>CM068376.1:61921130-62248791 GCA_034769895.1 Magicicada septendecula
TATGTTGTGATTCTCAGACTTCAATTACGGTAAAAAAGGGGATGAAGTAAATTAAAAATGTTATTATATACATTATGCACGTGTCCATGTGTGTATATGTGTATGTTTGCACACATAAGAGTAATATTAATAAATTGTAGCTCATTTAAATATAAAAATAAGCTTAAAAATAACAAAAATTCACGAATTTGAATTTATTTATTAAAAAAAAATCACCTTGTATTATATATTTATTATGAAAAAAAATAATAAAATTTTACATTTTTAATATTATTTAAAGTGCTGCCTACATTCAGACTAACAAAAAAAACCTCAAAATAGCCGAAAAATGGGTTTTTTGTGTTTTTGAGGTTGGCCCACTGCTTGAAAAAATCTGAAAAATTTTAGTATAAAAAGTTTGTTAAAATACACTTTCTAAAACAAAAAATATGCCTGTAGCTCTTTTGGGACTTGAGATATAGCATTATTTATCTTTTTTGAATTTTTTTTAAAACAATCCCATGATCCTATGGGGCCTGTAATTTTTTAGTTTATTGTTTTTGGTGCAAAAAATGTGTTCAAATTTTTTGGAAACTTTACGTTTCATAGAAATTGAGAAAAAAATAAACATCGAAAAAAGTCAATTTTCACCCTCCCTCTGTAGAGGGGGTAGACGAGAACCTAAGAACCATGTGTAATGTAATGTTTTTACAATTGTAATATACCTACATAGTCAAAAAATGATTGGTTTCAAAGGGCATTTCGACAATCTTAACCCTTTAATCCATGTTCTTCAATCTTCTATTGTAGAATAGCAAAAAATCGCCTAATACACCTAAGAACAACTTACTCAATTAGCTGTGAAATCTAAACTATACATCAAATAGGGCTAAAATTTTATATGATTGTCACTAACGTGTGTACCAACATCACATAAAAACGGTTTTTTAATCAGACACTTGTAGCGGTGGAAATTGCAAAATTGCACAAACTTTTTGATCAGACTCCATACATATTGGCCACTTTATTGATGACTTAAACTATAATATTTGTGTGATTTCTGTATTTGTTAAGTGGTAAAATTAAAGCACAAATACAATAAAATTGTGTTTTGTGTTAATTTCTTTTTTCAAAACCAATAAACTTATTGTGAAATAACTTTACATGACCGATAGAAAAAAATGGATGTCATTTTTGGACACTAAAAATTATATAAAAATCAGTTAACAAAACTAAAACAATTTTTAACCAAATATTTTTTGCAGGCTTGTGATAATTTTTACCTAGCATTTTTTGAAAAAATAACATTTGAGATTTTTCATATGGAATACAATAAAATTTTCTTAACTAAACTCTTTACAGTATTTATAAATATACTATTTATGACATAAACAAGTTTTTAAAAAATATTTGAACAATATAAAAACTTAAAAAAAATTAAATGAAATTATGATATGATATGATACAATATGAAATGAACAGTTTACAAGAAAATTAACAGACAGTAAGTTACAAAGATTCTGCAAGGCAATATGAAATTTTTGTGCTGGGCTTAGTATCTAAAGTGTATGGTGCCTGACTACTATCTAGGAGGTGCCACATTCAATTCCTATGAGCACAAAAAAAAAAAGCAAAGTGTGGTTTTCAGCCACTAGGTCGACCAGCCTGTAAAAAAGAGTACCAGGTATAACATCCCCTTAGATAATAAAAATTATTACTATTATTATTATAGTGTTCATACCATACAATCATATATTGTGTTTTAGACACAAATAAGAGCTTTAAAATGCATCCTGTTTGACCATTCTACAAGAAACTGTTCTTGTGCCAATTTCATTATAAATGTACTCATATAAAAATTAACATTTCTCAAATTTTTAAATTTAGTTATAAAAATCGGAATTCATCTAAAAAACTACAGAGTTATACACTTTCTATCTCCTCATTTGTAAAACAGATACATAAAAATATCAAGGTACTCTACTGTGTACTCAAGAAATAATTTTTTTCTTACGCTGACTCATAAGGCCAATTCTAACAAACCTAAAGTTCGTCCAACAGTACACTGTACACATGACTGTAAAAGGTCTGTTTGATTTACTATGATGAAAGAAACATCCATAAAAATATACATCAATTAAATAGCAAATAAACTTACAAAAATTATATTTACCTTTGAGATCAAAGATGATCTTATCTGAATAAGTACCACTTTGTTTGCACTTTGTTTACTACGATAAACTGTAAAGAAAATAAATAACCTCAATTAATACTAATAATTAATGCTTGATGCCTTTACTTGGTGAAAATCCATTGTAAATTATAGTAAAAAATAAAACCATAAAATAGTTTTAGTGATTTTCACTCGTCACTCGTCGTTAGTGGTTTTCTATATCAATTAATACTAATAATAACAAAAAAACAAATCTGATCCGTAATAACACTGGCACTAAAAATACTTGTCGTTGAACAGACACACAACCTCTTGCCAGTAATTGTCTGAATCTGCACAAGTGTGTGAAATAATGAAAAAGTACAAAATACCTTTACTGTTTTTACATACATACATACATACATATATGTATGTATATGCAAATGTATTTATTTTAACACTCTGATTTTCCATACAGAACTTTAAAATATAGCTAATATTTAACTGCTCTCTCCTAACCCATTAATTTAGCATATAGATCCCAAAACACAAAACAATGACAATTCTAATAAATGCTCCAATCCAGATGTTACAGACACAATGGGAACTATGATTTTATTCAATATTCTATTCAACCTATGGTTTATTCGAATTTTGTCCTGATATGCATTTTTATTAACTGACTTACAGTTTAATAAAGAAACATCACAAAGAAACTCAAGATGTTTATTTAAATAACAAGATCACTCTGCAATGCAATATAATGATTGCAGCAAAATCTACAAAATGCATTAATCAAGATGCGTAGGATACAAACTATATGTTCATTAGAAAAACACTGAGTTACTGAGTTATTACTGAGAAAACTATAAACCAATAGGTTACAATCATGTTGCTAGAATACAAAAGTACACCCTCTCATTGATACCTCTACTGTAAATGAGAAAACTGAAAACAGGAGAGAATTAAATGTAGATAAAGTCTTCAATATTGTAATGGTAATGTGGTGATATTGGGATAATTTATAGTCTGAATTATAAATTTCAGAATAGTTAAAAACACTGCCAACTACATAATCAAAACGTTTTGTATATTAATATCAATTTAATGAAAATTATTATAATATTATCATTAGAAATTAAACATAAAACCATATATTACTACTTGTGAATGAAGTGATTACAAAATCAGTTGATGGCCCTTCTTAATTACAACCCTGTGTACATCTGATAGTGAAGTAATTTCAAACACGTTTACAAATTTTATAAAACTGAAAAAAAGAATGTATACTGTATGGAGATTAATTTTGTTAATATACTTTAACAAAATTAATAAAAATTAATAGGGTAATTGCAGTGCAGTCCGTCAGATATTTTTTAACAGTAAACCTTGTTTCCCCCTATGTAAGTCTTATTGAGAGTCAACATTTGTTCATTGAGTGGATACCAACTGGCACAGGCGATTCTTTGGTACATTTAGAAACAAATAGCAAATATACAGTGAAGCCCCCATTAGAACTGACCCCATCAAACCGAACCCTACTTAGAGCAGACAGCTCTAAGAAGCATAAAAAAGTTGAAAAATCAATGGGCAATGTCCAGTGTTTATTGTATGTGTGGCCTAATCAGATTTACATATTTGCATAACGCATACAAAAAACCAAAAATATATAAATCTAATTTGGCCACACATGTAATAAAAACTGGACATGAATTCCCAGACATAACCAACATGACAATAATAAAACATACCACACAAAGGCACCATAATGAACATTTGGGAAAATTTACAAATATATAAACATAAAACACAAAACGAACTAATACCTGAACAAATACAAAACAATACAAAACATTACACAATTTTCAAAGCACTCAACATTGAAAATACACAAAATACTAAAATACATACACCACAATCACACACAATAATACCAATTTGAAGTACCAGAGGCCAACAGGAAACCACAATAACAAACAACCAACATACAAGTACTTCACTAGACTCAAAATCAGGAAGGCTGAAGATGGGAACACAATGCTTCCCGAAACATGTTCCAAATAAGGAGAAAATATCTTGAGGTAACTTCATTTTATATATATATATATATATATATATATATATATATAAAATAACATAACAAATTTCAATGTAATAAAATCTGTGGAGCCCCACGCTTTTGGAGCGCCAATTTATATAACAACACAAACATTGATATATTGACTTCATGGGTGTAATCGTAATAAGAAGATGATGCGTTATTTTTGTATTGAACAAAATCTTTCATTTCGCATATTGAAATAGTACTCATTATTAAATTGTTTGTACGACTCTTTCGCACACGACTTATAGCTAACAAATTACATAAAACAGGTTATACATAAATCTTATTATCTAATTTTAATTAATTAAATGTTTTTGCTCTCGGCTTACTCATTGTGTGGTCATCTTTTGCAACTGCTGATTAATTTACTTCAATAATGAATTTACTTGTATTCCAATTTCTTTAATATTAATTGGTTTTAAAACTTTCTATTGCGTATGCATTCTCCTTTATCAACAAAGACTTTATTAATTACGTTAACTTAAAAATCAAATATTTCTCTTATTATTTATGTTACTCTCAATTACTAAATTTTATACAAGAGATATTATTCTAAATTTCACTCTGCTTTTACATTTATGTACAATTTAGTTATTTTAATACTGGTTGAATGTCTTTCATTCGAACTTTAATTAGTGTCTTTCAAATGTCTGTAATTACAATGGTTTTTTATCACCTCGTTTGACATGGTTAATCATCAGTACGTCGTCCTTTGGTTCTCAGTCCGTGTCCTCCTGGTCCTCTTCCCGGATTCCACTGCATGTGCTGTTTAATAGTCGTCTCACCTCACATCATATGCTGCAGGTGTATACATAGACCTCCTCGTAGCCAGGTCATGCAAAAGCTCAGGTCCGAACAATTTTCAAGTTGTCAGCTTTTGTCGAAGCGTCTTTTCCCCCACTCTGGTTCAATTCACTATTTTCGCCTATATTCACGAATTACGAAGTCTGTTTCACACCACTCGATGCTCAATAGATCGCTAATTTTTATATGTTTACTATATGTAAATTACACTTCTTTATTGTAATTACAAAAAGAGCTATTCACTTTTTACGTATAGTAATTGCACTTTTTGTCACATTGGCACGGTCTTTTAATCCTTTGTTCATCTTTAATTTCTATACATTTTGGTGTCTTTTGTTTTACCATATCGTACATATTTTTCTTATAATTAAAATAAAACATAAAAACTATCACACTTGAAAAGGGTTGGTTATATTTCAGGAACGGACAGGCTTCACACACACAAACAAAATACACGTGTACACAACGCTAGCGACAGGTGTGCCAGGAATCCATGTCCATGCATGAATCGTGTGTTCCCTATTTAGCTACGATACAGCTTCCAATCTGAATCATGTTTATTAATTCATATTTATTTATTTTTATTATTTATTTAAATTATTTTGGCAATGCACAGTACCGTTAATGGTTGTACTGTTGCTATATATATATATATATATATATATATATATATATATGTATATATATATATATTATAACGATTCATAATAGCGTCCTATCTGAGCGTTATATGAAAGTGATAGACGGTACGAGTGTAGCGCCGTAAGCAAGAGAGAGAGCGTATAATCGCAGCCATATCGCTCTAACCACGTCACCGCGACATCAGAAACCAGTACAAACATGTAATTTTACTCAAAGCAAATTATCAGTTCAACCTGCGATAACTTAAAAAGTTATAAATATACGGCAATTCTGAAAACAGCATTGTATTCAGCAAGAAAAGCTTTATAAGTAGCCACAATCTCAGTTAATATAATTAACAATTGGAGAAGTTATACGGAAGACGTACGCCAAAAGGAATAACAAGAGAATTATGCTACGTAGGAATTAGGTGTTTTCACACACACACAGATAAAGACCTAAGCAACAATATTCTGTGGTCAGATCTTTGAAAACACGTTTGCAAATACCTGTAATCAATCGATTTGCAAACACAGGAAGTACAATTTTAACTAGAAATTCTCTGCAGTTTGAAACTTGTCACGGGGTGTTTTGTCGACCTGTTCGAGATTGTCGAAACTGGAAAAACGCATGATTTATTTGAACAGCCAATCAGCATCCAGTATTTAAAACTGACGCCAACTCAAAGCGAGGGGTAGCATCACTCTTCGATCGGATCTTCAATGCGCTAGACGTGTATAAATTACGTACAGAAATTTTCAATCACGCAAAAGTGTAATTTAAGCATCAAATTCGAGAAGTAGTCCGCAGTGTAGATGAACTAATATCGTTCAATAACTCTCGCTGTGTAAAACAAAGTTAATTAATTAAATTATTAATTAATTAATCATCAGCCGTGAAGGACCTGTGCGACAGTAGGCTACAGCATCTGTAATTGCCACGGCATCTTCTACAGCATTGATCAACATCAATTCTTCTGTGCAAAACCATCAAAAGGAGGACCTCTACGGATTCCTATCTTCGGTCAACGCATCAAACAGTAAGAAATAGATTCATTGATCAATGAAATAAGCACTAAACAAATAATAAAAGCAATAAACAATTTTTAAAAGACACTAAGAATATCACACTTTGTATTTTAATTATAAGATTAGCTCTAACATAGTATAGGAGTGTTGAATGGAAAGTGGGGTGTAGTATTGGACGTGCAAATTATTGCAGACCTGTTCTTTAGCACTGGTTTGGGAGATAGCAATCTCTTAATTAAACCAGATAAGAGCCATAGGTCGTTTAAACGTCTTAATCGTTACTTTTCACACTCACTCGGTAATTATAAGTGTTAGGGTAGAATTAAGTCCTACCATTAGCATTACAAGTTTAAAAATAATTGATTAAAACATTAATTAAAATAATCAAGCAAATATTAAAGTGTTATTTGTAACGATTCCCCTTGAAAACCACAATCACTGAACGAATCCTGAGAAAGAGTGTCTCCATGCGCTGAGATAAGCTGAAACCATGTCATTTGTATCTGGGATTTGTTCTGGCGCCCAGGTAAAGTAATATCACGGGTAAGTAACATTTTATCTAACATTACAAATATTAGATAATTTTGTTAGATGAAAGGGAGCGTCGTATAGATTTGGCACCGCAACTAAGGGGCACGAGTAAATCACCAAATTGTGATTATACAAATCACATGCATATAACTACCTTTACCATAAACATTGTATAATTACGGGCGCCATGTTGGAAATTACCAACATATGATATTAGACTTATTTTGCGGGCCAGAATTCGTGTTAAGCGAACGATATGATAGCGGGAAGTGTTATCTGAAATAAATACTCTTAGTTGAAATGGTTACCAAAATATTATTATTATCAAAAAGATTCTACATATAAAAATGATTCTACTATGTGCCAAACACGCACGTTACTAGGTCTCGGGGCGTAGTCCTATATATGTTTGAATAAACATTATTAGAAATAAACATTGTAAATATACTAAACATATAATAAAATGAAATAGAGTATAATATGCTAAAACCAAACCAATTTAATACCTGCACAACCCAGCATAATTTGTCACTCTCTCCCTCTCACTCTCTCTCTCTCACGCTGGTACAACTTTATTTTATTTTATTGAGCTTATATTTGATTTAGAATTGGTCATTTAACATAAAGTGAATTTTGATTTTGCATTAATACGAATGTTTGGAACATTCTCACCAAATTGCCAGATGCGGTTTTACGAACGTCGCGCACCGCGAGTTCGCCGATTTCTACCGGTCACATCTTGGAGTAGTAGATTTACAGCACTGTTTTAATATAGGTAATTAACCACTTTTAGTGGTGTAAATGTTGAAATTCACACTCGGTGAACGGTTTGCCGGCCGGCTGCGCTCACGCTTTCTGATGAAATGAGCAAGAGTCTTTGTTCCTTGTAGCGTAGGTGGGGCGAAAACTATATCATCAAGTTATTGTTCGTCTGTTTACAGCTTCAACAACACATTCTTCATCGCTGGCGTCATCAGGGATAGGCACCTTATCTCATTATGCGACATACGGTTTTTTGCTGTGTTTCTTGTTTTTTGCTATGAAACAGTTAGAATCCTGGCAATTCACTTTTGCGTTCACAAAATATTTATATAGTTCACTCACTGTAGCTTTACAGGGATTATTAAAGGTTTAATTTATTATGACCAAATTGTTAAAAAAAAAAAATGAAGGAATACAATACTTATGGTTTTTTATACCATGTTTTTGTTAATTTAAGAATGTACCATAATTGTACCATCACAAAACCCCCTCAATGAAAGATTTTGTGCCGAAGCATAAAAACTTTCATTGACCCATTCATGCTGCCTAAAGGGATCAGCCAGGATATGTCGCCACAACCCCCTTACAATTTATACAAAAAGAAAATCAATAACTCACCCGTGGTCTGATGACGATGACAGTACCTGCATGACCTTACTGGACTTCTCCTTCGAGATCCCAACACCATAAGGCCAATTAGGCGCGTAACGTCCCTGCTCTGACGCGCTGGCCAGCTCAGGATCGCCGTCATAACATCACCAAACACTGAAACAATAAATGAAAAATATCAAAATAGTGGCTTGGTAAATTACTCTATCCTTAACTGATCTGGTTCCCCTTAGCTAGGTGCTGGTTTGTGCTAATAAGCACTGGGTTTGCTTGAATTACTAGAAATATAATATAAAAAATGTAATCTACAAGAATTATATAGAATTGCCATTCTCATTAAATGGACTACCCTGGATTATAAAATCGTTTCGATTCCCATCGATAATAATTAATTCTTTCTGTTTTATAATTATTATAATTATAAAAGAAACACATATTGATATAAAAAAGAATTTAATTTAATTATAAAAGAAAACATGGAGAAAAACAAACTACAGACAAAAAATAATTAATAAATCTTATTGAATTGTTAAATTAAAATTATTATTATTATTATTATTATTATTATTAACAGGTAATAATTGTTATTGACAGTGCCAATTATATTTACCCCTCTTTCTCCTCCACACACACTATTTCCATAAATCATGTTAAAATTTCATAACATAATACATAATACATGATACATAATAATACACATTGATACCTTTAATACATTGAAATAATTTATTCATTTTTAATCTTGATTAAGATTTGCATTAAAATTTGCATATTCTATTTAAAGTTGCATTTAAATTATAAAATTACAATTTCAATTAATTAATTAATTAGACATCCATTATTTATTATAATTATAAAATTCATTTCAAATTTATTATTAATATTCATAATATTACTATTATTTCATTATTCATTTTCATTACCTTTCTACTCTGAACTTTCTACCTACCTAACTACCTAACCTTTCACCTTCTAATCATTGTTTAGTCTGGGTGACTCCTATATTCACTAAGCTTTTACTTATTGTAATCTTACTCACCTTCTTCTAACTGACAACCAAATTTACCTATCATGACACCAATATCTCAATTATAAACACCTTTACTAATTTCATTCCGACGATAAATCCTATGGCACCGCTCGTCTTTGCACAGAGATGGGTGTTCCCTAACTGGCTATATACATTCATAATATTTTGCCCTTCCAAAAAATTCGGCAAACACTCCCTTAAACTACGCTATTACCTGCCACAACACTATACGTTGGCTACTCCTTATCACCTCACCCTCACTACAAAATATCATCAACAACAAATATATGTTTAACCTTGACTTTACTCACCTCTTCAAATAATCACTAACTCCTGTGTCCCTAAATATCTAATACTTTATTTGTATTATTTTCTTTAAAAATTCTTAACCATCTAACTCCCATTTACTTTAATTACATAACTCACCTGCCTTTATCGATACCCAGGCTCTATTCCTTGTTTAAACACTTACTGTAATCATTGACATTTGTCTTATATAATTCATCTCTCACCTACTCATAACAATACCTCTCAAAATTCAAATATTTGTATTCTTACTTAATCATTTATTATTATTCATTAGGAATTATCTTCATTACATATTAATTAATGATTTAACTTCATTAGAAACTTTCTAAATTATAATTAATAATTTACAACTTCAGTTAGTACAACTTTCTTTTGTACTATTTTAATTCAGTAATAAAGAATAATTACTCTTCAATTATTAAAAAAAATTTTACTTGTTTAGGTAAACAAAACATGTTAATTGTTAAAATACATAATAACTAGTGTACACAAAATATACCTGTAATACATAATACACATCAAGAATACATAAATATACTGATATTAATACATATAAATCAATGGAAAATATATATAATCCAAACACATTATGTTGTCATTAATCAAAATCAGTCCTTAGCAGTCCAATTCAATACCACTTTTCACATATACTTAATGTTCGTTACACAATACAACAGTCTATCCTCCATCGTTGAATAACAACCTAATCTTAGTTCTATTTATCTTATTGTCTAATGAATAAATTTTATGATTAGAAACATTATATTCATATTCATATATCAAACAATTATCAAACAAATATATCAAGTCACGATCGAGTAGGGTTCTGTCTATCTCAGTAATATCATATGTTATAATTTGGTTATTCATCTTGTAATTATCATCATAATTTTCTACCACAGGTAAGTACTTAATCTCATCATTTATTGTTATTTCAATATCATTGTTACTACAAGGTAAGTATTCATTATTTTCATACACCCTCTCTATGCCTAACCTTTCTACCAATTCTCTGTACTTTCTATTTACTGTAAAAATTTCTATTACTTTCTTTTTCTCACAATACCTCTCTACACTTTCTCTCTTAATATATTTCTCACCATAACACCAAATTACACTCTCTCTCTCCAAATATGCAGGGGTCCCTAACTCAAAATTACTGCACCACTTATTAGGTACACAAAAACACCAAGAAACATTATTTGTAGACCTATCGTCTCCCAAATATAAATTGAAGGAACTCTTGTCCTTATAAAAAATACGTGAAGACTTTTCTTCACCCCCTAACACAACATCAAAAGAAAATTCTACCCCCTGCACCCCTTTTACAAAAATACTTTCTCCAAGCTCTCTCTCTGACTCAGTACACTCAAACACTTCATTATCACTCATAATACTTTCATCATTTTCTAATATCATATTCTTACTACCTGTAAATTCGTTATGCAGATTATCACTGTTACTTACGTTATTAGTCAGTACTTCGTTTTTCGTACTGTTTTCACTACTATTCGCCTTCTGTTTTTCTAGTTGAATTAAATTCTCGTCCAATTTTTTAATGACCTTGTCACACTGCTTAATGAGATTATCATTACTGATTTTAATTTCATTCTTTAATTCATTGAACTTGATCTCAAAACTATCAAATTTTTCACTTTGTTTATCAAATTTGTCATTCAAATTTGTAAATTTTTCATCAAATTTTACACTCTGTTCATCAAATTTATTTAATAACAGCTGCATCAAAGCAGCGGTACTATCTGATTTACTTTCTGACTCAGTTGAAATGGATGTATCGACTTTCGTTGTCTCTACAGATACAGGCGTATTTGCCTCGTCAGTCTGACTAGTTTGAGTTGGTTGAATATCCATCTCACCAGTCAAATTTACATCAGCTGTACTGATTTCTATTGTAATATTATCATTAGTACTCATGTTTGCAATTTTACAATACACGCATGCATACAATCGTGTAACCTAACTTCGTAAAAGTTGGGTTATGTTTACGTATGTAAAATTAGGTTTATTACCTCAGATAAACTTTTCCGCTCTCTTCGTAGGCTACCCCACATAAAATTAGATTATATAGAGTCCCTGTTCGCCAGGCGACCAAATGTGATAATACAAATCACAAGCAGATAACTACCTTTACCATAAACATTGTATAATTACGGGCGCCATGTTGGAAATTACCAACATATGATATTAGACTTATTTTGCGGGCCAGAATTCGTGTTAAGCGAACGATATGATAGCGGGAAGTGTTATCTGAAATAAATACTCTTAGTTGAAATGGTTACCAAAATATTATTATTATCAAAAAGATTCTACATATAAAAATGATTCTACTATGTGCCAAACACGCACGTTACTAGGCCTCGGGGCGTAGTCCTATATACGTTTGAATAAACATTATTAGAAATAAACATTGTAAATATACTAAACATATAATAAAATGAAATAGAGTATAATATGCTAAAACCAAAACAAATTTAATACCTGCACAACTCAGCATAATTTATGTCACTCTCTCCCTCTCACTCTCTCTCTCTCACGCTGGTACAACTTTATTTTATTTTATTGAGCTCATATTTCATTTAGAATTGGTCATTTAACATAAAGTGAATTTTGATTTTGCATTAATACGAATGTCTGGAACGTTCTCACCAAATTGCCAGATGCGGTTTTACGAACGTCGCGCACCGCGAGTTCGCCGATTTCTACCGGTCACATCTTGGAGTAGTAGATTTACAGCACTGTTTTAATATAGGTAATTAACCACTTTTAGTGGTGTAAATGTTGAAATTCACACTCGGTGAACGGTTTGCCGGCCGGCTGCGCTCACGCTTTCTGATGAAATGAGCAAGAGTCTTTGTTCCTTATAGCGTAGGTGGGGCGAAAACTACGTCATCAAGTTATTGTTCGTCTGTTTACAGCTTCAACAACACATTCTTCATCGCTGGCGTCATCAGGGATAGGCACCTTATCTCATTATGCGACATACGGTTTTTTGCTGTGTTTCTTGTTTTTTGCTATGAAACAGTTAGAATCCTGGCAATTCACTTTTGCGTTCACAAAATATTTATATAGTTCACTCACTGTAGCTTTACAGGGATTATTAAAGGTTTAATTTATTATGACCAAATTGTTAAAAAAAAAATGGAGGAATACAATACTTATGGTTTTTTATACCATGTTTTTGTTAATTTAAGAATGTACCATAATTGTACCATCACAAAATTTATATATAGAAATAAGTTGTATAAATTTGGCGAGCCAATTAAGAAGCTCGATTAAACACAAAAGAAAGTTATATAATTTGGCGTTGCTTTTACCCAAGTGATTAGTTAAATTGTAATATTAATAAATTGAAAAGAAGTGGAATTCAAGGTTACAAATAACTGTCAAATTATTGTTAAATTAATTAGTTAAAAATAAATTTTACAAATGGCTAAATCATCAGCAGTAGATATGCCAGCAATTGAGCAAATGTTTAAGCAGTTGACCACTAAAATTGAAAGTAAAATAGATGAAAATAAGAATCAATTATCTAGTGAAATAAACGATACTAATAAAATCGAAATTACTAATAGTAAACTTGAACATAAAATTGAAAGTACAAATAGTCAATTAAATAGTGAATTATCAAAGAAAATTGATGAAAATAAGAAAAGTTTAAAAGAAAGTAATCAAAAATTAATAAATGATGTTAATAATAAAATTGAGCAAACTAATAAATACTTGTCTAGTGAAATGAAACAAATAAACGAAAATTTAACTAGCCAAATAGAACAAAGTAGTAAAGAAGCTACATTTAAAATAGATGAAGAAATAGCAAATTTAGCTATTAACTTAGCTGGTAAAATAGATGAGAGTAATAGTAGGTTTGATAAGCATACCGAAGAGGTTAAAACTACGTTAGAAGAGTTTAGAAAACAAGTAAACACTAATTTTCGCCGTCAAGACGAAAAACTAAATAAGTTTAGAAATGAATTTCATGAAAGGTTAGAACAAAAAGTAACCCTCATTAATCAACAATTAAGCGAAGTAACAGCTGAATTAAAAACACAAACACTTCTAAATAAAGAAGAAATCCAGAATACTAGGGAAGAGTGTACCCAACTGGGTGAGAATATTAAAGAAGTTAAGAAACAGGTGGAGAGTAAGGCTAACAGTGACGAAGTACATCAAAAGATGGAACAGCAGTTGAAGGTAATGCGGGAGGACCTGACTAAAGCAATGAAGTCACAGCAAACCAAAGTAGTGAGGTGTGGCGGCTATAAGGAAGAACCGGAAAACCTTGCATTTTCAGGAAACCCACATGAGAATCCTGTGGAATTCCTAAAGCTGTTTGAAGCTTATGTAACTCGAGTCAATCCACTGATGGACGACGAGGACAAGAAGGACATGTTAGGCCGATTTCTCAAGAATTGGGCAGGTACGTGGTGGAAAGTCATCTCGGACAGAGTCCAAACCTACTCAGACTTCAGAGAAAAATTCCTTGCTCAGTACTGGAATGTTCAGATACAAAGAAGGGTACGCGATCATCTAGAATTTGGTAAGTATCACCCGTCAATGAATATGACAACTACCAACTATGTGCTAAATGTAATGGCGCAAGTCAAGCATCTAACATCACCAATAGAAGAGAGAGACCTAGTATATAAGCTAGCGCGTCATTTCTCAGAACGCACTAGAGTAGCAACCACTACTAGAGGAGTGGATACTCTAGAAAAGTTCATAATGGTTGTAGATGAGTGTCAAGATTTAGAGAGGGACCTACAGCGTGTAAGTAATCAGCTGAGTAACTACTCTAGAGGCGATCATCAAGAACCAACTTTCTACTCAACTAAGAGGAGAGACAATGAACGCCTGAAAGAAAAAAGGTTTACCCCATATCCGGGTAATAAACCACAAAATCGACCGGAATTGGAGGAGAAGGGTAGAAGTAGGAGTGTAGAAAACAAACCAAATAAAGGGTATAAAGTATGTAAAATAACTATAACCTCTACCGAGCAGCAACCGTCGACTAGTAAAATGAATACGGGAAATGGGAAACCACTGCAGGTAGAAAAGAAACAAAACTAAACCTACCATTACCTGCAGTGAAACAACCAAAGAAAACAGGTAAAAAGAACGTAACTAATAATATAAAACAAGCGAGCGATAGGGAGTTCTTGTTAAAAGAAGAGCAAGAAGTGGGTAGAAACCATTATCCTGAATGTCCGGAAATAATTTGTAAGATCAGTAATCTTCTAGTAAGAGCGCTTATAGACACTGGCAGTGAAGTTACCTGTGTTAGCTCAAAGTTTGTAGATAATTGTCAGTTGTGAAATTGTCCCAGACTACCCGTAAAACATTGTAATGTACAGGGAGCCACTGGAGCCAAAATGCAAAAGATAACTGAACAAATATATTTACCTGTCAATTTAAATGGTAACCAAACCCAAATTGTAGCTCTTATAGTCCCGAAACTCATTCATGATTGTATTATTGGGGTAGATACGTTACTTGAATGGAAAGCAAAAATAAATTTTAAAAGAAATACCATTACGATGGAAATTAATACAAATAAAATAAATGTAAGTATTAAAGAATATAAGCATTGGAAGTCGGTAAGTGTAATAAAGAACTGCAAGCAGCTAAAGTCATTTCAAGGTTTAGCTAACTACTATCAGAAGTTTAGAAGTAAATACGTGGAAAGTACTGTTCCATTGTTAAAGTTGTTAAATAAAGGGATTAAATGGAAGTGGACAAAGGACCACGATGAAGCACTGCAACAAGTGAAAAGTCTTTTTATAAATACTGTTGTATTAAATCATCCAAGGATAGGAGAAAGATTTTACTTGCAAACAGACACCAGCAATATTGCTATTGGAGCACACTTGTATCAGATTGATGAGAAGGGCCAAAAAGCGGTATTAGGATTTGTAAGTCGCACACTTAAAGGGGCAGAATTAACCTATTTTACGACAGAAAAAGAGCTATTAGCGATAGTGCATAGCCTGTCAAAGTTTAGAAGTTATATTCTGGGTGCTAAACTTACTATAATCACCGACAATAGGGCGTTAGTATTTTTATTAAAGTGTAAATTGCTAGGTGCTCGTCTGACTCGTTGGATCTTGGCTATACAAGAGTATCAATTTGAAATACAATATTGTAAAGCGAAAGACAACTTGGTAGCAGGTGTACTCAGTAGAAATCCACCATCAGAAAACAACCTGGAAACAGATAACATTAAATGTAGTAGCAATGATATTGGTACTTACGCGGTAAAGCATATAACGAAACCTGAAGTAGTTAGACGACTTAAGGAAATAGGGACTCATCAACAACAAGACCCTAGGATTAGTGTAGCTTGGAGGACTGCAATTACCAACTCAAAACCAGGATTTTCTATATATGGAGGTAAGCTATATAAGCTATGTTCCCATAGGAGGAAGAATAGACAAAATATTGAGCGTTATATGAAAGTGATAGACGGTACGAGTGCAGCACCGTAAGCAAGAGAGAGAGCGTATAATCGCAGCCATCTCGCTCTAACCACGTCACCGCGACATCAGAAACCAGTACAAACATGTAATTTTACTCAAAGCAAATTATCAGTTCAACCTGCGATAACTTAAAAAGTTATAAATATACGGCAATTCTGAAAACAGCATTGTATTCAGCAAGAAAAGCTTTATAAGTAGCCACAATCTCAGTTAATATAATTAACAATTGGAGAAGTTATACGGAAGACGTACGCCAAAAGGAATAACGAGAGAATTATGCTACGTAGGAATTAGGTGTTTTCACACACACACAGATAAAGACCTAAGCAACAATATTCTGTGGTCAGATCTTTGAAAACACGTTTGCAAATACCTGTAATCAATCGATTTGCAAACACAGGAAGTACAATTTTAACTAGAAATTCTCTGCAGTTTGAAACTTGTCACGGGGTGTTTTGTCGACCTGTTCGAGATTGTCGAAACTGGAAAAACGCATGATTTATTTGAACAGCCAATCAGCATCCAGTATTTAAAACTGACGCCAACTCAAAGCGAGGGGTAGCATCACTCTTCGATCGGATCTTCAATGCGCTAGACGTGTATAAATTACGTACAGAAATTTTCAATCACGCAAAAGTGTAATTTAAGCATCAAATTCGAGAAGTAGTCCGCAGTGTAGATGAACTAATATCGTTCAATAACTCTCGCTGTGTAAAACAAAGTTAATTAATTAAATTATTAATTAATTAATCATCAGCCGTGAAGGACCTGTGCGACAGTAGGCTACAGCATCTGTAATTGCCACGGCATCTTCTACAGCATTGATCAACATCAATTCTTCTGTGCAAAACCATCAAAAGGAGGACCTCTACGGATTCCTATCTTCGGTCAACGCATCAAACAGTAAGAAATAGATTCATTGATCAATGAAATAAGCACTAAACAAATAATAAAAGCAATAAACAATTTTTAAAAGACACTAAGAATATCACACTTTGTATTTTAATTATAAGATTAGTTCTAACATAGTATAGGAGTGTTGAATGGAAAGTGGGGTGTAGTATTGGACGTGCAAATTATTGCAGACCTGTTCTTTAGCACTGGTTTGGGAGATAGCAATCTCTTAATTAAACCAGATAAGAGCCATAGGTCGTTTAAACGTCTTAATCGTTACTTTTCACACTCACTCGGTAATTATAAGTGTTAGGGTAGAATTAAGTCCTACCATTAGCATTACAAGTTTAAAAATAATTGATTAAAACATTAATTAAAATAATCAAGCAAATATTAAAGTGTTATTTGTAACGATTCCCCTTGAAAACCACAATCACTGAACGAATCCTGAGAAAGAGTGTCTCCATGCGCTGAGATAAGCTGAAACCATGTCATTTGTATCTGGGATTTGTTCTGGCGCCCAGGTAAAGTAATATCACGGGTAAGTAACATTTTATCTAACATTACAAATATTAGATAATTTTGTTAGATGAAAGGGAGCGTCGTATAGATTTGGCACCGCAACTAAGGGGCACGAGTAAATCACTAAATTGTGATTATACAAATCACATGCATATAACTACCTTTACCATAAACATTGTATAATTACGGGCGCCATGTTGGAAATTACCAACATATGATATTAGACTTATTTTGCGGGCCAGAATTCGTGTTAAGCGAACGATATGATAGCGGGAAGTGTTATCTGAAATAAATACTCTTAGCTGAAATGGTTACCAAAATATTATTATTATCAAAAAGATTCTACATATAAAAATGATTCTACTATGTGCCAAACACGCACGTTACTAGGCCTCGGGGCGTAGTCCTATATATGTTTGAATAAACATTATTAGAAATAAACATTGTAAATATACTAAACATATAATAAAATGAAATAGAGTATAATATGCTAAAACCAAACCAATTTAATACCTGCACAACCCAGCATAATTTGTCACTCTCTCCCTCTCACTCTCTCTCTCTCACGCTGGTACAACTTTATTTTATTTTATTGAGCTTATATTTGATTTAGAATTGGTCATTTAACATAAAGTGAATTTTGATTTTGCATTAATACGAATGTTTGGAACGTTCTCACCAAATTGCCAGATGCGGTTTTACGAACGTCGCGCACCGCGAGTTCGCCGATTTCTACCGGTCACATCTTGGAGTAGTAGATTTACAGCACTGTTTTAATATAGGTAATTAACCACTTTTAGTGGTGTAAATGTTGAAATTCACACTCGGTGAACGGTTTGCCGGCCGGCTGCGCTCACGCTTTCTGATGAAATGAGCAAGAGTCTTTGTTCCTTGTAGCGTAGGTGGGGCGAAAACTATATCATCAAGTTATTGTTCGTCTGTTTACAGCTTCAACAACACATTCTTCATCGCTGGCGTCATCAGGGATAGGCACCTTATCTCATTATGCGACATACGGTTTTTTGCTGTGTTTCTTGTTTTTTGCTATGAAACAGTTAGAATCCTGGCAATTCACTTTTGCGTTCACAAAATATTTATATAGTTCACTCACTGTAGCTTTACAGGGATTATTAAAGGTTTAATTTATTATGACCAAATTGTTAAAAAAAAAAATGAAGGAATACAATACTTATGGTTTTTTATACCATGTTTTTGTTAATTTAAGAATGTACCATAATTGTACCATCACAAAACCCCCTCAATGAAAGATTTTGTGCCGAAGCATAAAAACTTTCATTGACCCATTCATGCTGCCTAAAGGGATCAGCCAGGATATGTCGCCACAACCCCCTTACAATTTATACAAAAAGAAAATCAATAACTCACCCGTGGTCTGATGACGATGACAGTACCTGCATGACCTTACTGGACTTCTCCTTCGAGATCCCAACACCATAAGGCCAATTAGGCGCGTAACGTCCCTGCTCTGACGCGCTGGCCAGCTCAGGATCGCCGTCATAACATCACCAAACACTGAAACAATAAATGAAAAATATCAAAATAGTGGCTTGGTAAATTACTCTATCCTTAACTGATCTGGTTCCCCTTAGCTAGGTGCTGGTTTGTGCTAATAAGCACTGGGTTTGCTTGAATTACTAGAAATATAATATAAAAAATGTAATCTACAAGAATTATATAGAATTGCCATTCTCATTAAATGGACTACCCTGGATTATAAAATCGTTTCGATTCCCATCGATAATAATTAATTCTTTCTGTTTTATAATTATTATAATTATAAAAGAAACACATATTGATATAAAAAAGAATTTAATTTAATTATAAAAGAAAACATGGAAATCCCCATATAAATCTCCCAAATATTCAAACACGGAGAAAAACAAACTACAGACAAAAAATAATTAATAAATCTTATTGAATTGTTAAATTAAAATTATTATTATTATTATTATTATTATTATTAACAGGTAATAATTGTTATTGACAGCGCCAATTATATTTACCCCTCTTTCTCCTCCACACACACTATTTCCATAAATCATGTTAAAATTTCATAACATAATACATAATACATGATACATAATAATACACATTGATACCTTTAATACATTGAAATAATTTATTCATTTTTAATCTTGATTAAGATTTGCATTAAAATTTGCATATTCTATTTAAAGTTGCATTTAAATTATAAAATTACAATTTCAATTAATTAATTAATTAGACATCCATTATTTATTATAATTATAAAATTCATTTCAAATTTATTATTAATATTCATAATATTACTATTATTTCATTATTCATTTTCATTACCTTTCTACTCTGAACTTTCTACCTACCTAACTACCTAACCTTTCACCTTCTAATCATTGTTTAGTCTGGGTGACTCCTATATTCACTAACCTTTTACTTATTGTAATCTTACTCACCTTCTTCTAACTGACAACCAAATTTACCTATCATGACACCAATATCTCAATTATAAACACCTTTACTAATTTCATTCCGACGATAAATCCTATGGCACCGCTCGTCTTTGCACAGAGATGGGTGTTCCCTAACTGGCTATATACATTCATAATATTTTGCCCTTCCAAAAAATTCGGCAAACACTCCCTTAAACTACGCTATTACCTGCCACAACACTATACGTTGGCTACTCCTTATCACCTCACCCTCACTACAAAATATCATCAACAACAAATATATGTTTAACCTTGACTTTACTCACCTCTTCAAATAATCACTAACTCCTGTGTCCCTAAATATCTAATACTTTATTTGTATTATTTTCTTTAAAAATTCTTAGCCATCTAACTCCCATTTACTTTAATTACATAACTCACCTGCCTTTATCGATACCCAGGCTCTATTCCTTGTTTAAACACTTACTGTAATCATTGACATTTGTCTTATATAATTCATCTCTCACCTACTCATAACAATACCTCTCAAAATTCAAATATTTGTATTCTTACTTAATCATTTATTATTATTCATTAGGAATTATCTTCATTACATATTAATTAATGATTTAACTTCATTAGAAACTTTCTAAATTAGAATTAATAATTTACAACTTCAGTTAGTACAACTTTCTTTTGTACTATTTTAATTCAGTAATAAAGAATAATTACTCTTCAACTATTAAAAAAAATTTTACTTGTTTAGGTAAACAAAACATGTTAATTGTTAAAATACATAATAACTAGTGTACACAAAATATACCTGTAATACATAATACACATCAAGAATACATAAATATACTGATATTAATACATATAAATCAATGGAAAATATATATAATCCAAACACATTATGTTGTCATTAATCAAAATCAGTCCTTAGCAGTCCAATTCAATACCACTTTTCACATATACTTAATGTTCGTTACACAATACAACAGTCTATCCTCCATCGTTGAATAACAACCTAATCTTAGTTCTATTTATCTTATTGTCTAATGAATAAATTTTATGATTAGAAACATTATATTCATATTCATATATCAAACAATTATCAAACAAATATATCAAGTCACGATCGAGTAGGGTTCTGTCTATCTCAGTAATATCATATGTTATAATTTGGTTATTCATCTTGTAATTATCATCATAATTTTCTACCACAGGTAAGTACTTAATCTCATCATTTATTGTTATTTCAATATCATTGTTACTACAAGGTAAGTATTCATTATTTTCATACACCCTCTCTATGCCTAACCTTTCTACCAATTCTCTGTACTTTCTATTTACTGTAAAAATTTCTATTACTTTCTTTTTCTCACAATACCTCTCTACACTTTCTCTCTTAATATATTTCTCACCATAACACCAAATTACACTCTCTCTCTCCAAATATGCAGGGGTCCCTAACTCAAAATTACTGCACCACTTATTAGGTACACAAAAACACCAAGAAACATTATTTGTAGACCTATCGTCTCCCAAATATAAATTGAAGGAACTCTTGTCCTTATAAAAAATACGTGAAGACTTTTCTTCACCCCCTAACACAACATCAAAAGAAAATTCTACCCCCTGCACCCCTTTTACAAAAATACTTTCTCCAAGCTCTCTCTCTGACTCAGTACACTCAAACACTTCATTATCACTCATAATACTTTCATCATTTTCTAATATCATATTCTTACTACCTGTAAATTCGTTATGCAGATTATCACTGTTACTTACGTTATTAGTCAGTACTTCGTTTTTCGTACTGTTTTCACTACTATTCGCCTTCAGTTTTTCTAGTTGAATTAAATTCTCGTCCAATTTTTTAATGACCTTGTCACACTGCTTAATGAGATTATCATTACTGATTTTAATTTCATTCTTTAATTCATTGAACTTGATCTCAAAACTATCAAATTTTTCACTTTGTTTATCAAATTTGTCATTCAAATTTGTAAATTTGTCATCAAATTTTACACTCTGTTCATCAAATTTATTTAATAACAGCTGCATCAAAGCAGCGGTACTATCTGATTTACTTTCTGACTCAGTTGAAATGGATGTATCGACTTTCGTTGTCTCTACAGATACAGGCGTATTTGCCTCGTCAGTCTGACTAGTTTGAGTTGGTTGAATATCCATCTCACCAGTCAAATTTACATCAGCTGTACTGATTTCTATTGTAATATTATCATTAGTACTCATGTTTGCAATTTTACAATACACGCATGCATACAATCGTGTAACCTAACTTCGTAAAAGTTGGGTTATGTTTACGTATGTAAAATTAGGTTTATTACCTCAGATAAATTTTTCCGCTCTCTTCGTAGGCTTACCCCACATAAAATTAGATTATATAGAGTCCCTGTTCGCCAGGCGACCAAATGTGATAATACAAATCACAAGCAGATAACTACCTTTACCATAAACATTGTATAATTACGGGCGCCATGTTGGAAATTACCAACATATGATATTAGACTTATTTTGTGGGCCAGAATTCGTGTTAAGCGAACGATATGATAGCGGGAAGTGTTATCTGAAATAAATACTCTTAGTTGAAATGGTTACCAAAATATTATTATTATCAAAAAGATTCTACATATAAAAATGATTCTACTATGTGCCAAACACGCACGTTACTAGGCCTCGGGGCGTAGTCCTATATACGTTTGAATAAATATTATTAGAAATAAACATTGTAAATATACTAAACATATAATAAAATGAAATAGAGTATAATATACTAAAACCAAAACAAATTTAATACCTGCACAACTCAGCATAATTTATGTCACTCTCTCCCTCTCACTCTCTCTCTCTCACGCTGGTACAACTTTATTTTATTTTATTGAGCTCATATTTCATTTAGAATTGGTCATTTAACATAAAGTGAATTTTGATTTTGCATTAATACGAATGTCTGGAACGTTCTCACCAAATTGCCAGATGCGGTTTTACGAACGTCGCGCACCGCGAGTTCGCCGATTTCTACCGGTCACATCTTGGAGTAGTAGATTTACAGCACTGTTTTAATATAGGTAATTAACCACTTTTAGTGGTGTAAATGTTGAAATTCACACTCGGTGAACGGTTTGCCGGCCGGCTGCGCTCACGCTTTCTGATGAAATGAGCAAGAGTCTTTGTTCCTTATAGCGTAGGTGGGGCGAAAACTACGTCATCAAGTTATTGTTCGTCTGTTTACAGCTTCAACAACACATTCTTCATCGCTGGCGTCATCAGGGATAGGCACCTTATCTCATTATGCGACATACGGTTTTTTGCTGTGTTTCTTGTTTTTTGCTATGAAACAGTTAGAATCCTGGCAATTCACTTTTGCATTCACAAAATATTTATATAGTTCACTCATTGTAGCTTTACAGGGATTATTAAAGGTTTAATTTATTATGACCAAATTGTTAAAAAAAAAAATGAAGGAATACAATACTTATGGTTTTTTATACCATGTTTTTGTTAATTTAAGAATGTACCATAATTGTACCATCACAAAATTTATATATAGAAATAAGTTGTATAAATTTGGCGAGCCAATTAAGAAGCTCGATTAAACACAAAAGAAAGTTATATAATTTGGCGTTGCTTTTACCCAAGTGATTAGTTAAATTGTAATATTAATAAATTGAAAAGAAGTGGAATTCAAGGTTACAAATAACTGTCAAATAATTGTTAAATTAATTAGTTAAAAATAAATTTTACAAATGGCTAAATCATCAGCAGTAGATATGCCAGCAATTGAGCAAATGTTTAAGCAGTTGACCACTAAAATTGAAAGTAAAATAGATGAAAATAAGAATCAATTATCTAGTGAAATAAACGATACTAATAAAATCGAAATTACTAATAGTAAACTTGAACATAAAATTGAAAGTACAAATAGTCAATTAAATAGTGAATTATCAAAGAAAATTGATGAAAATAAGAAAAGTTTAAAAGAAAGTAATCAAAAATTAATAAATGATGTTAATAATAAAATTGAGCAAACTAATAAATACTTGTCTAGTGAAATGAAACAAATAAACGAAAATTTAACTAGCCAAATAGAACAAAGTAGTAAAGAAGCTACATTTAAAATAGATGAAGAAATAGCAAATTTAGCTATTAACTTAGCTGGTAAAATAGATGAGAGTAATAGTAGGTTTGATAAGCATACCGAAGAGGTTAAAACTACGTTAGAAGAGTTTAGAAAACAAGTAAACACTAATTTTCGCCGTCAAGACGAAAAACTAAATAAGTTTAGAAATGAATTTCATGAAAGGTTAGAACAAAAAGTAACCCTCATTAATCAACAATTAAGCGAAGTAACAGCTGAATTAAAAACACAAACACTTCTAAATAAAGAAGAAATCCAGAATACTAGGGAAGAGTGTACCCAACTGGGTGAGAATATTAAAGAAGTTAAGAAACAGGTGGAGAGTAATGCTAACAGTGACGAAGTACATCAAAAGATAGAACAGCAGTTGAAGGTAATGCGGGAGGACCTGACTAAAGCAATGAAGTCACAGCAAACCAAAGTAGTGAGGTGTGGCGGCTATAAGGAAGAACCGGAAAACCTTGCATTTTCAGGAAACCCACATGAGAATCCTGTGGAATTCCTAAAGCTGTTTGAAGCTTATGTAACTCGAGTCAATCCACTGATGGACGACGAGGACAAGAAGGACATGTTAGGCCGATTTCTCAAGAATTGGGCAGGTACGTGGTGGAAAGTCATCTCGGACAGAGTCCAAACCTACTCAGACTTCAGAGAAAAATTCCTTGCTCAGTACTGGAATGTTCAGATACAAAGAAGGGTACGCGATCATCTAGAATTTGGTAAGTATCACCCGTCAATGAATATGACAACTACCAACTATGTGCTAAATGTAATGGCGCAAGTCAAGCATCTAACATCACCAATAGAAGAGAGAGACCTAGTATATAAGCTAGCGCGTCATTTCTCAGAACGCACTAGAGTAGCAACCACTACTAGAGGAGTGGATACTCTAGAAAAGTTCATAATGGTTGTAGATGAGTGTCAAGATTTAGAGAGGGACCTACAGCGTGTAAGTAATCAGCTGAGTAACTACTCTAGAGGCGATCATCAAGAACCAACTTTCTACTCAACTAAGAGGAGAGACAATGAACGCCTGAAAGAAAAAAGGTTTACCCCATATCCGGGTAATAAACCACAAAATCGACCGGAATTGGAGGAGAAGGGTAGAAGTAGGAGTGTAGAAAACAAACCAAATAAAGGGTATAAAGTATGTAAAATAACTATAACCTCTACCGAGCAGCAACCGTCGACTAGTAAAATGAATACGGGAAATGGGAAACCACTGCAGGTAGAAAAGAAACAAAACTAAACCTACCATTACCTGCAGTGAAACAACCAAAGAAAACAGGTAAAAAGAACGTAACTAATAATATAAAACAAGCGAGCGATAGGGAGTTCTTGTTAAAAGAAGAGCAAGAAGTGGGTAGAAACCATTATCCTGAATGTCCGGAAATAATTTGTAAGATCAGTAATCTTCTAGTAAGAGCGCTTATAGACACTGGCAGTGAAGTTACCTGTGTTAGCTCAAAGTTTGTAGATAATTGTCAGTTGTGAAATTGTCCCAGACTACCCGTAAAACATTGTAATGTACAGGGAGCCACTGGAGCCAAAATGCAAAAGATAACTGAACAAATATATTTACCTGTCAATTTAAATGGTAACCAAACCCAAATTGTAGCTCTTATAGTCCCGAAACTCATTCATGATTGTATTATTGGGGTAGATACGTTACTTGAATGGAAAGCAAAAATAAATTTTAAAAGAAATACCATTACGATGGAAATTAATACAAATAAAATAAATGTAAGTATTAAAGAATATAAGCATTGGAAGTCGGTAAGTGTAATAAAGAACTGCAAGCAGCTAAAGTCATTTCAAGGTTTAGCTAACTACTATCAGAAGTTTAGAAGTAAATACGTGGAAAGTACTGTTCCATTGTTAAAGTTGTTAAATAAAGGGATTAAATGGAAGTGGACAAAGGACCACGATGAAGCACTGCAACAAGTGAAAAGTCTTTTTATAAATACTGTTGTATTAAATCATCCAAGGATAGGAGAAAGATTTTACTTGCAAACAGACACCAGCAATATTGCTATTGGAGCACACTTGTATCAGATTGATGAGAAGGGCCAAAAAGCGGTATTAGGATTTGTAAGTCGCACACTTAAAGGGGCAGAATTAACCTATTTTACGACAGAAAAAGAGCTATTAGCGATAGTGCATAGCCTGTCAAAGTTTAGAAGTTATATTCTGGGTGCTAAACTTACTATAATCACCGACAATAGGGCGTTAGTATTTTTATTAAAGTGTAAATTGCTAGGTGCTCGTCTGACTCGTTGGATCTTGGCTATACAAGAGTATCAATTTGAAATACAATATTGTAAAGCGAAAGACAACTTGGTAGCAGGTGTACTCAGTAGAAATCCACCATCAGAAAACAACCTGGAAACAGATAACATTAAATGTAGTAGCAATGATATTGGTACTTACGCGGTAAAGCATATAACGAAACCTGAAGTAGTTAGACGAATTAAGGAAATAGGGACTCATCAACAACAAGACCCTAGGATTAGTGTAGCTTGGAGGACTGCAATTACCAACTCAAAACCAGGATTTTCTATATATGGAGGTAAGCTATATAAGCTATGTTCCCATAGGAGGAAGAATAGACAAAATATTGAGCGTTATATGAAAGTGATAGACGGTACGAGTGTAGCACCGTAAGCAAGAGAGAGAGCGTATAATCGCAGCCATCTCGCTCTAACCACGTCACCGCGACATCAGAAACCAGTACAAACATGTAATTTTACTCAAAGCAAATTATCAGTTCAACCTGCGATAACTTAAAAAGTTATAAATATACGGCAATTCTGAAAACAGCATTGTATTCAGCAAGAAAAGCTTTATAAGTAGCCACAATCTCAGTTAATATAATTAACAATTGGAGAAGTTATACGGAAGACGTACGCCAAAAGGAATAACGAGAGAATTATGCTACGTAGGAATTAGGTGTTTTCACACACACACAGATAAAGACCTAAGCAACAATATTCTGTGGTCAGATCTTTGAAAACACGTTTGCAAATACCTGTAATCAATCGATTTGCAAACACAGGAAGTACAATTTTAACTAGAAATTCTCTGCAGTTTGAAACTTGTCACGGGGTGTTTTGTCGACCTGTTCGAGATTGTCGAAACTGGAAAAACGCATGATTTATTTGAACAGCCAATCAGCATCCAGTATTTAAAACTGACGCCAACTCAAAGCGAGGGGTAGCATCACTCTTCGATCGGATCTTCAATGCGCTAGACGTGTATAAATTACGTACAGAAATTTTCAATCACGCAAAAGTGTAATTTAAGCATCAAATTCGAGAAGTAGTCCGCAGTGTAGATGAACTAATATCGTTCAATAACTCTCGCTGTGTAAAACAAAGTTAATTAATTAAATTATTAATTAATTAATCATCAGCCGTGAAGGACCTGTGCGACAGTAGGCTACAGCATCTGTAATTGCCACAGCATCTTCTACAGCATTGATCAACATCAATTCTTCTGTGCAAAACCATCAAAAGGAGGACCTCTACGGATTCCTATCTTCAGTCAATGCATCAAACAGTAAGAAATAGATTCATTGATCAATGAAATAAGCACTAAACAAATAATAAAAGCAATAAACAATTTTTAAAAGACACTAAGAATATCACACTTTGTATTTTAATTATAAGATTAGCTCTAACATAGTATAGGAGTGTTGAATGGAAAGTGGGGTGTAGTATTGGACGTGCAAATTATTGCAGACCTGTTCTTTAGCACTGGTTTGGGAGATAGCAATCTCTTAATTAAACCAGATAAGAGCCATAGGTCGTTTAAACGTCTTAATCGTTACTTTTCACACTCACTCGGTAATTATAAGTGTTAGGGTAGAATTAAGTCCTACCATTAGCATTACAAGTTTAAAAATAATTGATTAAAACATTAATTAAAATAATCAAGCAAATATTAAAGTGTTATTTGTAACGATTCCCCTTGAAAACCACAATCACTGAACGAATCCTGAGAAAGAGTGTCTCCATGCGCTGAGATAAGCTGAAACCATGTCATTTGTATCTGGGATTTGTTCTGGCGCCCAGGTAAAGTAATATCACGGGTAAGTAACATTTTATCTAACATTACAAATATTAGATAATTTTGTTAGATGAAAGGGAGCGTCGTATAGATTTGGCACCGCAACTAAGGGGCACGAGTAAATCACCAAATTGTGATTATACAAATCACATGCATATAACTACCTTTACCATAAACATTGTATAATTACGGGCGCCATGTTGGAAATTACCAACATATGATATTAGACTTATTTTGCGGGCCAGAATTCGTGTTAAGCGAACGATATGATAGCGGGAAGTGTTATCTGAAATAAATACTCTTAGTTGAAATGGTTACCAAAATATTATTATTATCAAAAAGATTCTACATATAAAAATGATTCTACTATGTGCCAAACACGCACGTTACTAGGCCTCGGGGCGTAGTCCTATATATGTTTGAATAAACATTATTAGAAATAAACATTGTAAATATACTAAACATATAATAAAATGAAATAGAGTATAATATGCTAAAACCAAACCAATTTAATACCTGCACAACCCAGCATAATTTGTCACTCTCTCCCTCTCACTCTCTCTCTCTCACGCTGGTACAACTTTATTTTATTTTATTGAGCTTATATTTGATTTAGAATTGGTCATTTAACATAAAGTGAATTTTGATTTTGCATTAATACGAATGTTTGGAACGTTCTCACCAAATTGCCAGATGCGGTTTTACGAACGTCGTGCACCGCGAGTTCGCCGATTTCTACCGGTCACATCTTGGAGTAGTAGATTTACAGCACTGTTTTAATATAGGTAATTAACCACTTTTAGTGGTGTAAATGTTGAAATTCACACTCGGTGAACGGTTTGCCGGCCGGCTGCGCTCACGCTTTCTGATGAAATGAGCAAGAGTCTTTGTTCCTTGTAGCGTAGGTGGGGCGAAAACTATATCATCAAGTTATTGTTCGTCTGTTTACAGCTTCAACAACACATTCTTCATCGCTGGCGTCATCAGGGATAGGCACCTTATCTCATTATGCGACATACGGTTTTTTGCTGTGTTTCTTGTTTTTTGCTATGAAACAGTTAGAATCCTGGCAATTCACTTTTGCGTTCACAAAATATTTATATAGTTCACTCACTGTAGCTTTACAGGGATTATTAAAGGTTTAATTTATTATGACCAAATTGTTAAAAAAAAAAAATGAAGGAATACAATACTTATGGTTTTTTATACCATGTTTTTGTTAATTTAAGAATGTACCATCACAAAACCCCCTCAATGAAAGATTTTGTGCCGAAGCATAAAAACTTTCATTGACCCATTCATGCTGCCTAAAGGGATCAGCCAGGATATGTCGCCACAACCCCCTTACAATTTATACAAAAAGAAAATCAATAACTCACCCGTGGTCTGATGACGATGACAGTACCTGCATGACCTTACTGGACTTCTCCTTCGAGATCCCAACACCATAAGGCCAATTAGGCGCGTAACGTCCCTGCTCTGACGCGCTGGCCAGCTCAGGATCGCCGTCATAACATCACCAAACACTGAAACAATAAATGAAAAATATCAAAATAGTGGCTTGGTAAATTACTCTATCCTTAACTGATCTGGTTCCCCTTAGCTAGGTGCTGGTTTGTGCTAATAAGCACTGGGTTTGCTTGAATTACTAGAAATATAATATAAAAAATGTAATCTACAAGAATTATATAGAATTGCCATTCTCATTAAATGGACTACCCTGGATTATAAAATCGTTTCGATTCCCATCGATAATAATTAATTCTTTCTGTTTTATAATTATTATAATTATAAAAGAAACACATATTGATATAAAAAAGAATTTAATTTAATTATAAAAGAAAACATGGAAATCCCCATATAAATCTCCCAAATATTCAAACATGGAGAAAAACAAACTACAGACAAAAAATAATTAATAAATCTTATTGAATTGTTAAATTAAAATTATTATTATTATTATTATTATTATTAACAGGTAATAATTGTTATTGACAGCGCCAATTATATTTACCCCTCTTTCTCCTCCACACACACTATTTCCATAAATCATGTTAAAATTTCATAACATAATACATAATACATGATACATAATAATACACATTGATACCTTTAATACATTGAAATAATTTATTCATTTTTAATCTTGATTAAGATTTGCATTAAAATTTGCATATTCTATTTAAAGTTGCATTTAAATTATAAAATTACAATTTCAATTAATTAATTAATTAATTAGACATCCATTATTTATTATAATTATAAAATTCATTTCAAATTTATTATTAATATTCATAATATTACTATTATTTCATTATTCATTTTCATTACCTTTCTACTCTGAACTTTCTACCTACCTAACTACCTAACCTTTCACCTTCTAATCATTGTTTAGTCTGGGTGACTCCTATATTCACTAAGCTTTTACTTATTGTAATCTTACTCACCTTCTTCTAACTGACAACCAAATTTACCTATCATGACACCAATATCTCAATTATAAACACCTTTACTAATTTCATTCCGACGATAAATCCTATGGCACCGCTCGTCTTTGCACAGAGATGGGTGTTCCCTAACTGGCTATATACATTCATAATATTTTGCCCTTCCAAAAAATTCGGCAAACACTCCCTTAAACTACGCTATTACCTGCCACAACACTATACGTTGGCTACTCCTTATCACCTCACCCTCACTACAAAATATCATCAACAACAAATATATGTTTAACCTTGACTTTACTCACCTCTTCAAATAATCACTAACTCCTGTGTCCCTAAATATCTAATACTTTATTTGTATTATTTTCTTTAAAAATTCTTAACCATCTAACTCCCATTTACTTTAATTACATAACTCACCTGCCTTTATCGATACCCAGGCTCTATTCCTTGTTTAAACACTTACTGTAATCATTGACATTTGTCTTATATAATTCATCTCTCACCTACTCATAACAATACCTCTCAAAATTCAAATATTTGTATTCTTACTTAATCATTTATTATTATTCATTAGGAATTATCTTCATTACATATTAATTAATGATTTAACTTCATTAGAAACTTTCTAAATTATAATTAATAATTTACAACTTCAGTTAGTACAACTTTCTTTTGTACTATTTTAATTCAGTAATAAAGAATAATTACTCTTCAATTATTAAAAAAAATTTTACTTGTTTAGGTAAACAAAACATGTTAATTGTTAAAATACATAATAACTAGTGTACACAAAATATACCTGTAATACATAATACACATCAAGAATACATAAATATACTGATATTAATACATATAAATCAATGGAAAATATATATAATCCAAACACATTATGTTGTCATTAATCAAAATCAGTCCTTAGCAGTCCAATTCAATACCACTTTTCACATATACTTAATGTTCGTTACACAATACAACAGTCTATCCTCCATCGTTGAATAACAACCTAATCTTAGTTCTATTTATCTTATTGTCTAATGAATAAATTTTATGATTAGAAACATTATATTCATATTCATATATCAAACAATTATCAAACAAATATATCAAGTCACGATCGAGTAGGGTTCTGTCTATCTCAGTAATATCATATGTTATAATTTGGTTATTCATCTTGTAATTATCATCATAATTTTCTACCACAGGTAAGTACTTAATCTCATCATTTATTGTTATTTCAATATCATTGTTACTACAAGGTAAGTATTCATTATTTTCATACACCCTCTCTATGCCTAACCTTTCTACCAATTCTCTGTACTTTCTATTTACTGTAAAAATTTCTATTACTTTCTTTTTCTCACAATACCTCTCTACACTTTCTCTCTTAATATATTTCTCACCATAACACCAAATTACACTCTCTCTCTCCAAATATGCAGGGGTCCCTAACTCAAAATTACTGCACCACTTATTAGGTACACAAAAACACCAAGAAACATTATTTGTAGACCTATCGTCTCCCAAATATAAATTGAAGGAACTCTTGTCCTTATAAAAAATACGTGAAGACTTTTCTTCACCCCCTAACACAACATCAAAAGAAAATTCTACCCCCTGCACCCCTTTTACAAAAATACTTTCTCCAAGCTCTCTCTCTGACTCAGTACACTCAAACACTTCATTATCACTCATAATACTTTCATCATTTTCTAATATCATATTCTTACTACCTGTAAATTCGTTATGCAGATTATCACTGTTACTTACGTTATTAGTCAGTACTTCGTTTTTCGTACTGTTTTCACTACTATTCGCCTTCAGTTTTTCTAGTTGAATTAAATTCTCGTCCAATTTTTTAATGACCTTGTCACACTGCTTAATGAGATTATCATTACTGATTTTAATTTCATTCTTTAATTCATTGAACTTGATCTCAAAACTATCAAATTTTTCACTTTGTTTATCAAATTTGTCATTCAAATTTGTAAATTTGTCATCAAATTTTACACTCTGTTCATCAAATTTATTTAATAACAGCTGCATCAAAGCAGCGGTACTATCTGATTTACTTTCTGACTCAGTTGAAATGGATGTATCGACTTTCGTTGTCTCTACAGATACAGGCGTATTTGCCTCGTCAGTCTGACTAGTTTGAGTTGGTTGAATATCCATCTCACCAGTCAAATTTACATCAGCTGTACTGATTTCTATTGTAATATTATCATTAGTACTCATGTTTGCAATTTTACAATACACGCATGCATACAATCGTGTAACCTAACTTCGTAAAAGTTGGGTTATGTTTACGTATGTAAAATTAGGTTTATTACCTCAGATAAATTTTTCCGCTCTCTTCGTAGGCTTACCCCACATAAAATTAGATTATATAGAGTCCCTGTTCGCCAGGCGACCAAATGTGATAATACAAATCACAAGCAGATAACTACCTTTACCATAAACATTGTATAATTACGGGTGCCATGTTGGAAATTACCAACATATATTAGACTTATTTTGCGGGCCAGAATTCGTGTTAAGCGAACGATATGATAGCGGGAAGTGTTATCTGAAATAAATACTCTTAGTTGAAATGGTTACCAAAATATTATTATTATCAAAAAGATTCTACATATAAAAATGATTCTACTATGTGCCAAACACGCACGTTACTAGGCCTCGGGGCGTAGTCCTATATACGTTTGAATAAACATTATTAGAAATAAACATTGTAAATATACTAAACATATAATAAAATGAAATAGAGTATAATATGCTAAAACCAAAACAAATTTAATACCTGCACAACTCAGCATAATTTATGTCACTCTCTCCCTCTCACTCTCTCTCTCTCACGCTGGTACAACTTTATTTTATTTTATTGAGCTCATATTTCATTTAGAATTGGTCATTTAACATAAAGTGAATTTTGATTTTGCATTAATACGAATGTCTGGAACGTTCTCACCAAATTGCCAGATGCGGTTTTACGAACGTCGCGCACCGCGAGTTCGCCGATTTCTACCGGTCACATCTTGGAGTAGTAGATTTACAGCACTGTTTTAATATAGGTAATTAACCACTTTTAGTGGTGTAAATGTTGAAATTCACACTCGGTGAACGGTTTGCCGGCCGGCTGCGCTCACGCTTTCTGATGAAATGAGCAAGAGTCTTTGTTCCTTATAGCGTAGGTGGGGCGAAAACTACGTCATCAAGTTATTGTTCGTCTGTTTACAGCTTCAACAACACATTCTTCATCGCTGGCGTCATCAGGGATAGGCACCTTATCTCATTATGCGACATACGGTTTTTTGCTGTGTTTCTTGTTTTTTGCTATGAAACAGTTAGAATTCTGGCAATTCACTTTTGCGTTCACAAAATATTTATATAGTTCACTCACTGTAGCTTTACAGGGATTATTAAAGGTTTAATTTATTATGACCAAATTGTTAAAAAAAAAATGAAGGAATACAATACTTATGGTTTTTTATACCATGTTTTTGTTAATTTAAGAATGTACCATAATTGTACCATCACAAAATTTATATATAGAAATAAGTTGTATAAATTTGGCGAGCCAATTAAGAAGCTCGATTAAACACAAAAGAAAGTTATATAATTTGGCGTTGCTTTTACCCAAGTGATTAGTTAAATTGTAATATTAATAAATTGAAAAGAAGTGGAATTCAAGGTTACAAATAACTGTCAAATAATTGTTAAATTAATTAGTTAAAAATAAATTTTACAAATGGCTAAATCATCAGCAGTAGATATGCCAGCAATTGAGCAAATGTTTAAGCAGTTGACCACTAAAATTGAAAGTAAAATAGATGAAAATAAGAATCAATTATCTAGTGAAATAAACGATACTAATAAAATCGAAATTACTAATAGTAAACTTGAACATAAAATTGAAAGTACAAATAGTCAATTAAATAGTGAATTATCAAAGAAAATTGATGAAAATAAGAAAAGTTTAAAAGAAAGTAATCAAAAATTAATAAATGATGTTAATAATAAAATTGAGCAAACTAATAAATACTTGTCTAGTGAAATGAAACAAATAAACGAAAATTTAACTAGCCAAATAGAACAAAGTAGTAAAGAAGCTACATTTAAAATAGATGAAGAAATAGCAAATTTAGCTATTAACTTAGCTGGTAAAATAGATGAGAGTAATAGTAGGTTTGATAAGCATACCGAAGAGGTTAAAACTACGTTAGAAGAGTTTAGAAAACAAGTAAACACTAATTTTCGCCGTCAAGACGAAAAACTAAATAAGTTTAGAAATGAATTTCATGAAAGGTTAGAACAAAACGTAACCCTCATTAATCAACAATTAAGCGAAGTAACAGCTGAATTAAAAACACAAACACTTCTAAATAAAGAAGAAATCCAGAATACTAGGGAAGAGTGTACCCAACTGGGTGAGAATATTAAAGAAGTTAAGAAACAGGTGGAGAGTAAGGCTAACAGTGACGAAGTACATCAAAAGATGGAACAGCAGTTGAAGGTAATGCGGGAGGACCTGACTAAAGCAATGAAGTCACAGCAAACCAAAGTAGTGAGGTGTGGCGGCTATAAGGAAGAACCGGAAAACCTTGCATTTTCAGGAAACCCACATGAGAATCCTGTGGAATTCCTAAAGCTGTTTGAAGCTTATGTAACTCGAGTCAATCCACTGATGGACGACGAGGACAAGAAGGACATGTTAGGCCGATTTCTCAAGAATTGGGCAGGTACGTGGTGGAAAGTCATCTCGGACAGAGTCCAAACCTACTCAGACTTCAGAGAAAAATTCCTTGCTCAGTACTGGAATGTTCAGATACAAAGAAGGGTACGCGATCATCTAGAATTTGGTAAGTATCACCCGTCAATGAATATGACAACTACCAACTATGTGCTAAATGTAATGGCGCAAGTCAAGCATCTAACATCACCAATAGAAGAGAGAGACCTAGTATATAAGCTAGCGCGTCATTTCTCAGAACGCACTAGAGTAGCAACCACTACTAGAGGAGTGGATACTCTAGAAAAGTTCATAATGGTTGTAGATGAGTGTCAAGATTTAGAGAGGGACCTACAGCGTGTAAGTAATCAGCTGAGTAACTACTCTAGAGGCGATCATCAAGAACCAACTTTCTACTCAACTAAGAGGAGAGACAATGAACGCCTGAAAGAAAAAAGGTTTACCCCATATCCGGGTAATAAACCACAAAATCGACCGGAATTGGAGGAGAAGGGTAGAAGTAGGAGTGTAGAAAACAAACCAAATAAAGGGTATAAAGTATGTAAAATAACTATAACCTCTACCGAGCAGCAACCGTCGACTAGTAAAATGAATACGGGAAATGGGAAACCACTGCAGGTAGAAAAGAAACAAAACTAAACCTACCATTACCTGCAGTGAAACAACCAAAGAAAACAGGTAAAAAGAACGTAACTAATAATATAAAACAAGCGAGCGATAGGGAGTTCTTGTTAAAAGAAGAGCAAGAAGTGGGTAGAAACCATTATCCTGAATGTCCGGAAATAATTTGTAAGATCAGTAATCTTCTAGTAAGAGCGCTTATAGACACTGGCAGTGAAGTTACCTGTGTTAGCTCAAAGTTTGTAGATAATTGTCAGTTGTGAAATTGTCCCAGACTACCCGTAAAACATTGTAATGTACAGGGAGCCACTGGAGCCAAAATGCAAAAGATAACTGAACAAATATATTTACCTGTCAATTTAAATGGTAACCAAACCCAAATTGTAGCTCTTATAGTCCCGAAACTCATTCATGATTGTATTATTGGGGTAGATACATTACTTGAATGGAAAGCAAAAATAAATTTTAAAATAAATACCATTACGATGGAAATTAATACAAATAAAATAAATGTAAGTATTAAAGAATATAAGCATTGGAAGTCGGTAAGTGTAATAAAGAACTGCAAGCAGCTAAAGTCATTTCAAGGTTTAGCTAACTACTATCAGAAGTTTAGAAGTAAATACGTGGAAAGTACTGTTCCATTGTTAAAGTTGTTAAATAAAGGGATTAAATGGAAGTGGACAAAGGACCACGATGAAGCACTGCAACAAGTGAAAAGTCTTTTTATAAATACTGTTGTATTAAATCATCCAAGGATAGGAGAAAGATTTTACTTGCAAACAGACACCAGCAATATTGCTATTGGAGCACACTTGTATCAGATTGATGAGAAGGGCCAAAAAGCGGTATTAGGATTTGTAAGTCGCACACTTAAAGGGGCAGAATTAACCTATTTTACGACAGAAAAAGAGCTATTAGCGATAGTGCATAGCCTGTCAAAGTTTAGAAGTTATATTCTGGGTGCTAAACTTACTATAATCACCGACAATAGGGCGTTAGTATTTTTATTAAAGTGTAAATTGCTAGGTGCTCGTCTGACTCGTTGGATCTTGGCTATACAAGAGTATCAATTTGAAATACAATATTGTAAAGCGAAAGACAACTTGGTAGCAGGTGTACTCAGTAGAAATCCACCATCAGAAAACAACCTGGAAACAGATAACATTAAATGTAGTAGCAATGATATTGGTACTTACGCGGTAAAGCATATAACGAAACCTGAAGTAATTAGACGAATTAAGGAAATAGGGACTCATCAACAACAAGACCCTAGGATTAGTGTAGCTTGGAGGACTGCAATTACCAACTCAAAACCAGGATTTTCTATATATGGAGGTAAGCTATATAAGCTATGTTCCCATAGGAGGAAGAATAGACAAAATATTGAGCGTTATATGAAAGTGATAGACGGTACGAGTGTAGCACCGTAAGCAAGAGAGAAAGCGTATAATCGCAGCCATCTCGCTCTAACCACGTCACCGCGACATCAGAAACCAGTACAAACATGTAATTTTACTCAAAGCAAATTATCAGTTCAACCTGCGATAACTTAAAAAGTTATAAATATAAGGCAATTCTGAAAACAGCATTGTATTCAGCAAGAAAAGCTTTATAAGTAGCCACAATCTCAGTTAATATAATTAACAATTGGAGAAGTTATACGGAAGACGTACGCCAAAAAGAATAACGAGAGAATTATGCTACGTAGGAATTAGGTGTTTTCACACACACACAGATAAAGACCTAAGCAACAATATTCTGTGGTCAGATCTTTGAAAACACGTTTGCAAATACCTGTAATCAATCGATTTGCAAACACAGGAAGTACAATTTTAACTAGAAATTCTCTGCAGTTTGAAACTTGTCACGGGGTGTTTTGTCGACCTGTTCGAGATTGTCGAAACTGGAAAAACGCATGATTTATTTGAACAGCCAATCAGCATCCAGTATTTAAAACTGACGCCAACTCAAAGCGAGGGGTAGCATCACTCTTCGATCGGATCTTCAATGCGCTAGACGTGTATAAATTACGTACAGAAATTTTCAATCACGCAAAAGTGTAATTTAAGCATCAAATTCGAGAAGTAGTCCGCAGTGTAGATGAACTAATATCGTTCAATAACTCTCGCTGTGTAAAACAAAGTTAATTAATTAAATTATTAATTAATTAATCATCAGCCGTGAAGGACCTGTGCGACAGTAGGCTACAGCATCTGTAATTGCCACGGCATCTTCTACAGCATTGATCAACATCAATTCTTCTGTGCAAAACCATCAAAAGGAGGACCTCTACGGATTCCTATCTTCAGTCAACGCATCAAACAGTAAGAAATAGATTCATTGATCAATGAAATAAGCACTAAACAAATAATAAAAGCAATAAACAATTTTTAAAAGACACTAAGAATATCACACTTTGTATTTTAATTATAAGATTAGCTCTAACATAGAATAGGAGTGTTGAATGGAAAGTGGGGTGTAGTATTGGACGTGCAAATTATTGCAGACCTGTTCTTTAGCACTGGTTTGGGAGATAGCAATCTCTTAATTAAACCAGATAAGAGCCATAGGTCGTTTAAACGTCTTAATCGTTACTTTTCACACTCACTCGGTAATTATAAGTGTTAGGGTAGAATTAAGTCCTACCATTAGCATTACAAGTTTAAAAATAATTGATTAAAACATTAATTAAAATAATCAAGCAAATATTAAAGTGTTATTTGTAACGATTCCCCTTGAAAACCACAATCACTGAACGAATCCTGAGAAAGAGTGTCTCCATGCGCAGAGATAAGCTGAAACCGTGTCATTTGTATCTGGGATTTGTTCTGGCGCCCAGGTTAAGTAATATCACGGGTAAGTAACATTTTATCTAACATTACAAATATTAGATAATTTTGTTATATGAAGGGGAGCGTCATAATATATGTTGCAATATAATATATATTGCAACAGAACACAGGATGATAAGCTATGTTGTTTATATCAGAGCACATGGATGACGAGCATTTTCTTGTTTAAATTGGGTTTCTGTAATATTTTGTCTTTTAGTAGTAAGTTTTCTATTTAGAAATGGATAAGCAGGTAGGGTATACCAAACTCTTCATAAAAAGGTGTTCTATATTGTCACGTATTATTTGTGTGAATTTGTGCGTGTGTGCGGGTGTGATAATCTGTGTTCGCTATAGCTTCAGTGGTAGTAAACCGATTGACGTGAAACTTTGACAAGGAATTATTTAGGTAAATAGATTCAATTTGTGTATAGTCTGAGGTTCATAACTATTTTAGAAATATGGTTTTTTGAATGAAGAAAACCTCAATTGTAACTCTTATCAATGTTACGATAATAAAATTAGTAGATAATTTCCATGCAGGACTTTGCTAAATTATACAAAGTTTTTCATGAAATTTGGATATCTGTTTGTTCCATCAATCATGTGACTTGGGCTTAGCCTATCAGAATACACTAAATTCCGTGAGATTCATATGTTGTAGAGTTAGGATGGACACAGTCTGTCTGTAGAAGTTGCAAGGGGAAGTTGTGCCTGGTGAAGAGAGTTGTTCTCTTACGAACGTCGAAGTATCATATATAAAATAAACCGTGGAAATTCTTAACAAAGTTTTGCGTTAAGAACCGAGTGGGTAAAATATTTAGATAAAATTTAAAATATAATACACTGCTGTTTTCGTGTAAGTTAAGATATCCGCTTAGGGAATTTAAAAACACTTCAAGATATCGTGGAAGGAGTACATTAAACGCACCGCATTAAGTAATACCCAGATTAATCCTGAGATTAAGAAAATATAAGATATAAATTAATAATAAACTGTATGAGTGGAATTTATAAGCATTGTGAGTGAACAATTTTTGAAGAAACTAATTAATGTTAGCAGTCAAACATAACAACGAGACTCATTGAAATATCGCCGCTGGAGCCACCTGCCGTAGAAGAGGACGACAAGACGAAGAGGACACCAGGACGAAGAGGACACCAGGAAGGAGTGACGCTGTAGAAGAGGACGACGAGACGAAGAGGACGCCAGGACGAAGAGGACACCAGGAAGGAGTGATGCTGAAGAAGAGGACACCAGGACGGGAGCGACGAAAGGAGAGGAGGACTTGCAGAAACCAAGTAAAATCGATTTATATTATCGAACAATACAAACAATTATTTCTATTATCAATACATGACAATTTATAATATAATATACATCTTTAAAAACAATATTTGTGTATAATAAATAATTTTTCATCTCCTCCATAATAGACTTGTTTGTGATTTTTACACACTCACTATATCCTTATTAGTATAATAAAATTTGATCTGTTGCATAAGGATATTTGGTGCTGGCCAACGTTGGGCTCGATTTTTTGTATTAGTTTGAAAAAAGAAATATTTATTTGAGTGTGTGGAGACTAAATTCATTGAACTATGTATAAGTGCTGTTCTGTCTTATCAGGGAGTGTAGATAAAAGTCTGAATACTCTCTCTTATCAGATAGTTGAACAACTATATGGAGATCTATATGGAGATTGACTTATTATTTATATCTGTGTTAGATTAAGCTGGTTTACATTTGATTGAGATACTGGACGAGAATAATAAATAACATAAACGGACGTTATTAGTAATAATAAGTATTAAAAACATTGTTGTTACTATAAATAAAAACTATAATATTTATTAAAGTGAGAGTTTTTATGCTCTTGGGCATAAAACCTCTCATTGGGGTAGATTCTTCGCTTTAAATGCCCCGTTACAAAAGTTAGATAATAAATAATCAATATGGTCGAATCACTAGAATTACAGAATACGTTAGCGGCATTATTGGCCAATATGCAGAAAATGTCTGACGACAATAAAACAATTAAAGAAGAAATTAAATCTAGTAAGGACAAAACTAAAGCAAATATGCAAAAACTCTCAGAAGAAGCAGCAAAACAAAATAAATCACTGCGTGATGAGAATACAAAATTTTATACAGCCGTTCATGACCAGGCTAAATAAAATAAACAACTTTTAGAGTCAACCGAAAAACGTATAGGCAAAAAGGTAGAAATAATTCGCAGCAATATTGAGACCATTTTAGAAGCGAACAATTCTCGCATCAGTGAATGTGAAGCTAAAATCACTGGAATAGAGGAAAGAGTAGTTCAACACAAATCTACGGTGAGTGAGCTCGTAGCTGAACAAGATCAGGAGATACAAGAATTGAAACAACAGCTGACCCGACTCCAGAGTACCTCGACAACCAGACCACGTTCATCTATAGAACTCTAGAAGAAAACAATTCACAGTTGAAATTCTTCAGCAGGGACACCGAGAATCCGCTTCTCTTCCTGAATAACTGCCAGCGAGAAATGGACACAATAGGCGACACCCTGAGTGAGATGGATAAAATAAACTATGTAGTCAGGAGATTAAAGGGTACTGCAGCTGAGTGGTTCACGGTAGTACAAGATAAAATAGTTATATATCAAGATCTGGTACAACATTTTAGGGCGAGATACTGGAACAGCGAAATACAGCGAAAAATACGCGTACAGCTAGAGTTTGGTAGGTATTCCAGTTTAAAAGGGTCTAAAGAAAATTATTTAATCCAACTCATATCTCGTGCGAAGTATCTTGAACCAGAATTGGCAGAGTCATAGATAGTAAATAAATTAGCTCATCATTTCGGACGAGGTATTCAAATCGCTGTAATTACACAAGGTCATTGGAGGAATTACTCCTATTGTTAACCAAATGGGATAATGTTGACAGTCAAAATAATAGTAATAATAATAGTGAACCGGCTCGTAAACAATTTCAGCCACAACAACCACAAAAACAACAACAACAATTTAAAAATAAACCTAATTTCCAAAAGTTCAATCAAAGAAATGTATCGGCAATTACCGAAGCAAGTACCAGCGAAGAGCAACCAAAAAATGAGTAGGGTTGCATGGCGTGAGTCCGTGCGATAAATTGAAAAATATAAATAAAACTATGGATAAAATTACAAATAAAACATACCATAATGAACAGCAGTGTCAAAAATCTTATGTAAACAATAATAGTGGTAAGAATGTATAAATTGCTTCAGGCCTATATCCTGTTGACATTAGAGATGAATTAATGTATAACGATTGGGTGGATGATGATGTGGAAAATGTTAGAAATAAGAATGATAATGATATTGTTGTGAGAGCGAAAATTAATGGATGTGTCGGAAATGTGTTATTCGATACTGGTGCGCAAATTTCTCTAATCAGCGAAAAATTCATTAACAAACATAGACACCAATTTAAAAAACACCGATCTTACCTGTCAACAATAGAGTTGTCACAACACCACAGGTGATTCACAAACTATTAATAAGCAAGCACTTATCACAATAAATTCACAAGGGATGGAAATGGAAATACCTGTTCGTATAGTCAAAAATCTAGTGTACGACGTTATAGTAGGCACTGACACATTAAGGAAAATATACACTACAATTGATTTCACTAATAAAACGCTTGAATGCACAGTCAAAAATACAAAACATATAATTAATTTGGGTTATGTGCTCAGTCAGGGAAGTAAATATGACAATGCGGCTGACCGGTGTAGGCCCATTGACTTACAGAAGCCAGCTGTTAATCGCTTACATAAGATAGCAGCTAACGGTGGTGAGCCCGATAAGGAGATAACTGATGGTCAACGAAAGCATTTAAATAATCTTTTAAATAAATATGAATCAATTTTCAACACACAGCACACAATTATCAACGTCTATGAACATAAAATACAAGTTAGCAAAGAGTATAAATTTATAAGAAAAACATATCCGATCCCATTACATTATCAGCAACAAGTTGAAATAGAAATAAATAAAATGTTATAAAATAATATTATTGAACGAGCAGATAGTAATTTTTTAAACCCGATGGTGGTTGTTAAGAAAAAAAATAACGACATACGCATCTGCCTAGATATGCGAAATCTTAATAATATAACACAAAAATGTTATGATTGTGCTCCTAACGTGGAAAATTTGTTTGTAAAATGTCAAGGAGTAAAATACATGTCACGTCTTGACCTAAAAAGTGGGTTTTGGCAGATTCCTTTAGCCAAAGAATGTCAAAAATTCACAGCCTTTTTATATAAAAATAAATGTTACCAGTTTAAGGTAGTACCTTTTGGTTTGGTTACCAGCCTTGCTGCGATGGTTAAGTGTCTTGAATTGGCATTAGGGCCGGAGGTCGACGATTTTGTAAGTGTGTTTGTTGACGACATACTTATTATATCGAAGTCGTTTGAGGAACATATGCAGCACCTGGATATCGTTTTCTGAAAGTTACGAGATGCAAACCTTGCGCTCAACTTAGAAAAATGCGAATTTGGAAAATCACAAACAAAGTTCCTGGGGCATATTATTTCTGCGGATGGTGTTAGTACTGACCCGGAGAAAATTCAGGCCACTATGGAATTTCCAAATCCAGCAAAAGTGAAAGATATCAGGGCGTTCCTTGGATTGACTGGATATTTACACCGTTTCACACCGGAATATTCAAAAACCATAGAACCGCTGCTGGAATTGTTAAGAAAGAACACCAAATGGAGATGGGAAGAGCGACATGAGGCGCAGCTTTCAATGCTACAAAAGAATTATACAGCACGAACTTACACCTGTTCCACCCGGAAAAAGAAGGAACGTATGTACTCAACTGTGATGCTTCAGACTACACGATCGGTGGTGTGTTATATCAACGAAATAATAAAGGAGAACATAAGGTAATTGCACATGTAAGTAGATCGTTAAAAGGTGCTGAAAGAAATTATTAATCTGAAAAAGAGATTCTTGCAATTGTGTATTGTATCAGTAAACTTAGATATTACCTGGTGGGTCAACACTTTGAAATTCTCTCAGATAATCAGGCTTTATCTTTCATGCTTAATTGTAAACTGGCCAATGCGCAGATATCGCATTGGATCATGGCAATCCAAGAACATGATTTCAGCATCAAATATTGTAAACCCAGTGAGAATAAAACTGCTGATACTCTAAGTAGATATCCCCCCCATCATCGAAGAACAGTACTCCGCGACCAGGAGTGAAATTCAAATTCTAGCAGTCAAGTATACATTACCAGATGACTTAAAGAATAGGTTGAAATTGGTAAATCTTGAACAACAAAAGGATGGAAAATTAAGAAAAATTAGTGAAGAAATACAAAGGCAAGACAACCCGAAGTACAGTATCAACAGGGATGTACTGTATAAAATAATCGAAGGACAATGGAAGGTTATGGTTCCTGATGATCTCGTAGAAGATTTAACGTGGGCTTGTCATGAAAGTCTTGCCCATGCTGGAGCTTATAAATGTTATTTGGTGATGAGAGAAGACTTCGTATGGTTAAACATGGCAAGGAAAGTTAAGTCTATTTTGCGAACATGTCACATATGCCAAACAGCTAAATACCCAAATCAACACACCTATGTGGAGATGGGTAACATCATTACTAAGAATAAGAATGATCTACTGTGTATCGATTTTTTAGGTCCGCTACTACGTGCTGCAAGGGGTATGAAGAACCTGGTTGTGTGCACAGATGCATTTTCTAAGAACATAAGTTTATATGCAGTTGGACGACCTACCACGATGGCAGTATTAAATGTTGTATTAAATAAATACATTCCGAAATATGGTCCGGTGAAGAAAATTCTATCTGACCAGGGTAAGCAATTCACCAACAAGAAATGGCAGTCTGAATTAGAGAAGCACAATATACAGGCAGTGTTGACAGCAATCCGGAGACCGCAAGGTAACCTCACCAAAAGGGTCAACAGGGAGTTAGGGCGTCTGTTTCGCACTTATTGTAATACCAACCAGAGTCAGTGGCCGGATTATCTCGAGTTTTTCGAGGCGTCCATCAACGGGAATTACAATGACACGACAGGATTTACACCTAACGAACTACAAACTGGGGAAATGCCAAAGCGTGTCTGGGATGGGTGCATCAGGAGGATTGCAACGCAGAATTTGCTTATTCCAAATTTGGTTAAAAAGATAGAGGTAAGGAGACGCATTAAAAAGTGTGCCGAAGAACGGACAGAGAAATTTAATGCGGATCACAAACTGGTAATGTTCAAAACTGGCGAGAAGGTACTCTTGCGTGCTTTAAATGTTGGCCACAGGGAAGATAATACGGCAGCAAAATTCTTTAGATTATACAATGGTCCATATATTTTATCGGAACAAGTGGGTAAAAATACATACATGGTCACAAACCTGAATACTAACAGAGTGATAGGGAAGTCCAATGCATCATCCTTAAGGAAATATTACGTTAAAGATAATTGAACTAGAATGCCAGGGTATACGTGGAATGACTGGTAGGAAATTGTAGAAAAATATGTGTAGAGTAAGAATAATTGTGAATAATGTTGGAAAAAATGCTTTAGGTGAAATGGGGATACATATAAGATAACAAAATGATGTCAGACATGGACATCCTTATCAGTGTTCAGGAATGTTTGGTGATATCCAGCCATGTGCGGTTGTTTGTTTACATTAGTGCTGTCAAAGTGACAGTTGAGGAATGTGTTTGATAGAAGATATTCAGTTATTTTGATTTTTGAACTTATTATGTTATTATTTGGATGATTATGATTATTGGGAGGACGTTATGTCAATTTAGGTTTGGAAGAGAAAAAAAGTTTTGTATTCCATATAAAAAAATTTTTTTACACGTGGTGGGGTTAATCCTGCAACAGAACACAGGACGATAAGCTATGTTGTTTATATCAGAGCACATGGATGACGAGCATTTTCTTGTTTAAATTGGGTTTCTGTAATATTTTGTCTTTTAGTAGTAAGTTTTCTATTTAGAAATGGATAAGCAGGTAGGGTATACCAAACTCTTCATAAAAAGGTGTTCTATATTGTCACGTATTATTTGTGAATTTGTGCGTGTGTGCGGGTGTGATAATCTGTGTTCGCTATAGCTTCAGTGGTAGTAAACCGATTGACGTGAAACTTTGACAAGGAATTATTTAGGTAAATAGATTCAATTTGTGTATAGTCTGAGGTTCATAACTATTTTAGAAATATGGGTTTTTGAATGAAGAAAACCTCAATTGTAACTCTTATCAATGTTACGATAATAAAATTAGTAGATAATTTCCATGCAGGACTTTGCTAAATTATACAAAGTTTTTCATGAAATTTGGATATCTGTTTGTTCCATCAATCATGTGACTTGGGCTTAGCCTATCAGAATACACTAAATTCAGTGAGATTCATATGTTGTAGAGTTAGGATGGACACAGTCTGTCTGTAGAAGTTGCAAGGGGAAGTTGTGCCTGGTGAAGAGAGTTGTTCTCTTACGAACGTCGAAGTATCATATATAAAATAAACCGTGGAAATTCTTAACAAAGTTTTGCGTTAAGAACCGAGTGGGTAAAATATTTAGATAAAATTTAAAATATAATACACTGCTGTTTTCGTGTAAGTTAAGATATCCGCTTAGGGAATTTAAAAACACTTCAAGATATCGTGGAAGGAGTACATTAAACGCACCGCATTAAGTAATACCCAGATTAATCCTGAGATTAAGAAAATATAAGATATAAATTAATAATAAACTGTATGAGTGGAATTTATAAGCATTGTGAGTGAACAATTTTTGAAGAAACTAATTAATGTTAGCAGTCAAACATAACAACGAGACTCATTGAAATATCGCCGCTGGAGCCACCTGCCGTAGAAGAGGACGACAAGACGAAGAGGACACCAGGACGAAGAGGACACCAGGAAGGAGTGACGCTGTAGAAGAGGACGACGAGACGAAGAGGACGCCAGGACGAAGAGGACACCAGGAAGGAGTGATGCTGAAGAAGAGGACACCAGGACGGGAGCGACGAAAGGAGAGGAGGACTTGCAGAAACCAAGTAAAATCGATTTATATTATCGAACAATACAAACAATTATTTCTATTATCAATACATGACAATTTATAATATAATATACATCTTTAAAAACAATATTTGTGTATAATAAATAATTTTTCATCTCCTCCATAATAGACTTGTTTGTGATTTTTACACACTCACTATATCCTTATTAGTATAATAAAATTTGATCTGTTGCATAAGGATATTTGGTGCTGGCCAACGTTGGGCTCGATTTTTTGTATTAGTTTGAAAAAAGAAATATTTATTTGAGTGTGTGGAGACTAAATTCATTGAACTATGTATAAGTGCTGTTCTGTCTTATCAGGGAGTGTAGATAAAAGTCTGAATACTCTCTCTTATCAGATAGTTGAACAACTATATGGAGATCTATATGGAGATTGACTTATTATTTATATCTGTGTTAGATTAAGCTGGTTTACATTTGATTGAGATACTGGACGAGAATAATAAATAACATAAACGGACGTTATTAGTAATAATAAGTATTAAAAACATTGTTGTTACTATAAATAAAAACTATAATATTTATTAAAGTGAGAGTTTTTATGCTCTTGGGCATAAAACCTCTCATTGGGGTAGATTCTTCGCTTTAAATGCCCCGTTACAAAAGTTAGATAATAAATAATCAATATGGTCGAATCACTAGAATTACAGAATACGTTAGCGGCATTATTGGCCAATATGCAGAAAATGTCTGACGACAATAAAACAATTAAAGAAGAAATTAAATCTAGTAAGGACAAAACTAAAGCAAATATGCAAAAACTCTCAGAAGAAGCAGCAAAACAAAATAAATCACTGCGTGATGAGAATACAAAATTTTATACAGCCGTTCATGACCAGGCTAAATAAAATAAACAACTTTTAGAGTCAACCGAAAAACGTATAGGCAAAAAGGTAGAAATAATTCGCAGCAATATTGAGACCATTTTAGAAGCGAACAATTCTCGCATCAGTGAATGTGAAGCTAAAATCACTGGAATAGAGGAAAGAGTAGTTCAACACAAATCTACGGTGAGTGAGCTCGTAGCTGAACAAGATCAGGAGATACAAGAATTGAAACAACAGCTGACCCGACTCCAGAGTACCTCGACAACCAGACCACGTTCATCTATAGAACTCTAGAAGAAAACAATTCACAGTTGAAATTCTTCAGCAGGGACACCGAGAATCCGCTTCTCTTCCTGAATAACTGCCAGCGAGAAATGGACACAATAGGCGACACCCTGAGTGAGATGGATAAAATAAACTATGTAGTCAGGAGATTAAAGGGTACTGCAGCTGAGTGGTTCACGGTAGTACAAGATAAAATAGTTATATATCAAGATCTGGTACAACATTTTAGGGCGAGATACTGGAACAGCGAAATACAGCGAAAAATACGCGTACAGCTAGAGTTTGGTAGGTATTCCAGTTTAAAAGGGTCTAAAGAAAATTATTTAATCCAACTCATATCTCGTGCGAAGTATCTTGAACCAGAATTGGCAGAGTCATAGATAGTAAATAAATTAGCTCATCATTTCGGACGAGGTATTCAAATCGCTGTAATTACACAAGGTCATTGGAGGAATTACTCCTATTGTTAACCAAATGGGATAATGTTGACAGTCAAAATAATAGTAATAATAATAGTGAACCGGCTCGTAAACAATTTCAGCCACAACAACCACAAAAACAACAACAACAATTTAAAAATAAACCTAATTTCCAAAAGTTCAATCAAAGAAATGTATCGGCAATTACCGAAGCAAGTACCAGCGAAGAGCAACCAAAAAATGAGTAGGGTTGCATGGCGTGAGTCCGTGCGATAAATTGAAAAATATAAATAAAACTATGGATAAAATTACAAATAAAACATACCATAATGAACAGCAGTGTCAAAAATCTTATGTAAACAATAATAGTGGTAAGAATGTATAAATTGCTTCAGGCCTATATCCTGTTGACATTAGAGATGAATTAATATATAACGATTGGGTGGATGATGATGTGGAAAATGTTAGAAATAAGAATGATAATGATATTGTTGTGAGAGCGAAAATTAATGGATGTGTCGGAAATGTGTTATTCGATACTGGTGCGCAAATTTCTCTAATCAGCGAAAAATTCATTAACAAACATAGACACCAATTTAAAAAACACCGATCTTACCTGTCAACAATAGAGTTGTCACAACACCACAGGTGATTCACAAACTATTAATAAGCAAGCACTTATCACAATAAATTCACAAGGGATGGAAATGGAAATACCTGTTCGTATAGTCAAAAATCTAGTGTACGACGTTATAGTAGGCACTGACACATTAAGGAAAATATACACTACAATTGATTTCACTAATAAAACGCTTGAATGCACAGTCAAAAATACAAAACATATAATTAATTTGGGTTATGTGCTCAGTCAGGGAAGTAAATATGACAATGCGGCTGACCGGTGTAGGCCCATTGACTTACAGAAGCCAGCTGTTAATCGCTTACATAAGATAGCAGCTAACGGTGGTGAGCCCGATAAGGAGATAACTGATGGTCAACGAAAGCATTTAAATAATCTTTTAAATAAATATGAATCAATTTTCAACACACAGCACACAATTATCAACGTCTATGAACATAAAATACAAGTTAGCAAAGAGTATAAATTTATAAGAAAAACATATCCGATCCCATTACATTATCAGCAACAAGTTGAAATAGAAATAAATAAAATGTTATAAAATAATATTATTGAACGAGCAGATAGTAATTTTTTAAACCCGATGGTGGTTGTTAAGAAAAAAAATAACGACATACGCATCTGCCTAGATATGCGAAATCTTAATAATATAACACAAAAATGTTATGATTGTGCTCCTAACGTGGAAAATTTGTTTGTAAAATGTCAAGGAGTAAAATACATGTCACGTCTTGACCTAAAAAGTGGGTTTTGGCAGATTCCTTTAGCCAAAGAATGTCAAAAATTCACAGCCTTTTTATATAAAAATAAATGTTACCAGTTTAAGGTAGTACCTTTTGGTTTGGTTACCAGCCTTGCTGCGATGGTTAAGTGTCTTGAATTGGCATTAGGGCCGGAGGTCGACGATTTTGTAAGTGTGTTTGTTGACGACATACTTATTATATCGAAGTCGTTTGAGGAACATATGCAGCACCTGGATATCGTTTTCTGAAAGTTACGAGATGCAAACCTTGCGCTCAACTTAGAAAAATGCGAATTTGGAAAATCACAAACAAAGTTCCTGGGGCATATTATTTCTGCGGATGGTGTTAGTACTGACCCGGAGAAAATTCAGGCCACTATGGAATTTCCAAATCCAGCAAAAGTGAAAGATATCAGGGCGTTCCTTGGATTGACTGGATATTTACACCGTTTCACACCGGAATATTCAAAAACCATAGAACCGCTGCTGGAATTGTTAAGAAAGAACACCAAATGGAGATGGGAAGAGCGACATGAGGCGCAGCTTTCAATGCTACAAAAGAATTATACAGCAAGAACTTACACCTGTTCCACCCGGAAAAAGAAGGAACGTATGTACTCAACTGTGATGCTTCAGACTACACGATCGGTGGTGTGTTATATCAACGAAATAATAAAGGAGAACATAAGGTAATTGCACATGTAAGTAGATCGTTAAAAGGTGCTGAAAGAAATTATTAATCTGAAAAAGAGATTCTTGCAATTGTGTATTGTATCAGTAAACTTAGATATTACCTGGTGGGTCAACACTTTGAAATTCTCTCAGATAATCAGGCTTTATCTTTCATGCTTAATTGTAAACTGGCCAATGCGCAGATATCGCATTGGATCATGGCAATCCAAGAACATGATTTCAGCATCAAATATTGTAAACCCAGTGAGAATAAAACTGCTGATACTCTAAGTAGATATCCCCCCCATCATCGAAGAACAGTACTCCGCGACCAGGAGTGAAATTCAAATTCTAGCAGTCAAGTATACATTGTGACGGTACGGATTTGTGAGCCACCCCAGTTTAATTTCATATTAATTCAAATCATCATTTTAAGCACTTTCCAAATTGCCAGACTTTCACCTGTAAGGAGCCTCCAGTACAGCAATGCAACATACACAGCCAGCCAAAACAACTGCCAGACGCATTGCACAATCACATAGCAGCAGGCTTGTGTGTGAAACCCAGTCTGCTGTGTGTCATCAGAGAGAGTGGTAATAAGCAGCATACAGTGCAGATAAAAATTACTTAGTGGCCTCGGGTGTAAGATAGGCCGCAGTTAAGAGTAGGCCTATCTTTGAAAATACTAAAACTAATATAAAAAACTGTATAACGCGCGGCCAACCTAAGCGAGCTAAGTGTTCGAAAATATATGTTGGCCGACAAAACAACACGGAATGCTATTTTAAAGTGGATTAAAGAAACAGTGGTGCATCAAACTAATATGAAATAGTCAATAACAGTACCGCGGGTAAACAGTGTCAAAACTAAATTATGGTGTGTTTAAACAGTGCATTCAAAGCAGAGGTGCAAAACAGCGGAGTTCTTCAGACGTTAAGTATTAACTGAGTTTTAACCAAGATTATTTTACCTTTTTCCCCAGAGTATAATTCAACATAAATAAATTATAAATCTAAAATGTAAATCAGAGATCTCGAAGTGGGGTTTAAATAGAACGACAAAATCAAAGAACGAATGTGTGTGAGTGTGTAGCTAAATCACGTATTGGTTCATTGCAGATAATAAATAGTGGAGGTATATCGTAGTGTCATAAGCTAGTTAATTAAGAAATAGTTGTGACTATAGTTGATTTCACAAATTGTTGCTCCTTCTACAAGTATTTAATTTAAATGTCATGAAAGGGAGATGAAGTAGTTATTTGACATAATAAACCAGAGGCAATTTGTTTTAGCACAAACGGTGTATTTGATCTTTGCCTATATCAAATCCAAATAATCCCTTTTTGCAGCAGTTTCGTCTGAACGACCCTTGGAGTAAAAAACCCGAAGGTAAGAGATAAATATAATTATAATTTTGTAATTAATTCGTAGAGTTACAACATTACCAGATGACTTAAAGAATAGGTTGAAATTGGTAAATCTTGAACAACAAAAGGATGGAAAATTAAGAAAAATTAGTGAAGAAATACAAAGGCAAGACAACCCGAAGTACAGTATCAACAGGGATGTACTGTATAAAATAATCGAAGGACAATGGAAGGTTATGGTTCCTGATGATCTCGTAGAAGATTTAACGTGGGCTTGTCATGAAAGTCTTGCCCATGCTGGAGCTTATAAATGTTATTTGGTGATGAGAGAAGACTTCGTATGGTTAAACATGGCAAGGAAAGTTAAGTCTATTTTGCGAACATGTCACATATGCCAAACAGCTAAATACCCAAATCAACACACCTATGTGGAGATGGGTAACATCATTACTAAGAATAAGAATGATCTACTGTGTATCGATTTTTTAGGTCCGCTACTACGTGCTGCAAGGGGTATGAAGAACCTGGTTGTGTGCACAGATGCATTTTCTAAGAACATAAGTTTATATGCAGTTGGACGACCTACCACGATGGCAGTATTAAATGTTGTATTAAATAAATACATTCCGAAATATGGTCCGGTGAAGAAAATTCTATCTGACCAGGGTAAGCAATTCACCAACAAGAAATGGCAGTCTGAATTAGAGAAGCACAATATACAGGCAGTGTTGACAGCAATCCGGAGACCGCAAGGTAACCTCACCAAAAGGGTCAACAGGGAGTTAGGGCGTCTGTTTCGCACTTATTGTAATACCAACCAGAGTCAGTGGCCGGATTATCTCGAGTTTTTCGAGGCGTCCATCAACGGGAATTACAATGACACGACAGGATTTACACCTAACGAACTACAAACTGGGGAAATGCCAAAGCGTGTCTGGGATGGGTGCATCAGGAGGATTGCAACGCAGAATTTGCTTATTCCAAATTTGGTTAAAAAGATAGAGGTAAGGAGACGCATTAAAAAGTGTGCCGAAGAACGGACAGAGAAATTTAATGCGGATCACAAACTGGTAATGTTCAAAACTGGCGAGAAGGTACTCTTGCGTGCTTTAAATGTTGGCCACAGGGAAGATAATACGGCAGCAAAATTCTTTAGATTATACAATGGTCCATATATTTTATCGGAACAAGTGGGTAAAAATACATACATGGTCACAAACCTGAATACTAACAGAGTGATAGGGAAGTCCAATGCATCATCCTTAAGGAAATATTACGTTAAAGATAATTGAACTAGAATGCCAGGGTATACGTGGAATGACTGGTAGGAAATTGTAGAAAAATATGTGTAGAGTAAGAATAATTGTGAATAATGTTGGAAAAAATGCTTTAGGTGAAATGGGGATACATATAAGATAACAAAATGATGTCAGACATGGACATCCTTATCAGTGTTCAGGAATGTTTGGTGATATCCAGCCATGTGCGGTTGTTTGTTTACATTAGTGCTGTCAAAGTGACAGTTGAGGAATGTGTTTGATAGAAGATATTCAGTTATTTTGATTTTTGAACTTATTATGTTATTATTTGGATGATTATGATTATTGGGAGGACGTTATGTCAATTTAGGTTTGGAAGAGAAAAAAAGTTTTGTATTCCATATAAAAAAATTTTTTTACACGTGGTGGGGTTAATCCTGCAACAGAACACAGGACGATAAGCTATGTTGTTTATATCAGAGCACATGGATGACGAGCATTTTCTTGTTTAAATTGGGTTTCTGTAATATTTTGTCTTTTAGTAGTAAGTTTTCTATTTAGAAATGGATAAGCAGGTAGGGTATACCAAACTCTTCATAAAAAGGTGTTCTATATTGTCACGTATTATTTGTGAATTTGTGCGTGTGTGCGGGTGTGATAATCTGTGTTCGCTATAGCTTCAGTGGTAGTAAACCGATTGACGTGAAACTTTGACAAGGAATTATTTAGGTAAATAGATTCAATTTGTGTATAGTCTGAGGTTCATAACTATTTTAGAAATATGGGCTTTTGAATGAAGAAAACCTCAATTGTAACTCTTATCAATGTTACGATAATAAAATTAGTAGATAATTTCCATGCAGGACTTTGCTAAATTATACAAAGTTTTTCATGAAATTTGGATATCTGTTTGTTCCATCAATCATGTGACTTGGGCTTAGCCTATCAGAATACACTAAATTCAGTGAGATTCATATGTTGTAGAGTTAGGATGGACACAGTCTGTCTGTAGAAGTTGCAAGGGGAAGTTGTGCCTGGTGAAGAGAGTTGTTCTCTTACGAACGTCGAAGTATCATATATAAAATAAACCGTGGAAATTCTTAACAAAGTTTTGCGTTAAGACCCGAGTGGGTAAAATATTTAGATAAAATTTAAAATATAATACACTGCTGTTTTCGTGTAAGTTAAGATATCCGCTTAGGGAATTTAAAAACACTTCAAGATATCGTGGAAGATGTACATTAAACGCACCGCATTAAGTAATACCCAGATTAATCCTGAAATTAAGAAAATATAAGATATAAATTAATAATAAACTGTATGAGTGGAATTTATAAGTATTGTGAGTGAACAATTTATGAAGAAACTAATTAATGTTAGCAGTCAAACTTAACGAGACTCATTGAAATATCGCCGCTGGAGCCGCCTGCCGTAGAAGAGGACGACAAGACGAAGAGGACACCAGGACGAAGAGGACACAAAGAAGGAGTGACGCTGTAGAAGAAGACGACGAGATGAAGAGGACGCCAGGACGAAGAGGACACCAGGAAGGAGTGACGCTGAAGAAGAGGACACCAGGACGGGAGCGACGAAAGGAGATGAGGACGTTACAGAAACCAAGTAAAATCGATTTATATTATCGAACAATACAAACAATTATTTCTATTATCAATACATGACAATTTATCATATAATATACATCTTTAAAAACAATATTTGTGTATAATAAATAATTTTTCATCTCTTCCATAATAGACTTGTTTGTGATTTTTACACACTCACTATATCCTTATTAGTATAACAAAATTTGATCTGTTGCAATATATATATATACAATATATATATATATATATTGCAACGATACGTTTAGCATAAGTATATGTATCACCCCCTGACTGAGGTATGATAACGTGTTTTCGTATATAAGTATAAAATATGTAAGATGTACATAATAAAAATAATATAATGTACGTTATAGATAAGAAAGAATGTAATAAATATAAGCAATATTTAAATTTAAATAAATCAAATATTGTACGCAAGCATGCATATGGAAACGCTTGACTTTGTTGGTTTTTAAATGTAACGAAGGGGAGCTATTAACACACCAAGACCGGCAGAGGTGACGTCAGAGCGGCCTGCCGTTGCTTGTGTATCAGTCTGCGTGTGTGTGTACATGTGTAAATAACAGACAGGTTCAATTATGTAAACGAGGGTGGAAGATTTCACACAGTTTTTTAAGGATTGTACATGAACCATAAGTCACACGAATCAGCGACATATGTGAATACATAGCTGACACCTGGCGCTTCAATTTGGTGTTAAGTGGTCATTAATCGTGGGAATGGTTCAGACACCGTGTGAAATTTTGCCATAGCTGCCGTAATTTGCACAGGGTAACAACCAAAATTTGCAGAGACAAGGTTTAATATTATACCTAACTATTGGTGTAATAATATTTATAAAAAAGTGTGCGCTACATAAAAAGACGCGTAGGTTGAAAGTGATGATGAAACCAACGCGCCGGCTAGTCCAAAGTTGTCAGAAACAGTTTCCAACAGGAATTGCAACGGGCAGCAGTATAAAACCCCAGCGCGCGACACTCTTTCAGTGCAGATCAAATTCATTTAGTAAGAGGAATCCATGCATCTCGACAACATAAACTTTACAAAGTGTAGTAATGTTTTGAACAGTATTTAAATAAACTGAAGTGCGATGGAACCGGCATTACGTCAGTGCAGTTATTAAAGAGCGAATGATTTAAATAAAGACTGTATTAATGAAGCTACAAGAGTCATAACTACGTAGAACTTCTAGACAGCAACGAGGGACAAGAAAGAAGAGGACGAGGAACTAGACATCTACGAGAGAACGCAGGGACAGCCAATGCAGCTACATCCAGCCGTTTATCATCAAGACTAGAGGTCCACGTCAGAACTCAGCATCCAGGAGACGGAGCAAGGAATTCAACGACGTAGAGACAAGAGGAGCTGATACCGAAGAGGATCAACGAACTCAAGAGTCTGGAGGACGGTAACAACAATTTAAATGGGTGCAGGAAAAATGCAGGTGAACTCGAACATTTATTTAACATTATAAATGACCCTGAAGTCTATCACCAAAAGCTAGTTTCCATATCCAAGTTTACAGAACATTAATATATTTTGTTAACTTAAAGAATGAATAAATAATTGTTTAAATATATAAATGAGAATAGAGAATATCATAATAGTAATCTCGTAAGTGAATGGTCAAGAGAGAACCATAGTTTATTATATGTTGTAATTAATTAAATGAGTAATCTTTTTAAATATGAGATTTACGTAATGGTTAATTAATTGAGAAAGTAAAATTAGAATCAATTAACGTAAAGAAGATTCTCTATTAATATTTTAATTAATATTTGAATTAATTAAAAGTTGCATTTACGTGGTATACATTGGAACCCACACTTGTAAAGACTAAATCAATATTTAAATGTTATACGTATGAATTATGTTTCCTATTATATTTATATGTGTTATATGTATATGTCTGTGTACTATTTCAGGTCATATATAATTTATGTGTGTATATATTATGTCTTAGAAGTATAAGAAATCAGAGTTACACATATTATGAGTATATTATATTCGGATTGAATATAAGGGTTCATATAACAAGAAACCCACATTGAACAATTTAAATAACATGACAATTTGTGATTTTTGAATAAATCAAATGAATATGCTTTTCTTGAAACAGTCGTACTAATTTCACAACCACTGCTCAATCCTCTGTACTCTTTACTTGTAAATTAAAACTTATAACGTTATTCACGCGCTTATCCACACTCAACCAACGACCAAAGCCTGCGACCCAGCTGGGGAACATCAAGGTAAATACTGCTGAAGAAGAGTATCACCTCCGAGACGTGGGTAAGTGCGCGCATACGAGTAAGAGTGTATGTGTAAAAGTAAGTGTCACAAAATAAAGTTGTATAGTAATTGTCGCTGCCAACGTGGGGCAGGTATATGTTAAGTACCGTTGGTCACGTATTAAAGTAACGTTGTATAGTAATTGGCTCCCAAAGTGCGTGGGGCACGATATGTGTATAAAGTCACGATTTTGGAAACGTTGCATAGTAATTGGCGCTCCAAAATCGTGGGGCTCGGCAAACATAAATAAATTTATGTATGTTAATTATTGTTGTGTCTTGGCCAAGTTGGCATCGTTGTAACACAAAATAACGTTGTAAAATATATATATATATATATATATATATATATATATATTACAACACAAATTGCAAATATAAATTTATTTGTGTTTGAGGAGCCCCACGATTTTGGAGCGCCAAAATTATACAACAACACAAATTATTTAATATAATTTATTTTGTGGAGCCCCACGATTTTGAAGCGCCAAAAATTATACAACGGTACCTTTTGTGTATACATTTACATGTAATTTGAATTGTATAGCCCCGTACTTTTGGGGGACAAAATTATACCAATACAATAGTAAATTAATTTGTGCTGTGTTTACATTCATACAACATTACTGATACCGTGTATGTATAATTGGAGTTCAGGTGTAATCATAATAAGAGTAGTCCTTTTAGGAATCGTAATATGTTTTCATTTCTTTATTCAAACCAACAAAATTTAAAAAAAATAATAATATAATAGTAATCTTTACTTCGCCATAAAATATTCATTATCCATTGTTTCAACGTTTCTTTGTTGCCGTACTCTCATCATAAAATAGATTTTATATCTTATGTCTTATATTAGCAATTCTATGTAAAACATTTCTTCGTTACACTATAAATTCTCGACTACTCAGTCTGAATGTGTGCTTTATAAATTTGTTCTTATTTACATTATTATTCTATGCTTGGCATACATCTTACGGCTTTATAGTCATTTTAAAGAAACTAATTGAATTGTTAGTCTTCTTCTATATTTCCAATTACTTTACTTTATATGCTTTCAATAAAAAATTAAAATTATTAAATCAATTGTTAATTCTCCAAGCAAGGATTTAAATTATCTTTAAATTAACTGGTCATCATTAAAGAAAATTCTTACTACAGTCAGTTAAATTACATTCTCTTATCTCTATCTACATAATTTTTCTTTAATTTAAAATATTTTTTTATTGTTAATGTCTTTCAATGTCTTTATTCTTTTATAATTATAAATTGGTTTTTCGTCACCTCAATTCTGCAGATTGTCCCATGTCCTCCTACATGTCTTCTGTCGATACTCTCCTACTGGATGTCCTCTTGCGTTTTCCGGTTCCACTGGTCGTCCTCCAGTCACTCGTCCTTCATGGTCCCATCGGCTGGCTATAGAATGGAACGACGTGTTGCTCTGAATCGTTCCTCTGCTTGATGTTCTCTCGCCATCTGTCTAGAGTGTTGATGTTTGTAGTTGTAGACTGTTTGTAGACGTCCGATAATTGTAGTTACTGTTCTTTTTTTTATTATTTGAACTAACATATTGTCCGTTATACTTTACAGTTTATAAACAAAAGATTTTGTCGATATTGGACATAGCATCTAACTATGCTGAAGTAATTAAAATTTCGTGTCTCTGACGGACATAGCGTACCGCTGCAATTGAAAACTGATTGAAGAGTAAATTTGGTCTCCTGGGCTCGTATTTATATTCACCAAAAAAAAAACCACACCTGTCATCACAGAATTCTGCAGGTCAGAAGCTGTCCACGGCGTCTGTTCCCCCACTCTTGTCCAATTTCACATATTCGCACATTTTTGCCAATTGCAATGTCTGATGCAGATTTCAAGGTGATCTAACATTGTCTAATTTAATTACACATATTATACGTAATTATCATTTCGCACTGAACGTCATAATTACATAGAATTCGCACTGCACACGTGTCTGATTTTTATGCATTTTTAGAAGTCTTTACAATCTTTCTAATATTTACGGTTTGCTTATAATTAAATAAAACTTTAATTTAGCATCTATTTGGGCTGAGACTGCAAACTTTCAGGGTTGAACAGGCTTCACGCACACACACTATTTACTTGTGTACACGCTCTCAGCGGCAATCGCATGATGTTCCTGTTGATTCCTGTTTATAATTCAGCTTCCAATTTCACACCTGCTAGTCTATTATATATTACTAAAATTAATTTAAATATTTATTTTATTTAATACGTGCACAGTATTATGCTTGTATAGTCGCAATATATAATATATATTGCAACGTTACAAGTATTATACACAATTACACAAATACATTACCATGTACTCAACGCAACTATAAAGTATATTACACCGGCCAGGTTGCAGGATTTTTTTTCTCATTGCGTCACGTATATGTAGTTGCACAATAATTAAATAATTTTTTAAAGAGGAGTGAGATGTTGTTGACATGAAATAATCATTTAAAACCGTTTCAAAATAATCATTCTATGATTTATTAATTAATAGAAAAATATTCAAATATTAAAATTTCAAATATTAGACAAATAAATATTCCCTTTTATAAGCTTCACAAATATAATGTAATGTAACCTGCTATGCTATTCATAACATATAAAAAAATAAACAACCATATAATCTTACTAGCTAAACAAACATGTTAAACAAGTTATTTAAATCCTTTTTGTTTTTGTGTATGTCTGAAATTAACTCAAATTTTAAATAATAATAGCAACTCATTTACAAACAAAATACTATTAAGACTCACGAATAAATTTAGTGTTGCTCTAAACAAAATAAACATAATATAACATTTACTTCCAGTCTATTATTTATTTCTACTGACACACCCATAATTTTTACATATAACAAAAGATTGGTATTTCTTTTCTAAATTTTCTTGTTAAATTAAATTATCTTATTTAACTACTATTTAACTTTAAACTTCAATAATTTACTGTTCATACATCAGTTCTTTTTAAGAGCTCTTTTCATAACAAAAAAATATAATTGTTTGTTATCACCTGCGTACATCTGCTGTTACCGTTGTGTGTGTGTGTGTGTGTGTGTGTGTGTGTGTGTGTGTGTGTGTGTGTGTGTGTGTGTGTGTGTGTGTGTGTGTGTGTGTGTGTGTCCAGAATCCTGAGAGTTTGATGATGATTATTATGCTGATATGCTGATGCTGTGTTCGTTGTCTCTACGGGTTGTTGTTGTTGATGCTCCAGAGTTCCTCCTTACATCTTGGTGTGTGTGGTACAGTGTGTGTGTCCTTTTCGATCTGCAAACCAGCAGCGTGACGTTGTGTGAAGATTTCTTAAGTCTGAGTGTGTGACCGCCCAAAATTGCTGGTGGTATTTATACTGGACGGCGATCTGACAGGTTCAGGACTGTTTTCGACATGTCGGATATTGTCAGTTAATACAACGGGTCCTTTTACTTATAATCACTTTTTGGTTCATTATCGTGATTACGTAAACATATCTGTAGCATGAGCGATATCATTGTTTGCATAATTTTTTTCTGGTAACTCATATATACCACACATATTAATTACTATTTAACTACACTAGTAATTAATATTAAATTAATAGCATCTTTATTATTGCACATTTTGCAATCATTTTTATATCACCATATTCATTAAAAATTCCTTATATCACCATATTCATTAAAAATTCCTTAATGTAATGGTCTCTGTATAATTGGCGTAAGTCTTTGTTCACAGGTTTAAAACGTATAATCAGTTCATTTTAATCCTGTTAAAACCTGATTAATTGATAAGCCAACAATTCGTACGGTACGGGTCTCCCCTTCTCTGTCGTTCAATGCAGGTTGGAGCTGGCTTACACACACACATACACAAACACTGTATTTTTAACTATCGAAGCAGGTGCACTTTCGACAGGCCAGAGCCTGTATTTTCCTGCACAAAATTGTATAAAACTGTTCGTCTTATTCTTTTTATATTAATTACAATACAAAATATACTGCCCTGGGCAAATATGCAAATATATGTATTGTTGCAATATATATGGATTTTTTTCAACTCCTACTGTGTTATTCATGATATATTTATTGTAAATACGTACACAATAACAGATGCTGCTGACTTTTAATTTCTATAGCCAACCAAAATATATGAATCGTTATTTATTGTTTTGTAAAAGTGATCACAGCTATTAAATTTTTCAGTGATTTCTTAGAACAAGTAAAAAAAATGTTGCTTTTGCTTCAGAATCCCTTAACAACTCAGGTATGTAATAGTTATGTCATATTTTGACTCGTTTTTCTCACAATTTTGTGGAGGTGACAAAAATTATGACTTTGTCTGGTTTGAAAATGAAATTTGAAAAGTTGCAGTTGCGCAGTGGAATACCATTTATACCTGAAGCCTCTGGCCAGGTTGAGGGATATTAGTGATGTTATCAAATTCACTCACCACATAAGTAATGTGAGTAGGCCTAGGCAAGATAGGTTAACTGCCTTATTAACAGTGACATCTAATATAGAAACTTATGGGAGTGACTTTTAATTTTTTTCTCTGTAAATACGTCTGACACAGTTTAAATTATTTTTTCCATGATTATATAAATATATATAAATTTACCATGTTGAATTATAAATATAAATATTTCACAACAAAATCGGAGAATTTTTTTTAATCCATAATTACCGATTTTTTATAGATGCAAAAACTTAGCAGACTATTGCACAATTAATACAAGTATTAAGTTCACAGTCCCAGTTTGTGTTATAACAAATAACCATTTAATTCTAGTAGTGTATTCTCACCTTCAATTGCTGTTGTCAATTCTTCATCATTGTAATCAAATGGATTTGCACTCACAAAGGGCACAACAGATTCATAACCAAGAGAACCAATGTGTTCAATGTCACTTACTGATGATATCAACACATCTGTTGCAAGTTGTCCCACATTTCCAATGCTAGGAGCTGCCTGAGAACATTTAACATCATTTATTTATTTAAATGTGGCAAATATATAAATAAATTACCCTTAAACTTTACAAACTCCTTTTTAGACCTCACACTTTAAGAATAAATTTATAATGTAAGGTAAGGGAAACATGTTTATATTTTTTGAAGAAAAACATTACATTAGAACATTAAATACACGATCACTTCAACAACCTACCGCTAGTAATTTTATGTTTACATTTTACTGTATACTACAAACCTAAACAAAGTGAAGTAGCATTGGGTAGGCTTACATCTTTTAGTAACAGATAGTTTACTTATGCTACTTGGCCCCTGCCAGCCTCAAAATTTGCAATAACACTATTTTTTTGTATTTTACTGTGTACTACCATCTTAATCAAAGTGGACTAACAAACAAATATGTTACTTGTATCGCATACTACATGAAAATGTGCAATGTCAGAAGAGGCAATAAGCCTACAGCATTAAATTAATCACAACTACCTTACAGTCAGGCCCGTATTTAGACACGTGCTATTCTGTGCTTGTGCACAGGGCGGCAAGATTTGGGAGGGCAGCAAAATTTTGGATTTTTATTTTTTAGATTCACAATGAAAGGACATTTCCACTGCAAACTACGTCACACACGTCCGCCTTTTCTACAAACATTGTGCATAGTTTAATCTGAGTTGTGGCATCGGGAACTCAGAAATGGTTAATAAACCTCAGCCACTGCTGTGTGTAGTGAAAATGTGTTGTGTCTATTCAGCGTCACCGCTGGTCTCCAGCACAGAGATACGATTTCTTATTCGTCAGAATCCCGCCAATGAGAGTATTCAAGGTCAAATAACATTTATAATGTGTAATGGCACAGCTATGTATGTTTACAAAACGTTTTGTTTTGGTTGACACTTATTACAGATCTACGTCTGACCTAATGCAACCTCTTATTTATCTGTACATATCAGCTGTCTGTTTTTACGTTTCCACCAAACGTGTTGGTAGGCTGACGTGTTCGTACTCCTTAAAAAATAATACAGTAATGTAATTACAGTACTGTATGTGTTTGTCATTTTCAAAATAAAATACGCAAACTTTAGTTGTTAAATTCAAAATTTACATATTCATTACATTTACGATGATACGTTGATACGTATATATACAATATTATTGGTACTGTATATGTAATTGTTAATATGTATAATAAATATTTTCTTAGACAAAAAACACGTTATAGCGAATTAGTGTTATGTGGGGTCGCGCAAAGCGGGGTATGATTTGTATTCCGCTGCTGTTCTACTAGTGCTACTAGTCTGTATAAATGAGGTAGGGAAGGTTTTTGTTGGCAACAATGCGCTGTCGGCTGCCGTTCTGGTCTGGCTCGCGCGTCGCTCTGTGCTACCGTTTGCCTATTCTGTTCAACTAGGTTATGTTAGATTTTATTAAACTGTGAACTGTGATGTGAAGTGAAAACAAGTACGAGTTTATTTTTTACTTCTTTAGTTCTTTATTGAATTGCAAATCGATATTTAAGTATAAAATTGAAATGGACGGAAGAAAAAGACTAAGTGGGGCAGCCTATAGACGGGAGGCAGAAGAAAAGAAACAAAAAGAAGATGACACCCTTAAAAAAGTAAGAAAATTAGAATCGTTTTTTAGTTATGAAAAAACTGAAAACAAAATTTCTGAAGAACCAAAAATTCATGTAATAGTAATACTGGTGGTACTGGTAATGAATGCAAAACAACCAACCAAGGTTCTAGCACTTCTGATGAAAATAATGAGATTCATCCAGAACCCTCAACATGGCACCTCCTGGTCTAGACAAAAATAATTACAGTATAATTTGTTTGCCAGACAATGATCCATATCAGTGGGTCGTTACTGACGAAACCATTGATTTCTTAATCAAACAGGGTATAAAACAAAATGACGATTCTGATTTTTCAAAGTCAGTTCGTCTATATCATGATGGTAGAAAGAGGTACTGTACTGATAGTTTATTTAAAAGAAAGCTTTTGAAAGGGAATGTTGTAAAACGAGAATATTTAGTTTATTCACCAAGTCAGGGGTCTCTATATTGTGCTCCTTGTATGCTTTTTGGAGGCCTATCTAGGTTTGCTTCAAAATCAGGGTTTAATGATTGGATTCACGCTATACAACGTATCTCCGAACATGAAAACTCATCCTCTCACAGAGATTGTGCAATTACAATTAAAACCCGAGCAATGAATTATCTAGAATTGACAAAAAGTTAGTAACTGTTTTTGAGCAAGAGGTCCAGTATTGGAGGAATGTACTACAGAGGGTAATTTCTGTCTTAAAAAAATTATCTTCTCGAGGACTAGCATTCCGGGAAGATAACGAAGTGTTTGGGTCAGAGCATAATGGCAATTTTATGATGTGCCTTGAATTAATAGCTGAGTATGACCCCTTTCTATCTGCTCACATTTCACGCTATGGAAATCCAGGTAGCGGAAGGACGTCATATTTGAGTCCAGTAATTTGTGATGACCTTATTAAAATTATGGGAGAGAAAGTAGTCTCTAAGATTGTTGAAGAGGTCCAGTTGTGTAAATATTATTCAGTAATAGTTGACTCATCTCCAGACATTACTCATAACGACCAATTAACCTTCATTGTTCGGTATGTAAATGAGATAGGGGAGGCACATGAGAGATTTTTAACCTTCTTCAAAAATCCTGGGCACACAGGTGAAAACCTTGCAGACGCAGTATTGGAGATTTTAAAAAGTATAAATCTAGAGATATCTGATTGTAGGGGTCAAACTTATGACAATTGTTCAAACATGTCAGGTATATATTCTGGTTTGCAAGCCAGAATCAAGGCAATCAATCCGCTAGCTTTCTATATTCCCTGTGCTGCCCATTCAGCAAATTTGAGTGGTTCTCGAGCAGCAGAGTGTTGTCGGGAGTCTGTAACATTTTTTGACTTCTTGCAGAGTATTTTTAATTTTTTTTTCTAGTTTGACACAGAGATGGAATTTGCTTTTATCATATTTTGGTCCAAAAAGCTCAACATTGAAATCATTAAGTCAGACTCGTTGGAGTCCACGAGAAGAAGCGTGTAAAAATCTAGATGGGACAGCTATATTCAATGCTCTTAAGTCATTTTCTGAAGATGCCACCCAAAAATGTTTGGACCGAAACAAAGCTAAAAGTTTACTTAAGCAGTTAACTCATATTGACACAGCATTTATGTCTAGCCTCTGGGGTGCCATATTCCAACAGTTTGGCAAGACAATGGAAAAGCTACAAGCAGAAGATTTGGATGTCTCTGCTGCCAAGGAACTTTATGAATCGTTGATTGGTTATCTTGAAGAAATTAGGGAACTGTATCATGAATACAAATCCCAAGCTGTCAAAAAGATAAATGAGACAATGACACTAACACTAAATAAAACATCATCAGAACTTAATATGACCTCACCTAAGAGGAAGAGAAAAAAGAAACAATTTTTTGATCAGTCTGACTCTGACACGAGTGAAGAGGAAGGTGATAATTTATCTACACATGAAGATAAAGGATCAAAAGAAATACACTTAAATGAAAAAAAGCTTAAGTCAAGTTTTTCTGCTGTAATTGACACATTGAAGGAGGATTTGGAAAAAAGAATATCTGTGTACACATATTTTGCGTCTAGATTTTATTTTATTTCCAAACTTACAAATCTTGAACCTACTAGTATAATGAATTCAGCAAAAGAACTGTATGAACTGTACAATACGGATTTGGAGGATAGTCTAATAAATGAGTGTATCCATCGTAAAGGTTTCATAAAAAATATTAAACGTGAAGTGCTAAACAAGAAAAGGTGAAAAAGTAGAAAACCCCTGGACTTTGCCAAGTTTGAATAAAATGTTAATTGAAAGAAACTTACAAGAAGTTTATCCTAATATTTGTGTTGCGCTGAAAATTTATAACTGCACAGCTGCAACCAACTGTTCAGCTGAAAGATCGTTTTCTGTTTTAAGAAGAGTGAACAACTACATGCGGTCAAGCCAAAGACAAGAGCGACTTGTAAGTGCAGCAGTTCTGTGTATTGAGTCAGATATAACTAACAGGCTAAGTTTTGACAAAATAATCAATGATTTTACTCACATTCAAGCCAGACGAAAACCATTCATTATGTAAGGTAAGATACATTTTTACTTATCAGGTTTGGTTAAATGCTTTTCACTGAACTTACTGTAATTCCGTATGTATTAAAAATAATCAATGTCAAAAACACTGCTTAGCCTACTTTTTAATTCCATGTCTAATTATTACAATGTTAAGAGTAAATATTTAAGAAATACCATCATAATTTAAGTGAAATTGTGAAATATAAAAAAATATGACATAACTGTGACTAAGAGTAAAAAGAATAAATTTTCTGTAGACTACATCCTACATGAATTATATGTCAATGTCGAGAGAATTACGCCATTTAAAATTATGTTGTAACTTGTAATACCTACAACGCTACAACAGACTGCCATCATATGTATATGTTTACCTATTATAATGTACTCAACTTGAGCTGGTATGTCTGTAAAATCACGGCTTGTTCCTTGTTTGAGTCGTAAGTTTGTGTGGGTGGAGGCATGGTGCGTGGGAGGCAGCATATTACTTAGAGCACAGGGGCGCACAATACCTAAATACGGGCCTGCTTACAGTAAATATAAAAGTGTCAAACATCTTCATAAATTTACATTGGTATTTATGAGTTTTCTTAACATTTCTTATACTGAGGTGAAAAAGTTTTGTATTCTTTTATGTTACGTAAACAAAGAAAGAATAATTTTAAATGATGGTTGAACCTATTTAGAGACAAAAAATGCTATTTACACCCATAAGCTAACATGCATTTCTAAACATTCAATGAAAGTTTGGAATTCATTTTCATATCTAACATTTATTTCAAATAACAAGTTTTATTGGCGACTTCCAAATGAAAATGGAGACATAATAGAGAACTTTAACAATTTTGTTCAGTCCCTATAGGCTAAATAATGCTCCGTTTCAGTAGGTAATGTATGTAATTTTTTTCCAAATGGACCAATTTTATTTTTCATTAAAGTTTCTAACAGTTCTTATCTAATGGTCCTTTTACTAACACCCCCTTGAACCCGGTTTGTAAATGCTCATTTAACTGACTGTTTTATCATAATTGTCGATGTTGTTTGTGACTGGTATAATAAATTGCATGTATATATGTATATATATACATGTATATATATATATATATTATTTTGAATACACACATGATGAATTGACAACAACATACATCAAAGAGACACCAGGTTTTTTGACCACACATGCATTTGTTCATATGAACAATTTGAGTTTCCCACACTATGGCAGAATTTGTGTGCTTCAACTGTGCCCGCAAATTGTGGGACTGTAACCACAGCGTGATGAGGACTCGTTGGGATTAGTGCACCATTATTAGAGCTCATATACTCCCTGGACTGCGGTGTTCTCACTAACTATGCAGCTGTTGCTCACATGGTGCATCATTAAGCTATACCTTAGGCTTATGGGAGTACTTATTTTACTTGTTTTCTCCATAAATTGGTTCAACTGCCATTTAAAATTAATTTTTGTGTTTATTAACACAGAAGAATAGAAAAAATTATTTCATACCAAAATCAGAAAATTTAAGAAAACAAAAATTTTAACATTACTAATTACTTTTTTCTGCGGCTGCAAAAACAACTGTGTACAGTAAAACAAAAAGACATTTATGACATTATAACAGTATACCAAACCATGACAGTATAACATAAAATACAGTAAGGATTCAGTCACTTAACTAACACTTAACTAACTACTTAACTAAAAATGAACTTTTTCATGTGAAAACTTACAGATTTTATTGGACGCGTTTCGGCTTACGTATCCGCCTTCTTCAGCTTTGGTAACAGACTGCCAGCATTTTGTAACGGTTGTGTGGAAGGTGAAGTGGGGGTGGTGTGTGGAGGAAGGGGATTGGCGCGGGGATTCAACTTACTGTTTGTTTTCTGTATAATTGTGTCAAAAAGTGTATGTGATTTATATTGTAACTGATCGTTGAGTATGTTGTTTGGTTGTGTTGTGTGGTGTTTATATATTTCGTATTGTTCAGTTGTGTTGAGTTTTCGACCTTTGGTATGTAATGTAAAATTTCAAGATTAGTGTCTATGTTGGTGTAACTGTGGTTTTCTGTGTGTATGTGTGTGGCAAATGCGGAGTGTATATTTTTGTTGGTTAAAGCTTTTAAGTGTTCAGAATAACGGGATGAAAAAGATCTTCCCGTCTGGCCTATGTAGAAACTATTGCAGTCATTACAATTTAATTTGTAAACACCTGTTTTGTTATATTTGTCTATGTCTGTGTTTGTATTACCGATGTGTTTTTTGATGGTATTGGTTGTTCTGAATGCTATTTTGTATTTGTGTTTTCTGAATGTATTGGCGATTTTGTGTGTGTATGAGTTGTGGTATGTGAGTGTGATGTATTTATTGTGTTGTGTGTTGATGGTATTTAGTGTTTTGTTGTTTTTGTTTTTGATGCGTTTGTGTAGTATGTTTATTAAATTGGGGTTACGTAAGGATTCAGTGTCTAACCATATACAATCCACCTATATTTTCAAAATATTAATCTTAAAAAAATATGAATCTGTAAAAGAACAGTGGCAGTATCAGAATGGATTGGACTGTCTAGTTGTTTTACAATTTTAGCTTCATTTCAAATAAAAAAATTAATATTAGATAACTTACGTGTAATTAGTATACAAAATTACATGTCGTACAATTACCTCACAAACAACAGTATTGCTCATAAAAAATATACAAAAAATGAAATTTATAAAAGTATAAAACCTGTTTTGCATTTGCGGTATACCGAATTTGCATTTAAATTCACACTGATTTTTTTGTTTGCTAGCATATACTTTTTTGTCATTGCACGCGTATAAATGTAAAAAAGCAATACATTATAAAGCAAACAGGCCTATTATGTATAAAAACGCAGCATGACATGGAAAAAAGTTTTAGCTATATTAAATTATCCAGATTTAAAACACCCTGATATTAATTCGATTGTTCGACAATATAATTATCTGTATTTTTACTACGGCTGCAAAAAATTCGTTTCTATGCACTGTCTACGAGTCATTATGTACATAACCTAAAATAGATGTACTTACTACAATTAGTGTATATCCTTCCAAGTCTACATCTTTGGGAACAGTACAAAACATTTTCGAAACTTGAGGTTTTGAATCTACTTAGTTAGGTTTCAAAAAAAGATGATTTTTAAAATTCAATCTCGCAACTAACAAGCAAGAAACAACAACAATTACAAACACACGAGCAAAATAAGTTGCGATATCATCAGTACCAACATCTCAAATGGAAATTTAAAAGGACATGTAGACATACAGGCATATAAGCAGTCTTATTTATACGTACTTTGTTATTTTTCAAAGTAGTAATTCGCTTAAGTAAACTCCCTTCTAGTGACCATGATGTTTCCACTAATCGCGTTTTTTTTTTTCAAAACTTTGCCAAACAAAAAATAAAAACAATTTTTTTGTTACTACACTTTTAGACCGTACTATACATCGTAATAGATAAAACGCGGTAGTATAAAAATTTGCATGTTTAGGGATCAGGTTCAATTTTACAAAAATCTAACCACAAAGCAGTAATAAATATTGAGATGGCGCTCTATGTTTCACCATCTATGGCTCCAAGGCTTTTCACCACCAGCGACCATCCTGTGTGATAAAACTGGAGAAAGGCTGTAAATGCATTATTAATACATTGATTACACTGATAATGTATTAAAGGTACTGAATGTATTAATGTACGATCCATATTATTTGATCTACCTAGTATTAATAGTGCCCACTATGGTGCTACAGCCTGAAATGGGGCCTTGGCTTACTCCACCTCACTTTAGTGGTACCATAGTAAAGGACTTCCATCATTGCATCTCTCGTGCATTTATGGCAGCATCTTCCCATCCTTTCCTCAGGCAGACTTTTTGTCTTTTGCCTTCGCTGCTGTAGGAGTGATTTCACCTCTGGTCACAAAAGAATAGAAAATGACATTTCTTTTGTGACCAGAGGTAAAAATCCACTAAGACGGCTCCATGGTAAGTAAATGTTTATTTGTTTCCATTATGTAATCATTTTTGTTGTTATACTATGACAATATCTATTTAGTATTGATAACCATGCTGTAACAAAAACATTTTATACCTGAGGATGACTTCAGGTTTTTAAAGGTCGAAACGTTGTGTTTAAAATTTCCAAAATAATGGCTAATGTCAGAAATATTATAGTATGTATGTAATAATAATGACAACAACAACAATAATAATAATAGTAATATTAATAAAAATAACTGCCTCCCATTGAGTTCTAGTTTTAAGATTCATAATAAACACTGCATTACATCACCTAAAGACAAGGGTAAATTCTGTAAATGGCCTAGGACAATCCCAAGGAAAGACAAACCATGTCACAAAATAATTCCACTTGTGGAGCCTCATTTCTCAGACTATTTAATTATAAAAGTCAATAAATTTGTAGTGAATGGTGAAAATATGAAGTTTCTTAGACAAAAATGAAAATTAAAACCAAGCACATTTATTCTCATTTTCCTGAAATCTACCCAAGTATTTGTCAGCGTTTTCCAAAGATGAAAAAAAGACAAATGTGAAAAATGAAGAATCTATGAGTAAAGGACAGAGAAAAGCTAAAAATCTTCCTAATAAAAATATTCTTGGATTTTGTTGTCCATGACGTGTCCGTTACTTAACTAAATATAATTATTTCATTACCAACTTGGAACATAAAGTTTTTTATGGGTAAAAATGTAAAAGTTTACCTTTAGCCTGAACCAGCTTTTGCTTTTTAAAACTTTTACGTTTTTATCCATAAAAAACTTTGTGTTCCGAGTCGGTAGTGAATTAATTATATTTAAGAACTAGCTATCAAGAAGGGCAAAATATTTTCCAGGTCAGGCAAAATTTTTCTAGAGGGCCATACTTTATATATTTTCCATACCCTTTATGTATATTTATATTCAGGCATATACTTAAAATGTTACGACGGTCTTCTTCATCATCATATGGTACAGTGGAAAACAAAGTACAAGACACCAATGAAATCACTAGAAACCAGCTTTATTTATCACAATTAACAATTTGTAATCAACAAGATAGGCTCTTACAACAATTCAAGTGAAAATTTTCCACACGCAATAATAATGTCAACTATAAAGAATTCTGGACTAATAACAACACTTCGTTACAAACACTCGATCCGCGCTAAAGAAATTGTTTGACAAACAGGCTGCTATGACTTTTATAGGTAGCGCATGTCTTATAGAAATTTTCCATCCTCATTTCACACCACTTATCTCAAGTGTTCTTGAATACCTGGAACCTACTTGAGAGCGGCCTTGATTGGGGGCAACACCTGCCACACTGGATGGGGGGGGGGGGGAATGTTCTGAGAACACTCTCCATTGTTTTAGACATTTTGTGGTTGCAATAATTTGTTTTTATATTTTTCACTGTATTTAAGTATATATTAATAATCCTATCTATCACTATCACAGGCAGATCACATTTTTTAGTTAAATCAAAATATTCATTGTTTCTGTTCATGGTACACATAGGCTACTTGGTGACATTAATCTATCATTTTTAATATCAGTTACTTTACGTCTACAAGATTCAAGATTACCTGTTTCATGTTCTACTTGAGGCTTCTTGCTTAAAAACAAACATTTATACATAGCAGTAAAAGTCACATCAACTTCATAATTGTGCCATGTTGCATTCTCTCACAATACCAATAACGAAAACTCCACATCTACTAACAAAAATAATGCTGTTCCTATTCTTTATTCCAAAAACCATATAGACAGCAAGTCTACATTTAAAATGATGGCTACACTTTTGACATATTTCCAATAAGGTATGTGATGTGTTGGTAATTCTATAACTAACCTACACAGGCCACACACGTTCAAGTAGCTTCGTTTTATTTCCATATTTGGATAAACAGAATTTTTTATTCATAGGTTTTTCATAATTTTTCCAAAATTTTAAAATTCAATAAGATTTTTGAAAATCATAATTTCTTGTTCGAAATTGGTGAAGAATTTTTATGAAATGCGTTAAGTTGGGTGGCACCTGTCCTGACCCCCTTGTGGCTACGGGCCTGCACTGTCATCCAGTGAAAATAAGAAATACAATCAAATATGACAAAAATATGCTTTTATACAAGTTTTAGCTAACATGTGATCTAAATTTTAAAAATTCTTAAAATATGTATTTGTTGACATGCCATGTAAATCCGGGCTCTTAATGTTATTGTACACTATTTTTCAGATTAAATCTAGCAACAAAAGGTCTGTGTTTGCACATAGTTTCTTCCAAGAGAAAAGCTAGCCACTAATAAAAGCCTGCACTGGTGCCATATAGAGTCAACCATTTGAATTAGCGGTGTTCCCACTTTCTCTTCTCTTTATGGTCTTCTTTTTATTATCTGAATATGTAATTAGGTTATTTGGTGGGGTTTTGCAGTCATCTGTGTTTAAGAAACTCTTCAGTATTGTATTCTTCAGCACATATGACGGTTTGGAATTATCATTGTCTATTGGTAGTGTACATATCCAGGTTCTATTCTAGTGTTTTTGGTGCCTGTAATTTATTATGCAAGATGTTATATTTTGGTGACTATTCCATTTTGAGTATCCTAAGTACTCTACTCCCAGTCTGACCTGGTTTTCTTCATGTAGAATATACTTAGCTCTATAAAGGTAATGATTTATCTGTTGGGATTTCTGATGGGAAATTGTGAACCAACATTCTTTACCACACCACAAATTATAATTATGATGGGAATTGTGAACCATTCTATTTCACCACAGAATTTGAGAAAGAACATTGCCCCACCATTTCTGGACAATCATCTCGTAAAACAATTACAGTATTTTACAACCATATACAGGAAACCTACATATACCAACCATATACTACATACTACATACTACATGCACCCTCATCTACACACTGTCAGCAGTTATGCTCATAGCAAATGAATGATGAGCCACCATTACAAAATATGCCAGGCATAAAGTATGCACAACAAAAAACAGATACATAATCTAAGATGTCAGAAAAGATGTCAAAATGTAGAGGAAAGAATAAGGAGGATGCAGTCGTATAGTGAAAACCAAGGATACTGGAAATATAACTGGCTTTGGAAATTTACAAAAGAGCTTGTGCACACTCTTTCAACACAAAACACTGACCATATCTTGGGTATGAAAGATGTTAATTTTATTTAAGGCCATAACTGAAACTTGGCTGTGATAGAATGAGTGGATAAGGATCAAAATTGTACATGGTATTAAGAACTTTTACGTGCAGAAATAAGACAATTATGACAGTCAATGTGAGTTCACATGTGTATTAAATAGTGTCTTGTGTGTGGTGTGAATTCTGAGAGAGAGAGAGAGAGAGAGAGAGAGAGAGAGAGAGAGAGAGAGAGAGAGAGAGAGAGAGAGAGAGAGAGAGTATGATTGAATAATTTTACAGATGCACTGTTCAGATAAATAAAAGGCACATTACTTTAAATAACACTGTAAACTTAACAATACTTGCAGTGATAATATATAATATTTATTCAAAAACATATACATAATTAACAAACGAGTTGGTCAAACTGAATTTACTAGAATCAGAAGAATTTAGAGAAGCACATGGCTTGAAAGACTTCCAGATGATGGAAGTAAATTATTTCTATATATTCTATAATTTAAATTAAAATAACCAATATGTAGACTAGACTAATATTACAAATGTATCAGCCAGAGAAGCAGTGTTTGTAGGAAGCAGGTATGTATGGTTACCAATAAAACCATTTGAGATTTTCAGCATATTGGCTCCAGATTTTCACAAGCAGGTGGACCATACTGTAAGAATTTTGAATGGGGATAGGAATTTATAAGTAGAATAAGCTACTTACAGCATATTTCCAAGTGTGGTACTGATCTTACTTAGTCTTCATCTCTTCTACCATGAAGTACAGAGTGAACTTCAGTAGTTCAAGAACAGGCAAATTTTGAATTCTGTACTATTATTTTTGTAATGCCTGTAAATCAGTTTCTTTAAGATTTTATTTTTTCCATTAAATAATCTGTACCACACATATAATGAACTGGTGATAGTTTCAATAAACCCGCATATATGAAAGTTAACTGTTCTGATATAATCAGAATGATCACAGTTGCACACCACTATATAAAAATTATCCCGATTAGCGCTTTCAAGCCTCACAGCCCATCGTCAGATCGGAAGGCCTATTCCGATCTGACGATGGGCTGTGAGGCTTGAAAGCGCTAATCGGGATAATTTTTATATAGTGGTGTGCAACTGTGATCATTCTGATTGTGATTTCAACCACTAACACAAATTTCTTCATTAAATGTTCTGATATAATGTATATGGTACATACTGGTACCATTGAAACAGCTGAATAGAAATTAGACTGTTACACACCCTTTCAGGCCACATGTAGCCATCTGTCTACACATTACATAGTATTAATTTCTGACTGATGTAGGCTCAATGTGGCCAAGAGGTTACTTCAGTAGTTCAAAGGAAGCCTCCAGAGTGCAGCTCTGTTTATTTCTCTCCATTTCTAACAGCTGTTATCTGTTGAACCACTGTTGACTAAGACTGTGTTTATGTTATTCAACAACTTGTGAAACTGGTCATCAAATTATACATTTTGAAATTAAATATGTAATTATTTAAAAACTAATATGTATGTATTTCACTAGATGAATGCATAATAAATACATAGTACTTTCAAAGTATATATCTTATGTGTAAAATTTAAAAGAAATGTAACCTAAAAAAGCACTGGAGCCATATGTCTGCAATAAGCCAATGTGATAATTAGGTGTGTACTATGTGTATTATAGCTGCTAACATAGAAGAGTATTTTTGTTGTACAGTATTCATATTTCATTATATATCAGAATATATCAAATAACATATTTAAATATTCCCTTTTACACAAACCGTATAGTAGCAAGAGTTTTTACAATAGTAACTACCTACATAATGTCATTTTATTAGTTTTTAACTTGGAGGGAAAACCAATAATTGTTTTATTACATACATTTTACTTTTTGTAGATGGTCAGTAAGCCGAGAAATGTCCCTCTAACCCCAGATGAAATTGAAGCCTTTTTGCTAATAGAGAGAGATATATGAGAAACAGAAGCTTTAGATGATGAAGATTTAGATAATGAAGTGGATCACGTTAAGATAAGCTGTAATACTGCTGACGGAAATCTGTTGAGAGCTGTCACAAATGTTTTAAATGTTTCTCAAAACAACACAATAAACATTGAATTTCTAACTACTGAAAATACTGATTTGGATGATGGTCATTATCAGTACACCTAGAAATTAACACAAATGATGATGATACTGGTCTCCTTGAAGACCAATATAATATGCATGTTGTAAAATGGAGGTATAATAATATGGAGTTTTAATAACCAATGTAATATTGAATTTTCTCCACCAGTAGAAGATTCAAATACTCCACTAAAATATTTCCGATCCTTTATTGACAATGAAATGATTATAAATATTGTAGAACAAATAAACTTATATTCAGTACAAAAGACTGGATCATCTGTAAGCACTACATTTCAGGAATTGTGTTTTTGGGAATTACCATTATGAGTAGTATTATCAAATTACCCACTTTAAGAATGTACTGGAGGTATTCCACTGTGCCCTCTAATAGCCAATGGTATGGGATGATCAATGTTTGAATATCTTCAGAATTAACTGCATTTCAATATTAATGATAAGGTTCTTGGATTTTGTTGTCCATTATGGCAACACACAAGTGACAGCCTAAGTGTTTGCCAGAGCCGGTTCTAGTGGAATAGCTTATGATTTTGAAATTTATATAGGTAAAGGAATTGTTGTGAAATCAAAATTAGGGGTAGACTGAGTCACTATGTTAGATATGCAGAAAAAGTACCAAAACATACAAATTTTAAAATATTTTTTGATAATTTTTTCTTATCTTACCAGGTAATGATAGAACTTAAAACTCTTTGTCTCTTAATGGTAGGATCTTAGAGACAGAATCGTTTGAATGGATGCAGTTTAAAAAGTGATAATGAAAAAAAAAGGAAGAGGAAGTTTTTATTACAGAACAGATGTTTCAAACAATGTTTAAATCATTAAATGTCACGACAATTGGTGTGTTCATGTTATATCATCATATAAGGGAATTAATCCTGTTAAAAAAAAAAGTTGGTCTTCTAAAGACAAAAATCATATTATGTTGAGATGCCAGTGCAATCAAACAATACAACTCAAAAATGGGTGGAGTTGACCTCACAGGTATGCTAATAGAACTATGCAGAATTAATAATAAATGTAAACGATTTTATTTGAGAATAATTTTTGATATAATTGACCTTACAATATCTAATTCTTGCCTTCTATACAAAAGCCATAACAAAATACCAGCCTCTAGTAGATTTTAAAGCTGACACTTCTGAAGGACTAATAAAGTCTGTAAAACAACAAAAATGAGGTACACCATCACTGGAAGACAATGAACCTAATAAAAAGAAAGAATTTATTACACCACGACCATTTTCCAATGTTCGGTATGATCAAATCGGACATTTCCCAAGGTACATTACTTCTGAAAAGTGCAAACAACATTGTAAGTTGTGCACGAAAGGCTTTACTGGGTGGGAGTGTGTAAATGTGAAATAGCACTGTGCTTGAATAATATAAACAATTGTTTCAAAAAGTACTATTGCAAATGACTTTCTAATAAGTTTTTTACATACTGTAATTTTAATGGGTGCCTTCTTAATTCTTTTATATAAAATAACAAATATTTAGTACAATTTGTTTTATGTTTAATATTGCATTATGGTTTCCAAAACCACTGATGATGTAACAACACTGACTACATTATTGCTGTATTTGCTCAGTATAGCCATATGGTAACAACTCATAATTTTTATATAATAAGAAATTAATCTAACTTGACTATTTTTGTAATATATTACATAAAAGTAATAAAACATTTAAAAAATTTTCAAACATTTTTTTTATAGTTTGGGCATGAAGTAGTATTAAGCTACTTGCAGGGTATTTCCAAGTGTGGTACTGATCTTACTTAGTCTTGATCTCATTTACTATGAAGTACAGAGTGAACTTCTGTAGCTCAAGAACAGGCAAATTTTGAATTACTGTAATATTTTCTTTGTCACGCCTGTAAATAGTTTCTTTAAGATTTTATTTTCTGCATCAAAGAATCTGTACCACACACATAATGAACCGCTGATAGTTTCAATAAACCCACACACATGAAAGTTAACTGTTCTGACCTAAGGTTATGGTATACACTGGTACCATTAGAAACAGCTGAATAGTCATTGAAATAGAAATTAAACTAACACATACCACTATATAGACAATTCCTGATTAGCGTTTTTGAGCCTTTCAGCTCACCATCAGATCAGAAATATCTGATCATATCATATCTTACTTCCAATCTGATGATGAGTTGAAAGGCTCAAAAGCAATAATCAGGAATTTTCTATATGGTAGTGTCCAACACTTTTAATTTCTGTGTGTAAGAAATTATTATTATTTACAAATATTAAGTTATTAAATTTATTATTTAACAAGTGTTATTTATTATTTAAGAGCTTAAATTTATTATTATGCTTTTGAGTATGAAACTTATAATTCTCCAATAAACATCAGATCTGGAGTCTGAGTGAAAATAGAACAGACTTGATAAGTCGCAAGAAAATCTTGCAGATGCCTTGGCAATATGTTCATTCTTGCTTGCATAGAACAGTTAGTTAGAATGTGAACACCTGCAACCCTCAGTTTTGAAATCCTGACTTATTTTGGCACAGTATCCTGAATAGGGTTAGCCTAGTTTGGAGCATGAATTACATTGCAGTTTTCCGCAAAAAAATCAGATAAGGACTTATATCTTCCTAAAATATTTCTGTACATAAAAATGAACAAAATATAAAAGAAAACTTCAGTTTTCAAGAAATCCTGAAGTTCCTATACCTAGATCAAATTTTCAGCTTCTATCTCTGCTGGAGTAGCATAACAAACAATAATTTTAGTATCAGATAACACTTTCATGCCTTGGTTTCAGAAATGTTTTAATAACACTGCTCAAATCAAGTTCCTCATATGTTTCTTGATAAAATTGTTTTAAAGTAGTAGTAGCACCAATGTTTGCAACTACTTTTTGCTAATTTTCTGACACTTAGTTTCACTTCACTATTATCAGCTAACAAATTTCCTAATGCACCATTTAATTTTTGTTATCCAATTATTGCCTTTATATTTTATTTATATGAAAAATCTGAAACCCATTATGTTTTTTTTTTTTAGACACTGTGTGAATAAACAGCATACAAATGCAAATTGTTTCAGAATGGCACTGCCAGACTGTGACCAAAATAAGTCTGTACTTGTAAAGTTAGCAAATTTCAGTTAAGGAAAGAATGAAAATAAAAAATTTGTTTCTATTTACACATTGAAAATGTATATTCAGTAATTTTGGTAAACACATAAAAGAGTCTTCTAATTTATATCCTATTTCACTGTGCAGACTGATAATTTGCAAACTATTGTCTTTTCTGGAAGACAACTCAAATACCGTATAACTAGCTATACTAAGTTTGTTCTGTCACCTCTTTTTTTTTATACATTTGATTTTGTAAACTATGGGTTAAAATTCTGTACAGTTAGCCATTTGTTTACCTACCTGATATTTCTAATTATTTACACATTTTTCAATAGACTAATTTTTAAAATGTGTCAGAAATCTGTGTAACTACCCCGAACAGTTATACCTAACACTTTTCTTTCTTTGCGCACATTCATTTCCTGGCGAACAAAATTTTATTATCATCAAAATTATTGTGTACATCAAATTTGGGTAAATTTAGCTAAATTAAGGTATGTCCACTTTTAGTATAATTTATTGCTGTATTGCTTTATATGATGATTTTTTTAGGTCTACTTGTATGCAAGCAATTATTCTATAAATTTTGTGATTCCCGAATCAGCTGCTACCTGTTTTTTATCTAATTTAATTTCAAGATTTCAATGTGCACTAATTTACTTGTCTTAAAAACACAACTTGCTGTTCATAGATTCTCCTTACAATCACTGAAAATTATATTTTTCTTACACTTATAAAGTGCAATCCTATTGTACACTACTAAATTGAGTAATTAACTTCAAATACAGTGTACCATCACAACAGGAACTTTGGGACAGTATCAAAGTGTCAGGTAAGAGTATCAGTATTAGTTACATATTTAAGATCAATTTATTTTTTGAAGCAAAAATAGTAAAGAGTAAAAAAATTATATATATTGGTGTCCCAAGTTACCTGGTGAGGTTGGCTAACTTGGGACACACATTTAATATTCGACATGACATCCTAAACAAACAGACACAATTCAAATCACACGCATTATTCGAACATATCACACCCCACACACGCATCAACCTTTCGAAAATCGATTCCGTCGCCAACAACAAGACGGACAGTGCTACCAGCGGCAACCTCTGAAGAAGCTTTTTAAAAGTGAAAACTGGTTCAGGTTATAAGGTAAAACTTTTACGTTTTTATCCATAAAAAGTTTTGTGTTCTGAGTCGGTAGTGAAATAATTATATTTATTTAATTTCCATCTCCAATGAGATTTATAATGCTGTAGGGTAATTTGGGATACAAAGGCATTCAGTATAAGTAAAATCAAAGTAGTATAACTTAATTTTACACTGTATTCACTCAGACTTTATTGAAATTAAAAGTTTACATAATGGTTTAAGAGAAAATCATTGAAATAAAACTTTCAAGTCTGCAAATAAGGGGATTCTAATCAATTTCACAAGGAAATGTATATCTTCCCCTTGATACACTTAAAGGTTTTATTTCCTCTACCATTTGATCATAACTTAGTCATGTTATCTTCTACATTTGGAAATATGTAAATGTTGTATGCTTTGATTGTTCTTCTAAGGAATTTAACAACACTCTGACCTTTAGCGCTCATAGATGCTACTTTTCCAATAAACTTCTTCACCCTTTTTTTATTAAATATCTAGTTTGTATGATATGATATTTAGTTTAGTAACGGACACGTCATGGACAACGAAATCCAAGACTTTTTTTATTATTAATCATTCTTCATTTTTAGTACAATAAATGCTTTTTGGTTTAACATAACGTTCTGAGGGGCACTCTTATCAATAATTGGAGGTTCTAGTTCAATCACTCTCAGACAAACTAAAATGTAGTTCATCTGAAAAGTCCCTAGATGATTCGTCACTAGATTCTTCAGTTATCATTAGCTTGTTGGTACATCCTCTTCATTCACTTATTAATATTTATATAAACCCAGACGTTTCGACGTCGTATTCGTCTTTCACAATGGGTTTTTAAATACTCAGTTGTTTTTCTTCACTTGATGGCACTACCACTGCTGGTAGTTTTTTCTTTTTCGTTCACTGGTTCAGCTAAGTTTTTATTCAATACCAATATATTATCTGCAGTTACACTGTCATTGGCTGTACATTAATTTTTTTCTTAGATTTCCTTAAAGGTGCCGTCACCTTTTTCCTTGCCTCCTCATGGTAAGTTTCATGCTGTTTACTAACAATGAGTGGTTTTCATTATATGAACTGTTACCATTATCGGCAGCAGTAGAGTCACTAGTTTTCGTTTTAGGAAACCTCTTTAGCACTTGGTTCCTATCTAGAGGAACGATATCAACTCCTTTGAAGCCACGTTTCATATTATGAACAATTTTTTCTTGTTCTATAGAAATCAGACTCTGTTTCAATAAGCAAGGAAGTCTGTCTTCTTGAATACCCCCTTAGTGTTTGCTCTTCCATCCATTCAAAACACATCTCCAGTACACCTTAAGAGGCTTGAAAAAAGCCACATCAAATGGTTGACATATACCTAAATTATTAGGGGGTAACAAAACAAATATAATATTGTATTTCGCACACTCAACATTCACCCACGACAATACATGACTAGCCAAATTGTCTCTTATAAGAACCTTTGTCTGTCCTTCAGATTTCTTGCACTATGGTACAATTACTGTTATAAACCAGTTCTCATACATTTCTATCATAAACCAGCCACTTTTTGACCAGCTGAATACAGTACCCTTGGACCCACCCTCACACCAAGAATTGAGGAGCAAACATTCAAACCGTGTTTTGTCACATCCAAATGTTTTTTCAGGAAACACAAAAAACGTATGAAGAGCAGGTTCATACGTTTTTCTTGTTATAAGTACCTATTATAGATTCCAGATACACTCCAGATTAATTTGAAACAGTTTTCCAAAAGTTATTCATGAGAAATATGAAAAAAAACATGAAATAAATTTGGACAAAACACATTTTGACTGAACTGAGTGGACAAAGCATGGAATGTAATAAAAATGTTGTTATAATAGGTGTATTCAAATCTGTATTTTAAACAAAGGAAAAGGAAAAAACACAATTTCCAAAAAGTTTGACAGTAAAAGATATATGACTACAAAATAGCATAAGATGAAAAGATTAGGTTTTTGCCCATTCAATTTGTTAAATTTACTTACTTGGTTTTAAATGTGTAGGTCACACAGCTCATTCTCCAAACAGTCACATTCGACTTCTACATCTTCAGCAGCAGCTGTGGGAAGGTTGAAGATAATGTCTTTATACCATTGTAATCGTTCATCAGCAAATGGTTGCCCTTCAGCCCAGTTTTCACCAAACATTTTCTTGAGAAGCTTTTGTACATCATTCTTTTTTTCTTGACTTATAGCATGGCCAAGAGGCACATTTTGAAGTTCAATGTTACAATAGTCAACATTCTTTTTCTTCTTTAACGAAACAAAGTGGTTATGTTCATCCTCAAACCTGTAGGTGTTTAATCCTTTTACAATTACAAATTTTTTGCTGTCAGGTCGTTGTGCAGGCACCGTTTCAACTACTTCTTTTCCTCTCACAATTTTTGTAATCTTATCACCTTCTTCTTTCACTTTCATAACGATTCTTTTTACTTTGCTAATACTATCAATATCTTTGTAGTATGTGTTAAGATCTTTGTTGCTTAGGATGCTCCAATCTTTTCCTAGGTATTTTACATCTCCTATTTCTCTGTAACACTCAAAATACTCATCCAAAGTCAGGATCATGGCTTTTTTTCTGAGCATCTTTTCTGCCCTGCCAAAAACTCTGTCAGCAGGGAGAAAGCTATGTCCTCTCACTGGAAAAAACAACAAGACTTTCTTGATTGATGAGTCAGTAGTCTGCAAAAAGTGTATACGGGTCCTCAGCACAATGTTATTTTTATTTTGTGACGTGCACCCATCACAAAACAATCGCAATGTACTATTTCCTTGGAAATCAACAGATTTTAGATGGTTAAGTAGAGCTGATGATATTTCTTGGCTTCCTTTACCCGCTTGGTCCTCGGACCATGTGTAAAATATTGGACTTTTAGTCTTTAAGTCAGTAACACAGAAGATGTACAGGTTTAACTGTCATGAGTAGAACGCTTCTTAAGTCTACTCTCTACAACATCTCTTCTGTCTAGGAATGCCTTTAAAAGCAGATTAATATCAAAGTTAATAGGGGAAAAGCCCCAGTCACCAGCAAGAACAATATATTCAGCAATAATTTTCTCACTTTCTTCATCAAATACATAAGGTTGGCCAACTTTGCCAGTGTTTTTATTATTTAAATACCTATTTAATATTGACTTGGAAACCTAAAATTTTTTCAGCTGCCTTGCAAAATGATATTCCTTTGTATTAAATTCACTTACTGACTTTTGTAATTGATCATCATTAAAATCTTCATATTTTTTCTGCTTTAAATCACTTTGTACCATTTTTTCCAACCATATCAAGTGAGCTGAAAAAAAATCAATATCTATGCACTTTTATATGTACTTATAAAATACTGATGTTGGGTAACTTGGGACATGTTATCCGATACAGGTCGGTTGCAGATAATTTTGTTTTTGAGAAAATTAGGGTTGGTACTACAGTTAAAACGTCTGGTACAAATGTTTCACCAGGATTGAGGTAATAGAATATCACTGATGAAAATGTAGAATTCTTAACGAAATTATTAGAAACGTTTTACATGAAAATTTTGTACATTTAAAGTCAAAATATTAATTTTACTTATTTAATCACACTTATCTTCAAACAAAATAGCACAAAACATATCGAATAACTACCTGAACACTGCTGGAAGCTCCAAAAGTAAACACAGCTGTTTCAGTGAAGTTCACAAAAAAAAATTGTCAAAATGTCGCAAGCTAGCAAATTTGATAGTACTGTATTAGAAAACTTCACGATTATGAACACAACACAAATGCAAGGAATAAGCTACACTCAGATTATCAGATATGAGAATAGAAATCAATAGTTTTAAAACGTCATTTGTATTCTTGTATCATGGATGCCAGTACCTTGGCCACTTAGCTTTGCTATAGGCATCAGCTATGTTAATTTTATGTCCGATTTGTAAAACAATTAAATTGGTTAGCACAGTTGAAAATTTCTGTCTATAAAATATTTACCATATTATGTTCTACAACTGCTCCAATACAGGGGAGGGGACAAGAAATTCTTGGGCGGGCCTGGGCCTACACTGCTCCCACTCATGACACTGTAGCAGGTAACATAATAATTAAGCAACCAAACAATGTCGGTTCTTTGAAACTGCAATGTATTCACTCTAAATCTATGATGTGCTTGTTAATAGTGTTAATAGTAGTCACTAATATTTAGATGTGTTACTATAGTAGTATTATCAAAATACAGGAATGACAACTTGCTTTTGTTATTCTGAGTAGCACTGTTTGCCATCAACTTCTGTTCATTTGAAAGTACCGGTACCTAACAATCAGGCTTATATATTTTGCTGTTACAGCAATATTCTACTCTTACTTTGAATTCTCAATCCCAATCATGGGCGGTGAGACAGTGGGGACACGTCCCCCCAACATGTTCCCACAGATTAAATCCTGAATATTTTTTTATTCAAATTAATTTTTTAATTTTTTTACACAAATTGTTAGTCGAATAAAAATATTAACTGAAATTCAGTGCCACTGATGGTCCAATTTGAGGCCCAATGATTTATTATCTTTGTATTACTGGATAGAGACGATAGGTTCCCACAAATAATGTTGACAGCTAGAACACAGGTTTGACAGTTAGTTGACAATATGACACTGCTATAAAAATGTAAACACCCTAGATAAAAGGATAATACCCCATCTATCAAACCCATACATACATACATACATCCTCGGCGCTACAGCCCAGTCCGGGCCCTGGCCTCCAAAAGAAATCTTCCCCACTGGTCTCTACTCCCGGCCAATGTCCACCAGTTTGCTGCACCCAGCCTCACTGCCTCCTTACCAACCTGGTCCAGCCATCTTGTACGCGGTCTTCCCTTCCTTCTCCTTCCCATCGGCAAATAATTCATCACTCTTTTTGGAATTCTATCCTCCGCCATTCTCTGCACATGACCAGCCCAACGCAATCTGTTAATTTGTATGAGTTGCACGATCGGAAGATCTTTAAACCTTTCGTACAACTCTCGATTATGCAGTCGCCTCCAAATGTTGTTTTCCCTCACAGGGCCATAGATTCTCCTCAGTACCCTCCTCTCAAAAACGGATAGTCTCTGCTCATCTAGTTTTTTTTAACACCCAGCATTCCGAGCCATACATCAGGACTGGTCTAATCAAGGTCTTGTATAGGGAGGCTTTTGTATCTTTAGTTATTAATTTTGATTTAAAATGTTTCACCAGTCCGTAGTAACACCTATTAGCAGATAATATTCGTCTTTCAATATCTCTAGAGGAGTCATTTCCAGAGTCCACATATGACCCGAGATATGGAAAACCCTGAACCTTTTCAAATTCATAATCGTTAATGCGCAGGGACAGGGCACGAGTGTTGGCACCTACAACCATATATTTGGTTTTGCTTTGGTTTATAACCAAGCCCATAGCCTTAGCGGACAACTCCAGTTCCTGAAAGGCTTCCTTTAAGCCAGATTCAGACCTACTTATGACGTCAATGTCATCGGCATAGGCCAGAAGCTGTACCTCCTTGTGAAATATGTGTCCGCTAGTTTGAATTCCTGAATCCCTGATGACCTTTTCTAGAGCTATGTTGAACAATAGACACACTAAGGCATCTCCTTGTTTCAACCCATTCAATGTTTTTAAGGAGTTAGATAGATTTGATTGTATTCTGATTTGGCACTTAGAATTGGACATAACTACTCCAACCATACACACCAACTTAGATGGTATATGCAACTCCTTCATAGCTCTATATAGCATTTTCCGGTTGATTGAATCATATGCCGACTGGAAATCCACAAAGAGATGGTGAGTGGGCACTCCATATTCCGTTTTTTCCAGGATTTGCCTTAGTGTAAATATTTGGTCTGTTGTTGACCTATTCCTAGTGAATCCACACTGATATTCTTTTATGTTTTCCTCAGCGTAGGGAAGCAGCCTAGAAAATATGATGTTGGACAATACCTTATATGCTGTATTAAGTAGAGAGATGCCCCTATAATTTTTACATATAAGCGGATCCCCCTTTTTATGTATTAAACACACCACCCCATTGTTCCACTCATCAGGCATTACCTCCTCCAGCCATATTCGCTCTATAAGATGGGCAAATTCCTTTATGAAATCTCCTCCTGCGCTCTTTAATAGTTCCCCTGGTAAACCATCGGAACCTGCTGCCTTGTTATTTTTAAGCTTTTCTAGAGCTTCATACACCTCGTCATAGGATGGCACCAACTCCTCTCTATCATCCTCGAATTCTCCTACTTCCTCTTCATTCTCAGATGCCTCCATCGAAGCCTCCCCAACTGAGCCTAGCAACTCTTCGAAGTGTTCTGTCCATCTCCTGACCACGCCAGCATTATCACTCACTAGGCCACCATTATTATCCCTACAGGCATTTGTTCTAGGCTGAAATTCCTGTCTCATATCATTCACCTTCCTGTACATATCTTGGCTCAGCCTTTTACTCTTATATTCCTCTATCTTTTCCATCTGTCTCATCATATATTCCCTCTTTTTTCCTCTATGAATCTTCTTTTCCCTCCGCCTGGCCTTCCTGTATTCCTCTTGAACAGCCCTAGTGCATTTCCTTTGGATCATAAATTTGTATGTCTTGTTTTTGAAGTCAGTTGCCTCTTCACACTCCTTATCAAACCACTCATCTCGCCCATGTCTCTTCTTCAAACCAACGATTTCTTCTCCCGTGGTCACTAACATGTTTTTTAGATTAAGCCAGTGGTTTTCTATATCTTGTTCCTCACGGCATTCAAGTCTCCACTGTCTAATTTTCTCATTAGTAACTTCCTCGAACCTCCGTTTTATTTCTTCTTCCTTTAGCATTTCTGTATTGTATCTAACAGTCTTTATTCCTTTTTCATTTCTATTATTGGAGATTCTAGCTCTCAGTTTTGCAACTACGAGATAGTGATCGCTATCCATGTTGGCACTTCTATAAACGCTCACGTCTTGTAAGTCTGACTTATGGCGGCAATCCAATAGGACATGATCTATTTGATTGACCGTTCTCCCGTCTGGAGAGATCCATGTGCCCTTATGTATGTCTTTGTGGTCGAAGAAAGTCCCTCCTATGATCATATTTTGACCAACTGCAAAGTTCAATAGTCGGAAACCATTGTCTGAGTGTTCAGAGTGTAAACTATACTTTCCTATATTACTACAGGCATGGCTGCTTCCCACTTTGGCATTTAAGTCACCTATGATTATTTTTATGTCATGTCTAGGGCTGCTAGCATACGCATTCTCCAGCAAGTCATAAAAATCATCTTTCTCCTCCTCAGGCTTATCATCAGTTGGGGCATGCACGTTTATTATAGTATAGTTAAAGAAGATTCCCCTAAGTCTTATTTTACACATTCTAGGTGTAAGGGGTTTAAAATCGATGACATTTGCTTTCATTCTACGGCTTACCATCTATCAAACCCTCCATTCACTATACTCCCATTCTTCCGAATGCAGTGTGTATAGATTTGGCTGCCAGTCTGTCTTGTGTTGCTTCGCCGTGTTATTTTGTCTCTATTTTTGTTCATCTGTTGAGCTTATCACCTGTGCATGGCAATAAATGAAGTTCTCGTTATTTGATGAATAATTCTCACAGGTTTTAAGATTATCTCTTTTGTTTTCAGTTAGTTTGTATTCATTACTTACTATAATTTGTTTCTCAGTTAGTTCAGTTTGTGTTTTGTATTGATATAATGAAGAGAGGTAGTGGGGGTAACAAGGAACCAAGAAACAGGGTTCAGTTAAATCTTAGCTGAAGACATCGACATGAAGTACTAAGAAGAGAAAGCTTCCAACTTTTAATAAAAACAAAGAACATAAAAATGGTAATTGGAAGAAAAATTATTAGTACACTCATTTATATACAGAAAAAATTTATAATGTAGCACTTCGAGGGATATTTGAAACACACTGCTTCAATATTTTTGAATCGGAGAGTTACTTATTATGGATCATAAAGTTCTGATGGATCACAAGATCTTACTGTTTCTAATTTCAAAATGTTTTGGTAAATATTTAAAAGCACTTTGTTCTGATTAAAATATTAAGCCCACATTTCTCACTTTACAAGTCTATATTTAATGCAATAAATAAAGTTTTACAACCAGTAAAAAATGCTACCTAATCATTAAATCAGGCTTAAGGTCTTGGGCCTCGTAAGTCTTTGTACCTGTCTGTCTAATAAAAGGAAGTAAATTTTATGAGGAGCTACAACTAAAAACAGTCACCAACTCTCATAAAATGACAAAAAACTGAAGTATGAAATGAAAAGGAGTTTCTATGCAGACACAAATGTATGAGGCCTATTCTATAATCGACCAAAGAGTGGCTTATATACATGAAAACTTTGCAATAGCAAAACAACACATACACAGTTGTGAACATTATCCTTTGGCATTTTTACTCACCAATTCGCAAGACCCTGTCATTACCTCTTGTGCTAAATTGTGAGATGTATTGTGCTATTTATTGAAATTCAGAATTGATTGATGATGTTGGACAAAGAGGCACTCGAGTAATTAAAAGGTGACAGCAAGATCATCTAGATGCTGCTCTGTCACTGCGGAACCGTGCCCCCCCTGCCCCACAAAAAAAACTCAGTGTGGATGGCGGTCAACCCAACTAATCACTGCCAAATCACGTTAGTGCTGAGTTTTCGATGTGCCTTCATCAGACTGTCAACCCTCCTTTGCCGGGAACCCATCCAACATGGGCCTAACAAATGCAGAAGGCAGGCTCCATGTACAGGGGCAGACATCCATGGGCAGGGTAAAAAAAATCAATTTTTCAAAAATGATGCTAAAACATTCTCCATTTCTTTCTGTTTCAGAAAATGTATAACATCATATACTTAATTTACCATTTAACGGAAGAAAACAATTTTTGAATAGAAGTGTGCACTGCATGCAACGGGTGAACTGAGTGGACAACTGTAACGCGACTTACTAACTACATTCCCTATCATACCTTATACTCATTATAGTATAGTTTTTGTTTTTAAGTCAATAGTATTTCATTTTTCATATTGGCTAATCTCCAAAAAGCAGACAAGCTGACTGCAGCTGTTTTATTGACTGCAGACTGATTGTTTGCAGTCTGCCTTTTTGTTTATGTTGGAAGTGAAGTGAAGTGTTGTAAAGTATTATATCAGTAAAGTATTAAACATTGAGTTCCTTTCTAAATACTGTAATGTTCATATTCAACAAAGTATTGCTTCAGGCCCTGAGCAAAATTAAGGAACACAAAAACTTGGGGCCTATCTTCCGCAAGCTATTCAGGAGCGAGTGGCGGGATGGTGGTGGTTGGGACCAAGGCTGTTTGTGCTAGATCAGAAAAAAAGTTAATCCTCTGTTATACAAGGTACTTAGGGGACAGAGATTCAAAGGGCTTTGCTGCAGTGCTTGAAAACAACCCATATGGACAGAATGTGAACATAATCAAGCTCGAATGTGTCAGGCACGTGCAAAAGCGTGTAGTCTGTAAATTGTGAAGACAAAAAAAAAGATATGAAAGGAGTAAAACTAAGAGATGGGAAAATATTGGCAGATAAAGGAAGGCTCACTGACAAAGAAACAGACCTGCTGTGGACTAGCTATTAGGTAAAACCTTATTAGTGTTGAAGCAATGAAGAAGGAGAAAGATCTGGGGGACTTACTGTCATAAATTGTCATCAGACAAGAAACCGCAACATCAATTATGTCCTATCCACAGTGAAACATGGTGTAAATGTAATAAAGCCCAACAGGAAGGTGAAAAATACACACACAAACATTCATTACCAGAGGCAACTATGGATGTTGTGAAGCCAATATTCAAAGATTTATCAGATGTCAACCTAATAAACGCTGCCTTGGGAAAACCCAAAATCCCAGTAAAAGTGTAAATGGAGGCATTTGGCAAATGGTACCAAAAACAGTTTTGTAGGCCTTCAGATATTGAAAACTAGGAGCAACAGATGCAGTCCTCTGTTTTCGCTATGGTTCTATAGCAAACGTAAATGTGCTTGAAAGATTGGGTTTCCAACCTGGTAAACTAATGGTTGATGGACTGATAAAAATTGATGAGGGAAGTATACAAAAAGCTGACAAGAAGGTGAGAGAAGAAATAAAAAGAAAAGAGTACAAAAAGAAATATAAAATTGAGCAGAGTACTACGCTAAGTAAATATAAAAAATAATTGTACCTAAGCATTGATGTGTTCTCCATACGATTAACATGGGAGTACTGCCCATGACCTGCTCCCCTTCAGGAGAGTTCACATTTGGAAACTTGAGGGCAACCTTTTGCATATACTGCTGGCAACCTAAGTGAGGCTGGTATACCATCAGAGCTAATCTGGGCAGGATGCTGTCTTGTTATCAGGGTGAAAGTGTTTTTGATAATCTAGGGCTCCAAAACCTCATTAACAGTGTCAAATATGGGCTGGATACCTTGGCAGCTGATTTTCTGACAAGGCAAAAGTTGGTGCCAAAATATGATAACTGCTTGAACTTAAACTTGGGTGGTGACGATGTTTCAACTATGAGCAAAAGTAATTACTATTGATATGTTCACAACTTTTGCATTGTCTTGCAAACCAGTCGGAGGTTGATTTGCCCCATAATATTCATTCCTAAATTTATATTCTTGATCCCACAAATAAAATATCTTTTATTTCCAGATCCTGGCCATCACATGAAAAATTTCCAGTTCCTACTGATGAATCTCGAGTTTCAAAATTTCCTAAATGCTTACTATAACCAGTGACACCAGTGCCTGCAGCATGTGATCCAGTTATACCTGAAACTGAATCAGCATGTCTTCTATACAAGCCTGATATTTTAACTGATGGGTTTACTATTCATCAGTATCTCACAGGATGAGTATTAACTTTTCATAAAATTGGTGCACAAAATTTCTGGAACTGAATGTACCTGCGATTGTTGGGGTAAGCTGTTTTTACTGTACAGAATATGTTCAATTATGTCTAGATAGAACAATTGTAACGAAAGCAGCTATGGGTTGTAGTAGGAAAGGATTCAAAAATGGGATAGAGGCAATTGAAAGGTTTAAAAGCCATGCAAAAAGTGCTGCTTATACTGTAGCTGTATTTAGTCATGCTCAACAGATAGTTATGCTCAACAGAAAGCCCCTAATGAAAGACAGTTGGCAAAAATTAAAGCTGAGGAGCAAAAGGGAGCTTTAAAGTACTTAAATACTATAAAGAAAACCTAAACTTAGATACTTAAATGCTTATTATTAGTACTCTTAAATATCTAGTTAGACGGGGACTGTCTATTAGAAGTCATATACATTTTGAAGGAAACTTCATGGCTTGCTATAAGTTTTGCAGTGAGGACAAGCTATCTCTTACGCAGTGGTTCCAAAGAGAACAGAATTATATACACACCCTGCACTACAAAATGAAATCATCCAGATCCTAGGAAATGAAATATTTGCTAATATCACTAAAAAAATGCATGCTAACAAATCCTTTAATTTATTCAGTGATTTGTGATGGTATCCAAGATATTTCTGGAGATAAAAAAGAGAGTTCTGTGTTCATTGGTGTGATGATAGCCTGAAACCTAAAGAAAGGTTTATGGGTTTCTATAAAACTGGCATAATTTGTGGTTCATCATTCATTTATAATGACAGACCTATGATGTAGCTTCGAATACAAGATGCATCAATAAAGGCGTACAGGCTAACGTAATCCAGAAGCAGCCTTTGGCTGATTATGTGCACTGTAGTGCTCATTGCTGTAATTTAGTCATGAAAGGGAGATGTGAATCTTCTAGGACAGTAAAAATGCTATGGAATTGGTCCATCAATTAGGAATTTTGTTTTCAAATGCTAAAGAAAAATCTGTATTTATGCATATCTGAAAGAATTTAGTGAAAGGTCTAATTGGTAACACTGCCAAGATCAAGCCATGGTGTCACAAATAAAGGAAATTTTGAACAGTTATGTATTAGTAATTATAATACTGACCAAACTAGGATAACAAGGATATGGCAGCACTAGTTGTTTACTTAATGTATATGAGAATGGAGCACCATATCTTTGTTTGATCATGGGGCAAGGTGTAATTGAATTTCTAGAAATTTTAAACAACTGCTTCCAGGTGAATAACAGAACTGTGGCTGGACTTTATAAATCAGTTGAACACATCATTGATGGATTGAATGGCCTGAGGACAAATGAAAAATGTTCATCTGTATTTAGATAATGCAATGATAAGATTTCTGAACTTGGTTTGGAAGAGGTGAAACTTCTGAGACAAACAAAAGTACCACAAAGAATTGGTGGAACAAGTGACCTACACGCATATTGTCAGTCACGTGAAGAATACTGTAGGCAAGAGTATTTTGAAGTCATAGACACAGCTGTAGCAGCGCTTCAAAATCGAATCCTGAATCAGCCTTGTGTAAAGGAGCAGTTTTTGCTAGAAAACATTTTTTGCAAATGGAAGGAAGTGAAGCATTAGCCCCTTATCCAGAAATTGATGCATCATTCTTTAAAATAGAAACAGAACTTTTTCTACAGAGACACATGCTGACGTGTTTACAAGATGGGAGGATAGCCTTGATCTTGATGACTTAAAGAGGTCAGAGATCTTTTCAGATATGTGGAAAGTTTAGTTAGTATTCTGCTTGTGTGCTCAGCATCTAGTTGTGAGGCAGAAAGAAGCTTCAGTGCTCTTCAGAAACTAAAGACTTACCTTAGGTCTGACTATGACCCAGACAAGTCTCAACCATGTACCCCTATGCTATGTCTACAAAAAAGTATTGGACAATAAGAAGTTAGCCAACATATTAAAGTATTTATTCCTAATGCTGATGTTAGGAGAAATGTGTTTGGAGCTTTTTAGGATCAAGCTACGCTAAGAATTGTGACGGTACAAACGTCCGTCCTAAGGAATTATGGTACAAGGAAATATTTTATTGTATTTTCATGTATAAAACATGGTTAGAGTAACTCTCCCAACAATTAACAACACGACACAGTTTCATCAGTGAAGATCGAATCCAAGGTGCGTTCCATCGCACACATTATATAACACCAATGGAAAAACAATAGTGAGCCGTAGTAAAACAAGTCAAAACGTCATCAGTATGACGCAAAACAAAGGCGTCAGACATATGAAACAAAAGACGGTGACGACATGACACTACTACATACGTAGATTTTGCGTATGACACGCTCTCAGTCTCTATCATCACCTCAGAGCGTACACATGTTCAATTGTTAGCTGGCAGATTATCGCCAGTTGAAGTGTTCTAAATCAATCAAAATGTAATCCAAAGGTAGCATATACCTGTATTCAGTAAACAGTCCGTTACAATGTAAATTCAGTGCATGAAAAGACCGACAAAACAAGAACAGTTCGCCGAACAACTGGCCGAGATGAACGCATGATTGGGAGACTACATCTTCAAAACCAGGGAAGTGACAAAATTCATAATTATAAAGTAACTAAAGAATTGAGCTCAAAAAATTTTCTTTTTATTAGTAAAATGTACCTGTAATGAAAAAATGGGAGAATACAGAGCAAATGTGTGAGTGAAAGATGCCGGCATTTCTATTAAAAATGAGGCGTTGGTTTATGTTGAAATAATACAATTTGATGATAATACTAAAATCTAAACATACTGCAGTAGTAAAATGTTTTGGGGATCCAAAATAAATATGAAACAGATAATCGAAATTAATTAATAACTAATGAAGCGGAAGTAGAGGTCCGCCATGTTATATTGAGTCCTACAAGACGCCATGTTTGTTTTATTGTAAATGTAAACTATGCCAGTTCAGTTTTATTAAACGAATATTCTATATTACAAGAATAGTTGTTAGAGTCGTTATTTCGAGACCCCAAGCTGTTTCTGTACCTCGTTTAAACGAACCTTGGACCCAGATATGCAAATTGACATTGACTACAAAACCACGTGGCAGCCGGAAGTATGGTAAACCACGAAGTAAGTAAATATTGTATTTATTTATATATTTTGTTAATAAAAATAAAGTAAGTTAACAATTGACGACCCGAACTAGAGACTTAGTATGAAAGTTAACAGAATATTTTGAATTGTTGAACAGTTTAATAGTTTTATTGTAGTTAGCAAGAAAGTTGCCAAAGTATTATTCAATACTTATTGTAAATAAATATTGGATTTCTCTATCTCAGTCATCTTAATTTCTATACCTGAGCTTAATCTAGTGAATTAATACAGTCTTAAAATTACCTGACTATGTAAAAATGAATTATATATGTCTATAATATTATATCAGTTACATTAGCAATATTAACAGATTAACACGTATACATATCTTTATAAAATATAATGATCACTTTACGTTTTTTGTAATTTACGAATTGATACAGAAATCGAGGCCAACTGACCTTCAAAACGACCCCAAGCGCAATTTATTCAGATTATTCGGTAATGAGAAAAACATGTTTTACAAAATTTATAAAACTTCTTTTCTAACACAGATAACAATTTCTAACTGTACACATGTGTTACAAACATTCCATTCTATAACGTGTCCATATTTCGTTGCAGTCGGGCGCTGTGGTTTTATGTACTTTTAATTTAAAGTCAAGACTCTAGAATAGGTAAAAAACAGGAATTTTTTTATTCCATCCAATGCAACTCTGACAAAAAAGATGAAAAAAATTTTGATCACCACCATTCAACACACAATGAAATAAGCTAATTGGTGTACTCTGATTTAAGATTAGTGTAACCATTAACGTGGAATTAAAGTTCAAACTCGAGTGCACATAGTTTCTACACTGACAGAAATTTCTGTCTTTCAAAATTTGACTGTACGCCAAATATTCACTATGACCATAATGGGCACTGGTGACGCCTACGATCCCAATCACCATTTGGTTATAGTGTACGGATCCTTGTAAGAGTTATCTACAATACTTTACTACTAGTTTTGAGAAATATAAAACTATTATTTTATAACTCTTGTAATTCACCAGGTGTACCATGTCTTATTTTATAAGTACTTGTATGTACTGATTTTGGTTACAGATTAGTATTGGTGCTTGATCTTCAGTTGGAAACATACAACTTGGAAATTCATAAAAAGTGGACACAAAATTTTGAATGTTTAAATTTTCTTCAAGTTTAATAATACCCCTCTTCATGTATAAGAGGCAAATGGGATCTGAATTAACCGGTGTGCCTACATTCAGCATACACACAAGGCACGAAACAGCAGAGTTACAGATGCATGCAAGGCAAATAAAAGAAAGAAATCAATTTTTGAATAGTGTAAAAGTTTGTTCAGTACAGATTTAGTACGGATTTATTACTGCTCTGTACTAATAAGTGTGTAATATGGTATAGATTTTTTCAGAATAATGAAGCTCCCTACACTGAATATGATTTTACCAGTCATAAACGAGGATTCTGATTTACAACAAAAATAACATTATTCTACAATTGTCTAAAATCAATCAACTTTGGGTATTCACAAACAGGTAGAAAAAGTATGACTGCGGAAAACTATAAATATCGGTATGGAGAACCATACATGACTTCCATGTTCTAAGATTTATATTTAAAATAATTTTTGAAATGAAATATTTCTATAGAAACTTCTTGCTTCAGCCTTAACCACAGTACTGTGGTCACTAACGTATACCACCTCATGTTAAGAGCACTCGATTTTGACTGATGATGGCAGTCGATAGCACTGCCGAAACACCTGGTTTTGCAGAAAACATTGGACCATGGCCAAACAGCCCAGGAAGGAATTTTAACAACAAACTACTTCTTTGTTTCCGATAACGTAGTACACATACCAAATTATCTCCTCCCCCTTCAACTATCATTTTCATTTATAGAAAATTACCCCCACTCCTTCAACTACCCTTTTCATTTATAGATATTTCAGCTACCTTTCTACAGTGGATTATTATGACCTTCTTTTCAGAGAGGAAAATGTCTACTAACGCGGTTGAAAATATTGGTCTACTCTCTGAATTGTTAATAAGACACGAATGTGACAAGAGTAATCTATTTTGACATGGGTTGACTTTTTATACCTAATGTGCCGAAGTTACGCTTCTTTAATAATTAAAGATGAAAGATAATAGTTAAATTTACGGTTTTCTCTGTAAAAGTAGTAAAATTTGAAAACTGATATCGCTTATAATGACAGCTGAAATAAAGCTGCTTTGTCGATTCACAATTATTTTCGTTTTATTATATTTACAACTTTATTTATTTAGTTTTCTATTGTCTATGATTTTTATAGTGTTTTCATTTATTTATTTTTAATTTTTAACGTGTTTATGTATTTATTGTTTTTTACATTTCATTAGCTACATTTTTAATTATATTACTAAATACTTTACCAAACTAAATTTTATAGCCCTACCAAAACACACACACACACGCACGCATATATGTAACTTACTTTTTACTAACTTACCTAACTTTTTACTAACCAATTATTCTTATAATTTGAAAATTCTTTTGTTATTCTTTTTAAGGTTTTTACCTAAAATTTGGTTGTAGGTAAGTTTTGATTTCGATTATGACAGTAAACGTGGACATTTTGTAAGACGAAACAAGCGTCAGACACAAGAGAAAGAGACAATGTAGGCCTAATGAAGATTTCCATTATTTTGTAAACAGTGACTTGGCGTGTTGTGTCTGTTGCAATGTTTCTCGAAAGTCGAGGCTAGACATCAACAATCGTTGTATATTTTGGAATGTGTACACTTTGTGTACATGTTACGATTCATGAAAAACGTAATAATATATGATCCACATTGCTCTGGCATCTTAATTTGTTTGAATAAGTAACATTAATAACAGCCTCGTACGTGAAATGATTTTGTGTGTGTGTTTAAAAAACAAGCAGATGTAAACTATCCGTAAAGAACTGGAGAGACAATATTAATGTAACAATTAGACTGAAACTATTTAAGTACCATAGAGCACATTTACTTACATGCAATTACAATAATTATTTAGGTCAGTTCTTCACCCTACTAATATTTCCGTCACTGTTATCACCGTTAGCCTATTATCACTATCACTCAAGTTGCTTTCACTGCTGCTATCTCGTCTTACATTATTTTCTAAACGATCTGTTACAGTATCCCTTATTTGGTTCGATCTCACGTAGTCATTTTAAATTTTCATTGTCACGTCTTGATCTCTAGTCTGCAGGAGAAATACAATAAAATTCCTTTGACACTGTCCACAGAAAAATGCACGGTTTTTCTTTCAACACGCTTCTTCACGGTTGCCCAAGTCAGTTCCATAGGATTAAAATCTGGCTGATAGTGTAGAAGTTATAAAACAGAATGTCCTTGGTTTGCCAAAATAGCATCTATTTTAAAAGTTTTGTAAGTTGGTTTGTTTTGTTTAATTAGTGCATACAGCTCAGGCTTTAACATAGATGGACTACAAGGAATGTTATGGTTTTTTAACCAGTTAATCATGTCTGCCTTTTTTTGTTAATGATGTTGGAGGTGGATTTATTTGTACATTGTGGTAGGAGGCATTATCTATTACTATTACGCTGTTCTTATTAAAATGAAATGAAACTAAATGCTTCATATTTGATGAATACTGATGTTTTTTGAAAAGTACTCACACAATAACCTCCACAGCGTCTCAGAGAAAACTAAACTATGTTTCTCTGTTGACGCATGCGCATTACATAACTTGCACAGTTAGCACGAAAACGGTTGATTCACGTCTAGTAAACTTTACTGTACTCTTGTTAAAACAAAAAAGGTTGCATGTAAACTACCTCTTCCCCTTAACCGATCTTCACCAAAATCAATAGGCCTTGAGACCTCTACAATTCAGGACATATGTAAAAAATTATTTGATTCTGTTTGAATTTGCAGCAGTTATCATTTGCCATAGAAAAAATTCTACACAGACACTTTTCGAAAAATTACTTTTCTTCATGTTTTGAGGGTAGTACAATCACAATCAGCCCTTATCACGAACACGATTTTTTTCGCCATCACCATACTTCCATTTCCTTATGGAACATGCAAGTAATTTAGTACTGTGGACAAGTGACTAATACAGAAAAGTCAAGGACTTCTATGAAAAAGGTGAAACAATTTTTTACTTAGATGTAACTAACTCAAGTAACACCTAGGGGTGTGATAGTAACTAAACTTTGGTATGATATAACAAGTGAATCCTGTAGGGAAGCATTTGTGGAAGTACTGTCACCTAAAATCTGTAGCTAACAGAGGAATATGCCTTAGCTTTGAACATCAGCAAATGGTATGGCTTCCTACAGAACCAATTACTTGTTTTATAGTGATCACCATCAACATGATCAGAGACATTTTAATAACTTGGTCTGAAAAAATTGTACATCTTTTGGGGAGATACAGTGTAATAACAAAGGATTTTATTATTTAATATAGAATTTTTACAAATATACATTAAGCGAATACATATATAATATATGCTGTGGTGTAAGGAATGATACAGCAAAGTCTGGTTAATTCAAACATGTTACTTTAATTTTTGGATAATACGAAGAAATAGTTTCTCTCCTGAGTTCTCTATTCAAATTAGTGTTATATTTTAATAGTTAATTCAAACTTTTACCTGTAAATTTGGATAATCTGAAGTCCAATATTTCTGGCATCAAAACAGTTTCTTCAAAATTATGCATTTAATAACAATAAAACTGTGTAGTCTATGAAAAATATAACAGCATTAAACATTTGCTTTGTGCAATAAAAGTCCATGACTGACATGCAGTAAATGGAAACATCCTTTGAGTGCTATTGTTTTAAGTTAATTCACATCCTTTGAAATCCTTATTCAAACCGATACTGCACCTGTTGTACTAATCAGGCCTATTTATGTCAATAACATGTAAAGTATATTCTCATATGTGTTCCTATTTCTTGATTCTGATACATTTGCTGTAGTTTCATTTTGTCAGGCTTGGAAAGGTTATTGTTCAGTGAGCACTCAGTAAGGTCTTAAATGATTTTAACACTTTATGGTTTCACTTTGCCAGTTCAGAATGGTTTTTGTAAGTGAGTGTTCTATGAAGTTTTAATGGTTTTTAATACTGTTCCAGAATGTCTAAACAGGGAATATAGTTTAACCTTGTTGAAAAAAATTAAAGTTATTAAAGAAGTAGAAAAGAGCATAAAAAGAAGTGTGGCACAGTTACGGAATATAGAATATTGCCAAGCATGCTGTTGACTTATTTAAAGAACACAGGAAAAATTGAAACCTCCAAGATAGAGGAAACAGTAACCTTGTCAGAAGTGGCGATTATACAGAAGTTGACAAGTGTGTTTTGAAATGACTGAAACAAGTGTGTGACTATAACGTTGCTTTAAGTAGTCCAATGAAACATGGTAAGGTGGAAGAATTCATAGAAAACTTAAAATGAATAGTTTAAAACCAGTATGGGTTAGTATGAAGGTTTGAAATGTATAAATAACATTAAATTTCAGCTGGTCGGTGGTGGAAATGCACCAGCAGATCTGAAAAGAAAACATGGTTCAATGAATTCTCTAACCTTATCGCTAATTATGATGAAAAGATTATTTTTAATACAGATGAAACTGGTCTAGTTTTGAGACATATACCAAACAAAATATTTTCTTTAACGAGAGAACAATACAATTGTAATGATTTTAATATGGACAAATAACACTGCTCTGAAAAACTTTCCTTCAATGATCGGAAAGTTGACAAAACCAAGGTGCTTGCAATCAGTGAAAAGTTTGCCTATTCATTATAAAGCTAACAAAAAAATCATGGAACAGCAATAAGCTTTTTGAAATATGGTTTGTTGGATTAGACAAAAAATTGTTGCTGCTACTAGGAAGATAATTCTTTTAATTGATAACTGCACAGCCTATAATTACATTTCTCAACTCAAGTGTGTTAAAATTGTGTATTTCCTGCCTAACATGTCTTCAGTATTCAGCTGATAGATCAAGTCGTTATTCAAAACCTTAAACCTTTTACCATCAGCAAGCTGTTTTTAAAAACTGGGATACCACCACTTCAAAGGCACAAACTAAAACTGATCTAGACACGTCATGTATTAAGTAAAGAGCGGAAAGTTATACCAATCTCTTGCTATTTTTCCAAAGCTGGCTTCAATCTTACATGCCTTCAAGAAATTATTGCAGAAAACCAAGGGTACATCCGATTCTAGAGCACTGGGACAAATAGTGTTACAAAACCTATATAAATAATGACAAAGAAATTGCTGTTTGTGGAAAGATGACAGATAGTGACATTCTCGATGAAGGGACAAGGAAAACTGTCCCAAATCTTCCAATGAAGAAACCGACAATGACCACGTAACAGAAGTTACACCAGTGGCCACAGAAGCTGCTATCATGACTAATGAAATGTGGAAATTTGTTGAAGCTCAAGTCAATGATTATGATGAAGTTTTTCAGTGTTTATATGAGTTTAATGACTTCGTTTACAGTGTCAAATTAAATTTGAAAAAAAAAACAAAAATTTTCTTAAATAGTATGTTCGAAATATTCTCAATCATATTAAGATACAATCACACTGTTTTTCATTCATTTTTAATTACATTAACTGTATTAAATAAATTAATAATTTTGTTAACTTTAATTTATTATATAAAATCAATATTTGTGATGTTAACAGGTTTACACAATAGGCTACAATCCTTTAAATTTATAGTGTAATTTTTAATAGTGTGATTTTGTAGGGAAAAGCTATGGATAGATGTTTAACATGACTATTTAAAATGTTTCCATGTAGGCATTATCTTGACCACTATTTAAGATTAGGCCTACATATTGAGAAATGAAATCTTTCAATTCTTAGTTAAACTTAAGTTATTAATGAACTTAGTTAGAAACTTGGTAATTCACATTTTGGATAATTCTAATTTTTTGTTTTCAAATTACCCAGATTTTACTGCATAATTTTATGACTGGCAGAAAAAACATTCTTTTTAATTAATCAGATATAAAAAGTCAACCCCATTAATTACTTAAGCAGTGTAAGAAACTTGGGAAAAATTTATTTTAGATAACTTGACAAGTAAAAACGGTATGCGTTCCCTACCAATATTTTTTCACCAAATAAACGGTTTGGATATTATTTTTGGTGAAATAATAAAATGTTTAAAATAATCGATGGTAACAAATTTACTACAGGAATTCGTAGGACAAGTATCAGTAGGTAACTGGAAAATGTATAAAAGGCTTGTGTAAAAAGAAAAAAAGAATTGTGAGCTGGATTCTGTTAATGACACTGCTGTATTTCATATGATTATAAATTTGGGTGCAGAATCAGACTAGAAATCTTTGGACTCACTGAGTAATTCTGATTTGAAAGGAATCAGCTCATCTTGATGAAGATGTCTAATATTTCAGGTTCAATAAAACGCACAAAAATTCATATGCCTTGGTTATAGTTTCAGGATATACATAATAGTGTATAAAATGGATGAACAAAAGAATGTCAGACTTGTTGGGGTAGTCTATAAAATTTACAGTTCAGCCTGCAGTTATATACATTATACAAACAATTAGTTGACAAAAAGATATCTCTTAGATTGAACACAATATTGTTCATTGTTTTTTCATTGATGAATCTGAACTGTTTTTCTTAGTGAATAGTTAATCCTAACTGTTTAAGAGCAAAATAAAAAATGTGGTTTTGTGAAAGTTAATGTTGTTATTGCGGATTAAATACTACCAGAAGTATTTCATGCATTTCCTCCTTTTGGTAAAGTGATGCAAGTTCAATAGTACCATTTTTGTATAGCCACATACCCACTGTATTACCATATGGTGTTTCAAACGTACATCTGTTCAAGAAACTGTTCCAGAAAAACCAAGGGTATGTCCAATTCTAGAGCACTGGGACAAGTAGTGTTAAGAAACCTATGTAAACAGTGACAATGAAATTGGTTTTCGTGGAAACATGACAGATGATGACATTCTCTAGGAAGGGGCAAAGAAAAACAGTACCAAATCTTCCGATGAAGAAACTGACATGGTTTTAGGTACCATGAGCACGTTTTTATTTTACATGTTGACATAGGGATTGTTTATCTATTACACTTATTTGTGAAGTTTTGGGCAATACATGGTTTTGCAAACAAATTCTCAAATTACATTCATTTTCACATTTAACTGGCAACAAATTCATGATACTGAATGAAAATCCCTGCTGGGAAAAAACGGAAAGCACATGCAAGTAAGTAACAATCAGGCTATTTACAACAATTATACATTCAGTGCATTTGGGAGTTGTAAACAGTGTACATTATAACTAATCTGATAATTACATGGCTGATATTATGATTCACCCAATGTTTCTGTTCTTCACACTGCACACAAACAGTACAAAGTTCTTTCTGCTTATTTCTATTCTATTCTTTTTATTTCAGTAACTGTAGCAACAATAAAAATTATATTTGGATATTTAAATTGTAAGTACTCCTTGTATTGTTTTAGGTAATATACTGTGGGCATGTGGATATACTTATACTATTGAAATTGCATAATTTTTTCAAAAGAAGGAAATGGACGAAATACTTTCAGGAGTTTCTAGTTTAAATGATCCTAGTTTCTCCTTTAACCCGCAGAAATGACATTAACTTTCATGAAACCACATTCTTTTACTTTGCTCTTAAGGATAAACTATGCATGTATGAGGGATATCCAGAAAGTAAGTTCTGATAGGTTGTTAAAATGCACAAAGAACATATTTACAAAACATTTTTATTGATATTTGATGTACACATCCTAAATTACTTTTCTACAGAGTTTCTGTCATTGGTGAAGCACTTGTCATAATGGGTTACCAGGCGTTGTATAGTATACCTTCGTCATAGAAAATACCCACCTGTGATGTGAACCACATATTAACAGCATGTTTGACACTGTCATTGTTATGAAACCACTGACCACCAATGAAGTTTTTCAGATGCTTGAAAAGGTGACATTCATTTGGTGCGAGGTCTGTTGCGTGGCAATGGCAGTGTATGAGTGGGCATTGTCATAAATCAAAACAATGCTCTGGGTAAAGCACCCCACGTTGTTTATTTGGATTGCACAATGAAATTTCTTAAGCATTTTGCAACTGACATCCAAGCTGATTGTTGATGACCGAGACAAGATGTCTGTAAGAAAAACTTTTTCTGTCCCAAAAGTCTGTGCACATGATTTTTTGAGAGGAAGATGCAGTCTTGAATTTTTTCTTTTGCGGGCGATGAAATGTCCCTCCACACTGTGGATTATTGTTTTGATTCAGAAGTTGCATGTAATACCCATGTCTCATCCCCAGTGACTATACAGGCAGGAAGTCACTCCCTTGCTGTCTAAACCATGTCAGAAAGCCAATGCACTGTCCCACTGTTTCGTTTCATATCTGTAGTATTCCGTAAGTATCTTTGGAACCCACCAACACTTTTATGAAGAGGCGAATGTGAAATTTCTGGAAAATGCAGGAACAGGACATTGCAAATCATGTACTCCAATAATCTTCTCTTGAACAGGCCATATCCTATTGTCATTTACCAAAGATGTTCACCTAATCTGATCATGATGATGATTATTTTCATGTCCTTCATTAAAAAGTCATATCCATTTTCATACCATTGAATCATTCATTGCTTCTTATCCATAAACACTGGAAATTTGATGGCGAATTTTGGCTGGTTTAATGACTTTCGTATTCAAGAAACGAATCAACACACCTCTTTTCACACAACGCACATCTCAATTTTATTCGACATTATGAGCATGCCTAACGAAGGTTACTTAGTGTACAGCTGTTTAGAAGTGATGTTACTGATGCCACGACAGTATTTAAAAATTGAATTTACTTTCTGGACATCCCTCGTAGTTACTTTGCATATATGAAAGGTCACCAGTCCCTGTCAAATATTTTCTTTCTGCAAATTGGTGCCCAAAACAAATGTTACAGGGTTACAAAGATGGGATAAAAAGAAAACTATAATTAAAAATAACAGTTATCATTCAACCAGTGTCCACTTTCTATGCCACTTCGATACCTATTTTATAATAAAATACAATATTAATTTTCATCTACAGCATTGGAAAAAAAAACAGTCTTTTTAAATCCTTTCACTATAACTTCAGTTTATTCCTTAATCCGTTCACAAAACTGTGCAGTGTAAGTTCATTGTCATCAGTCACAATATTATGTAAATTACTTTTGAATGAATAATTTAGGCCGATATGACCTAAAAACCTGGAATTCCAATGTCATCCCTACAATAATATATATTTAATAACAGGTCAATATTAAATTTAAATTTTGAGTTAGCATTATAATTTCTAGATTTAAGTGTTTCCTGAATGCGCATGGAAAGCATAATTCTTTGTTTTTTGTTTTAATGATGCTTCTAGTTCTTGTTCCAACACATATTTCACTAAGCCTTCATAATTTTTCTTGACATCTGATAACACATCCTGCGAACCTTACTTGGGCATTCCACCTGCATAAACTATTTTAACATTAGAACAACACACAATTTAACATTGCCAATTATTTTCAATTATCTCACAGATATTGCACATTTTGCATCAACTTTAAATTTAAAAGTCGTACTGAAATCACAAAATAGCATAATTTTGTCATACGGACAAGGTATGCACAGAATATTGTCTGATAATTTCTTAAAAGAAAAAAAAACGTCATATTTTGAGGCTGACACAATCAGAATGAAGACTGATTGTAACAAACAACACGATAATTGATCAAACACATAATTTTAATTACATGGTCATTTAATTTTAGGAAATCTCTAACTCTGTTAAGGATGAGATTAACAAATTGGATAAATATGGAACAATAAACAGGTGACTAAAAATTTCAAACACATAAAGACATTAAGACATAGTAAATCAAGGATATTGATGACACAGAGACAATGAAGATGAAATAGTTTTCAGTGTTGAATGGTAGTTGACATGTGGATGGATTCGGTGACAATTAGGATGAGTTGAATAACTTCAGCCATACATAATAAAACAGAATAATATAAAAGAAACTGGACATCAGCCATCATTAAAATTTAAAAGCTCAACATTTCAACCACGATCATCAGGTGTTATAAAAAAACCTAACTTGTAATAAAACCATCTTCAAGATTTTTGCATATACAGAAGCAAATATAAAAAACTGTCAAAATGTATTTTTAAAATTTAAAGATAATTAATGACCAATTAAGGACTTTATATAAGTAACCTACAGTTGAAAATTAGATTTAAAGATGACAAAAAGAAACAAATTTGAACATCTGGAGCAAATAGGCAGTGGCAGCTAGGCAATTTGTGCAAACAAACTAGATGTCACAGAAGCTTACGGTGACAAAAAAGCAATAGTTCTGTAAAAGGCAATCTGACTAACGTACAAGTCTAGAGAAGCCTTTTGTTGAAATTTTATTTCCATCAATGATTTGGTTTATAGTGTATTACTGATTCTTTTAATAGATGGATAACAAGTTTTTAACATTAAAAAGTTTCTATTATAATTTTCCGACACACTTGCATATACATTTTAAAGAAAAAGTACTCCAACACATATTCATTTTTGTACATCAATCTTTCTTGTTTTTAACTTTTTGAGAATTATGTCCTCTCCGAGAATTTACTTTTCAGAAAAACACTAACAGATACAGTATTCTATCTAAGAAGCGAAATAAATTTCACAATTAATTACTTATTTTTTGCGTACCGTATCACTTATTATATGATATATAATTACCTTAATATCCACTTTAGTGATACACAGTTTCGTCACTGATGACGCGTTTCGGGACTAAGTCCCATCCTCAGATACATAATTAATAAACTAAAATATTAAAATCACGACCATGATACTGGTCAAGTCAAAAATAAATAAAATAAATTATAAATCGCATGTAATAAGTTTTGCTAGCCACGGCTGGAGCTCCCGCATGCGTTCACCCGCAACCGCGATTGTCACGCGACTGGTCAAAGATTAAGACAAACTGATTGGAGTGTCGAACAGGTAATTTGACGCAAAATTTACCTGGTCATTTAATAAACTGTTTTTTGTGTTACTATCTTTTAAAGCTTTATAAATTTCAAATTCCTCCAGACTATCCATCCGTCTACCCTTTTTACAAATATGCAACGCTGTTAAATTTTCTTCGAAGTTCGTATATTTATGTCCGCTTGATATTAAATGTTGTGCAAAGTTGGACTTATTATTACTTGGCTTAGGAATATGTTCTAAAAATCTTTTATAAAAACATCTGCCAGATTGACCGATATAGAACGCATCACAATCATCACATTTTATTTTATATACACCACATTGCTTTTTTAATGGTAATTTGTTTTTGTTTTTGAAATAATTTCCTAAATTATTATTTGATTTTAAATGATAAAATATAGTTATTATCTTTAAGAACGGGTCTTAAAATATTTGGCATAATACCTGTGAAATTAGCCGAAAGATATTTATAATTTTTTTTACTTGCTTTTATAGAGTTTGAATTTTTATTTTCTAAACGTTTCCTATGCCTATTTATTATTTTGTCAACTATTGTAGATTTATACCCGTTATTTATTGCTATTTGTTTGATAGTGCTAACCTCATTTAAGTAGTCCTCCTTTTCGAGGGGAACATTTAAAAGTCTGTTGACAAGACTGTTAAACACTGCCACTTTTTGTGTAACGGGATGATATGAATCATAGTGTATTACTGTGTCAGTACTAGTGTGTTTTCTAAAGATTTTGTATTTTAAATTATTCCCGTTGTGTAATACAGTGAGGTCTAAAAAATTGATACTTTTGTTGTTTTCGATCTCCATAGTAAATTTTAATTTGTTATGAATTTTGTTTAGGTAATTTTTAAATAATTCTATTTGTCTGGCATTCCCGTTAAAAATAATAAAGGTATCATCTACATATCTGGAGTAATGGATGATTTTACTGGCGAAATAATTATCTTTTAAAATTTTTGTATTTTCTAAATGGTTTAGATATAGGTCCGCCAGGATGCCAGAAAGTGGAGATCCCATGGCAAGTCCTTCATTCTGTTTATAATATGGATTTTCAAATGAAAAATAGTTTTGATGAAGAATGGTTTTTAGTATCATCATCAGTTGGTTAACTTTCTGTATTTCTAAAGAACCTTTATTCTTTACTCAGGCATAATTTAATGAATAAAGGTTCTTTAGAAATACAGAAAGTTAACCAACTGATGATGATACTAAAAACCATTCTTCATCAAAACTATTTTTCATTTGAAAATCCATATTATAAACAGAATGAAGGACTTGCCATGGGATCTCCACTTTCTGGCATCCTGGCGGACCTATATCTAAACCATTTAGAAAATACAAAAATTTTAAAAGATAATTATTTCGCCAGTAAAATCATCCATTACTCCAGTTATGTAGATGATACCTTTATTATTTTTAACGGGAATGCCAGACAAATAGAATTATTTAAAAATTACCTAAACAAAATTCATAACAAATTAAAATTTACTATGGAGATCGAAAACAACAAAAGTATCAATTTTTTAGACCTCACTGCATTACACAACGGGAATAATTTAAAATACAAAATCTTTAGAAAACACACTAGTACTGACACAGTAATACACTATGATTCATATCATCCTGTTACACAAAAAGTGGCAGTGTTTAACAGTCTTGTCAACAGACTTTTAAATGTTCCCCTCGAAAAGGAGGACTACTTAAATGAGGTTAGCACTATCAAACAAATAGCAATAAATAACGGGTATAAATCTACAATAGTTGACAAAATAATAAATAGGCATAGGAAACGTTTAGAAAATAAAAATTCAAACTCTATAAAAGCAAATAAAAAAATTATAAATATCTTTCGGCTAATTTCACAGGTATTATGCCAAATATTTTAAGACCCGTTCTTAAAGATAATAACTATATTTTATCATTTAAAACAAATAATAATTTAGGAAATTATTTCAAAAACAAAAACAAATTACCATTAAAAAAGCAATGTGGTGTATATAAAATAAAATGTGATGATTGTGATGCGTTCTATATCGGTCAATCTGGCAGATGTTTTTATAAAAGATTTTTAGAACATATTCCTAAGCCAAGTAATAATAAGTCCAACTTTGCACAACATTTAATATCAAGCGGACATAAATATACGAACTTCGAAGAAAATTTAACAGCGTTGCATATTTGTAAAAAGGGTAGACGGATGGATAGTCTGGAGGAATTTGAAATTTATAAAGCTTTAAAAGATAGTAACACCAAAAACAGTTTATTAAATGACCAGGTAAATTTTGCGTCAAATTACCTGTTCGACACTGCAATCAGTTTGTCTTAATCTTTGACCAGTCGCGTGACAATCGCGGTTGCGGGTGAACGCATGCGGGAGCTCCAGCCGTGGCTAGCAAAACTTATTACATGCGATTTATAATTTATTTTATTTATTTTTGACTTGACCAGTATCATGGTCGTGATTTTAATATTTTAGTTTATTAATTATGTATCTGAGGATGGGACTTAGTCCCGAAACGCGTCATCAGTGACGAAACTGTGTATCACTAAAGTGGATATTAAGGTAATTATATATCATAAATTTCACAAATAGTTCAATCATTATAATGAAATTTCAAGCACTATCTTCAAACCGATCTTGCCTAATATTTTGTTTGATATTTTTCAGTCCATATTTTCACAGTACCTGTTTATACATATTACCAGTGTGGAGGACAGTCTGCATACATGACTTTTCTTATTTCTTTAGTGGACTAAGGAATGTTGTATGGTTTAACAAGCTTTTCTTTTATACTTCAATTCAGTAAGAATTGCTTCTCCAACTCACAAACTTCAGTACACGACATCTCGCTGACAGAACATGGCATCATACCATTATGTGATGTAATGATATAACACACCCTTTATTCAGTAATACCATGGCACAATATTTTTTTAGTATCTCACTATTAACGTAATATTTTCTTCATTCATTTTGTTACATTATGGAACATTATATTTATAAAATATGTTATATTACACAACAAGAAGTAGTCAGCACACACATAAAGCAGGGACACAGAAAGACAAATGTAAGAAACTGATGCCACATAGCATAACTATCTAACTCACCAGCCAGTCAGTATAGTACTGATAGAGCTAAGTAGATATTTGTACAGCCTGGACATGATTCAAGGCAAGCCTAGATTTTCATACTTTGAAACTGGTAAAAGGTCACTTTACAGTCAGATATTTACAGTACAATGTTACAGATGTATGCCAGGCCACAAACAGAATGTTATATTTTATTTCAAGCATCATCTAAATATTTAATTTTTACAATGCAACAACCGATTTATCTCTTCTAACCAATGTGTTTAGAACTCATAAGCAGCTATATGCTGTACATACTTGGAAATAATATCTTGGAAAATTTATCTATATAGTTCACACTTAATAGTTTTATTACTATTTTTTCTACGGGCTATTGTTCTCCTCCCTCGTATTCTTTGATATAATGGCCATCCCAGGTTTAATTTTCAGCATTAGCTCTTACGGGGCTGTCGTGCTCTCTCTTACCCATGTGTTTCTCTTGTACTCCTCTCCTTTTCTGTCTCTGCAATGTTGCACTCGTACTAAATGTGAAGTACAAATTTTTAAAAGTTTTAAATTTTATTGATGTTCTAAATGCTGTGGGCATGTTTCCACATAATGTGTCTGTAATACAATTATCTTCTTCATTAAAATATATTTTACAAATTTTTGGTCACTAGAAAAAGTTTACGAAGTTAATTTTTACATTTTATTTACAATAAATTTCCTTTGTTATGAACACACATTTTAATAGCCAAAACACAATAAAAACATTTTTATTTTTTTATTTCTATAATTATTTAACACTGTGTGTGTGTGTGTGTTAGGAAGTTTTTTTATTTCTTGAGTACAAGCGAGAAAGTTGTAGTAAACAGTCTGAAGTTATTTTTTAATGCAAATTCTTATTCAACTTAAGGTGGTTTGGACAACATGTAAAATTATTTGTAATATTTATACAAGACACTTCTGGAGACTAGTGAGCCATTGGCACTAAGTCTTGTCGCCACCTCACTTTTTATATGAATTTTCAAATGCTGAATTCTTGACGTTATGGGTTTCCAGTCAATGTAAAAAAACTGATTTTCCTTTCTCTATAACACTCTTTATTAACACTATTTGCAGAAACAGTGTTTTGAAAAACACGCAAAAACTGACACAGCTGCAAATGTAAACAGACAGAAACTGGAACAATCCACGTGCAGTGGCAGTGGATTCAGTGACATAATATCTGACGTGAGATGGTGCTCAATTAATTAAGCAAAATGGAAGACTAACTCTTATACAGTACATCATAATGGCACAGTGTGGAATCACCATTATTCATAATTATCATATAAGAATATTTTGTCAGTAAATAAAATAATGTTGGCAAAATGATAGCAATGTGTTATCTCATCAGCAGCACTTTTTTTTTAACAAATCAAATCATATTATCTCGCCACAAACCATTACGAGGTTAATTACTATGGTAGCCACTTTATATATAGAGTGACAATGTTTTTCATGTGTAAATTTCCTGTTGAAAACAAATACCAGTATTATGCAATGTAAGCAAGGATTATAACCATTTTTCTACTTCTGTGATTTCAGTGTACACAAGTGACTTGTATGTTTTATATAAATGTTACCATTATATATTTGCAACTCTGTATATGCAATAATTTTCTGGTTCATAATACCACAAACGTGGCACTTAGGTTCTTGCAGTAAGTTTTATACACCTATTTTGTTCTATGTACATTGGCTATACACACATGAATCAAAAGAATCTGAGGACACATGAACTGTATCTGTGTTACTGAAACCATGTATTTCTGATAGAAAACAACTGTGAACACGCACTTGACATGTGTATAGAAGAAGTGTATGTAATATTATTTTTAAACACATACTGTAAAAATTTACTATAGACTGATTAATGTTAGACTAAAGGCGCATTACAGAAATGTCAAAGTGGAACAGTTGTTCTGTTAGTATTTGCCAATATTCTTAACCTATGTTGTAGTAACCTTTTGTTTTGTAGGGTTACTCATTTTTTTTTTTTACTATATAAATTCATGACACAGATTGGGTTACCATCTGTTATCTATAGTAAACAGGTTAATACAGATTATACTACAATATATGAACAATACCAAAAATTTGTAAAAACTGTACCTATATTATTAAGAACAGATTTTTAATTTGAATACTATCTTGGGAGTTTTATGAAGCATAATTTTTTAATAATTAAAAACAAACATGTATGAACACAAGCATATGCAGTCTTTTACATTTTAGCATTATGAACAATGGAAACACGTGAATTACAAGGCATTTTTTACAGGCAGTATTTATTCAGAGTTTTTATAAATAAGAGTAATCATACAAACTTCATGTTGACAGTGTAATGAATCCAAGTTACACAGGCACGGTTATAGCAATCATTTTCATATACAACAAATAAAATGGTGTTTAGGATAAAAGTTCACAGAGTGAAAACTGAAAACATTTGTTGGCATGTTGTGCTTTATTCTGAGTTCCTGAGATCATCTCCAACCCTTACATCATCCTCAATTTCTAATCAAATAATAAAGAGTTCAGACTGCTTAATGATACATGTGGCCGTTACAAAAAGTCTTCACAACATAATATTTATTTTTTGTTATTTTATTTTATAAACATTCCTATTTGTCAACATATTAAATTACTACAAATAAATACATAGTTATTTTGCTTGTTTAGTGGTATGGCATGAATAATCGAAACATTAATATTTTCTTACAATGTAAATTCTTTAATAAAAATAGAACTATTATTGTTGTTACTATTATTCTTATTATTATATTATTATGCATAGTGTGATTATTGCCTATTGAAAGGAAACATTTTTTATTTTAATTTAGGGGTGACAGGGACATGAAGTGCAGCAGTATAGCGACATCTAGGTTTGCTGACAGCTATAGCACATTGTTTTTTTTTATGATACTGTATTTCTAGCATTGTTAATTGTACACACTCTGTGACTAATTTTAATTTCTGTCTAAACAAGATGACACGAACTACTGCAATTTAAAATTTTACTCTCTTAGAACTGATTTTTATAAAACTAATGAAAAAATGTTTAATTTGTTCACTATTTTTCTAAGCAACTAACACTTTGCTCCATTCCACATATGGCCTTATATTTTAAGACATTGTTTAAAAAACAAAAATCACTTGGAAGAACATTTATTCTGTATTCATTATTATTAAAGTCAGAAGCACATTTGTTAACAACTTTTCATCACAGTTTACATTAGTTTCATTTATATAATGTTAACTGCAAAATTTAAATGTTTACCCAAATATTCACACTTTACAGACTACACAATACAACTAAAACTAGTTTTAAAAGTCTGTCGAGTGCTTAACACCATACACAGTTAGTTGCCGTGTGCAACATCGATGCACAATTATTTGTTTCTTTTTCTAAATGAAAAATTATCAATACAATAAAAACATATTACAATGTAAAAAACTGCTGCAAACAGCACACATTAAAAGCACAATTTTTCTATCAAAAACGTACTATAACTAGCACTCATTAACAAGCTATAATCGTCTGATTTATCACATAAGCCGATCCTGTTTGAATTAATAAATTCTGTGTTTCCCTACAACCAGGTTATCACACAATATCTGAAACAATGTTTTAGCAATTGGATAAAGCATACAAATATATATTTTTTATTCAACACCTGGCCAATTTGTAGTTTGTACTACAGGTGAAGCTAAGTGAGGTGATGTATGGCCGTTTTCTAATAAGATACGACAAAGAGTAAGCAATTATATTATAATTTATTAACATACAGTTTTGAATAATAAAATAAATAAAAGTATAAAACAACATAACAATAAATAAAATGGGAGGATATACTATGACAATACCCCTAAAAAAATTATGTAGCCTTGTCATCATATATCTTTGGCTCTTCAAATTAATGGCATTCATTATTGATTTTTCCATCGCAGACAATTGACACAACACAACTACATAAATACTCTTGCCATAGACATACACATACAATTGTTATTGGTAATGGAATGGACGTAAGACGCCTACAGTAGCGAGTAAACAAGAGTCTTCGTTTTATACATAATTATATATCAAACACATTATTTATATTCAATAATCATAAGAAAAAAAGGAAAGTGTACACATATCCAATCCTCAGACCATGACAAAAGCCTCTTTCCCACAAAAAAGAAATGGATACTGATCAATCATGGTTTGGACAATGTCTTCTAAGTGTGGCCTCATTTGTTCAAAACGACCCATATCACTGAACTCTATTGGAAGCAACGTCGGCCACCAACAAATTGCTAAATTCTTCGAATCCATACTATTCAGTTTGCAGTTTTCAGACACCCTGCACAAACATCAAACATTTGAGTTTACACTAAAATTTAAGCAGGTAATTTAAAATATTTAACTTACATATTATATAACAATAGCAAAATATGTACTTTTTATACATACCTTACAAAGTGATGAAAAACAAACTTCAAAACCTCAAAGTTCACAGCAGGTAACTTTTTTAGAAGTCCTCTTAATGCTAACAGGCGACAGCTCCTGTCACCTTTAACTACAACAAAAGTAAAACCAATATTAACTACTACTGATTTAGAAAATACATCTGTTTCACAATAATAAATTTATTTCTGAAATATACTGCAAATAGTAACATTCTGCTTAAAAGGAAAGGATTGAGGCAAGACTGTTGCCTTGTCAACACTACAATTCAATACATACACTGAGTAGGTAATCAGTTTTTCATGGAAGAGAATTTTTATGAGGAACCAAACTGGTGATAAAATAATCGTTATGTTCAGATTTATGCATATACATGAAAGTGAAAGTGATCTTTAAATCAATCCGATTACTGTGGAAAAAAAGTGTAATTCTGGTATGAAGATGAAGAGAAAAAAACAGAACTGATAGTACCTGGAGACAACACAGATAAAATGGATATTTAACTCTTGTAGCGGGTCAAATTTTGTGTGTCTTTATTCTAACCATTTGGGGCATATATTTATATTTTTATTTATTTCGTTTTCGGGCGGACTGGTATAAAGTATGGTAAAGCTGCATTGTTGTGCAACGTTATTTTCCAAGCAACAGCACGAGTTTGAGAAACAGCGTTTGGAACAAATGCGATGCGCAATTTCAGTGGTGTAACACGGCAGAAGAATTTACCTCCACCAAAATTCTAAGAACTCTGTACTTGCGTAAACAGCACACAGACGCAACTGTATCACCACAAATCTGAGTGACGCATCCAGACAAAAACCGGATGTCCTGGTACTAACAAAATTCCGCAATGTGCTTTTTGAGCGGCAGGAAGTCATGGCTAAATCCGGTCTTTCCAATGACATCAGCAGAGCCAAGCCCAATATTAAGCTCTGGCCATCCACTTATGTCAGCTCCATTCCCTATATAAAATGGTTACACGACAGCAGAGGAACAAGGAGCGGCGACGAAATAATCGTGGCAGTGACCAACAGCTTCTCTCCAAAGCAACATGTACCTGTTACGTTCTACGTGACAGTGGACATTAAGCAGAGACGCCATATAGTCCACGAGGTACAGAGTACCGCTACAGACGCTTACCGTTTCGTTGCGGACCCGGTTGGTCGATTTTCGTAAATGTAATTAATTCAAGAAGACCGACCGGGACCCGAGGAGATAATCAACGCATCTCAGTTACAAAATTGTTGCAAGTGCGAATCGCAAACAGTTAAATTACGGACATTGGAATTGAATCGGGACAAAACACGTGTTCGGCCGGCCACGCGGTAGTGAACAGTTGTAAAACAATAAAGGAGTTTGTAAAATATAATAACAAGGGGTAAAGTATTAACTTGTGTGAAAGAGTGTGCAAAGCTGGGCTATGTTTTTTGTTTAGGTGTATATAATTATGAAGTTGTAAAATTGTCCATTACAAGGTAAGCTATAGTCAGTAAGGTATAATAATTGCGTAACATGTCGCACGAAGATTTGTAATGTCTATAATTCAGACGAATTAAAGAAAAATCTAATTTCTCTTCCACAAAATTGCGAGTTAAAATTCTTTCAAAACCTTAGTTCGTTTTATGTGCTGTCATAGTTCGTCGAACGAAATGGGTTTACCTCCACTACGAGATCCGGCCAGATCATTGCTAAACGGTAAGTATGAAGTTGAATGTAAGTAAACTATAAATATCAATATTACCAGTATAATAAAAGTTACAATTGGTACAAGTGACCAGGATTTAATATAACACAAAAGTTATTACAACGGCCTACATGTGACAGTACATTGAACGGAATACGGTTGTGAAAGTAAATTGATGTTGTAATATCAGTTTTGAAAAAAGACTGATCATTGGTAGTTGTTACGTAAGACAAAATAGATGAAATAAAAATGTCTGAAAACACAGAGAAGAGCAGTATAATAAATTCAATTATGAGTGAAAGTGGCCTTGAGTCGCAATTGCTGGAGGAAAGTGGTATGTTGAGGGGGGAGACGGGTACTGTTACAGAAACAGCTGTCGGCAGTAATGTAATAGCTCATTCCACGCCGATTGCGTCTCAACCACAAGTAAATGAAACAGATGCTGATTCGGGGATCCAGTTGACCCCCGTTTCAATTAATAAAAGTAAACAATCAGAGGAAACAAATATGATGAGTATTATGCTCAGTCAATTCGAAAGAATGAATAATAATTTTGAGACCAAATTTAATGTAATGAATAGTCGTTTTGATGATAATGATATAATTTTAAATAAAATGAAAAATGATTTTAACTATAAATTAGACCAATTAACGAACGATTTTAATGAACAGAAAATAAAATGCGAGCAGCAGAATATTAAAAACGATATTATTTTTAATGAAATTAAAGAACAGAATATTCAGTTTCAGCAAAATATAAATATAAAATTTGACGAGTTGATAAATAACATACAAGACAAGAATGTATGTCTTGAAAATGTCAATGAAATGACAAGAAATAGTCTGAATAAAGTAGAACAGAGTAAGAATAATACAAACGAAAGTTGTAATGACAATGTTGTGTTAGGTAATGAATTAATAGATAATAATGATGTTGATAATAACGAGAATAATAATGTAGTCAAAAAATTGGTATCTGAGAGTACTAATGAAGTTGTAGAATGTGATTATGAGATGTTAATGTGTGTTAATGAGTTAGAGAGAGAGTGGAAAGAGAGTTATATTATGGGTATGAAACAGGAGGTAAATTGTTTACGAGGTAGAATGGGGGGTGAAGGAAGACCTTCACGTATATATTGTGTAGACAAGTGGGCTACAAATAATTGTTTTTTGAAGTTTTTTGTTTTTCCTGTAGAAGTCAGGAAAGATTTAATTGAATTTATACCCTCTGTCTGTAATACTTTTGAGAGTGTGATTTGGGGTTATGAAGAAAGAGATGTAAACAGAGAATTGTATGTTAGTAAAGAAACAGAATTATATAACTTAAATAGAAAGTATGATGAATGGAAGGAAAGTTTAGAAGTATATGTGAATGATAACGATTACAACGATTTAATAAAAATGATTAACCCAATAGTTAATGAATTTAATGATGGAGACTTGACAAAAATACCTAACGTAGACTGGTTTAACGAATATTTGAATAAGTTGATTGAAGTTAGTTTTTCTGGTTACAACACACAAAACAGTCATTTGTGTGCTGATAAAATTGAACGATGTTATGTAGAACCAAGGTTGATTTGGAACGATGGAGGTTAAACTATTAAAACAATAAAAGACAGTATAAATATTTTGTTTTAATGGTTCTGACATGGCAAATCTGGACAAATGAAGTGCGGAAAAACTGAACAATAAATAAGAGTTTGTAAATAAAATATAGTGAATTTATATGTGTGTATGTAAGATGATTGTTGTGATAATAATATTGAAATATTTGCAAGTAAATAAATATCAGAATTAATTTTGAAAACAGTAATTGATTAATGATGATTGTTTCGATAACTATATAATTTATATTTTTTGGCAATTAATTTAATTAAAACAATTTGAGATGCTTAAATATTTTGATTGATTATTTGAATGTTAATTAATTAATTTTTTATGAATTTAATTTAGTTTCCGAGATGGAAAGTTGGCAATGAATGATTAATTATTTACTTTAAACTAATTTTGTGTAAAATGTTTCAGAGATGGTAGTGATTATGTTTTGTGGGTATATCGTGTTAAATGGAGTGTAAGTATGAAAATTTTATAATCATGTGTAACAAAAATGTTTACAGGCGTGATTGAGGTGTTAATGCAATAGTGAAATTTTAATGCAATCATTGTGTTGAATAAATATGATAATTAAAAATTTTAATAATAAATGAAACGTGATATTTAATAATTATTAATAATAAATTTTGAAAATTTTAAGAAAGTCAATTGGTAAAAGGTTATGAATGGGTTAAATGGTTGTTGATGCAAATATTATATGATAATGTATACAAAAGAAATTTTTAATTAGTTGTCAATTGTAATTAGTTATTAAGTGGCTATTGTGGGGGTTGCCTGTGCTCTCACAAGTAGCGAAAAGGGTTGGGGGTAGCAGTGAGTGTTACCTCCATCGGAGGCCAAATTGGCGATAAATGTGCGGCACACCTTATCTGTGTAAAGTAAAAAAAAAAAAATTTTACACACATTACTAAATAACGTGTCGCACATAAAAATATTGATGTTTAACAGGCAGTGAAATTAGAGTTAGATTTCCTCGACTTTTCGGGCGGTTACTGTCTTACCAGCACTAACCGTGGTTTTGGCTAGCGGCCAGCTATGGTCATACCAAGTCCCTTGACCATAGCTGACTTGAAATTGGTATATATTTGAAATTCAATGGGGGGACAATTAGAGGAAATCTCCGGAACTAGGGAACAGCGGCTGCCACTCTGTTCGAGGAGGAACAGCAAGACCGGTGCCAGATCCGTTTTTAAGGGTGCATGATTTTATAACAAGAACATGATGATGTTCACAAATTTTAAACTTAACAGCGGAAGCAGAGACACGGAGAGGTAAACCCTGCTCCAAAATATACAGTCTCTGTGGAAGCGAAAGGGCGAGACAGTCCTCCATAATCTGAAATAGTGTGTGTGGCTGGGAGGTGACGTAAAGGAGTCACGAATTTAAAAGTTTATGACAAAAGTTTTTGCGTATTCAAAGTTTAATCCAATCAAAAATGCTTGTGCTCTGTCCACATAATTATATGCTCAGACTCGTAAATTAAGGTGTTCATGCTATAATTTTAAGTGTATTATAGTATTGTTGTCTATTAGATAAGCCTTGATAAGAATATGTAATTTTATTATGTGTGTATTTGTTTAAGCCAATAAGTAAATCGTCTGGCAGGTTAACATAAGCATCAGAATCAGAGAAATGGGAAACAATGAGGTGAGAAGGGAGAATAAATAAAAATAAATATGTATATTCCATGTAATTTGTTCTATTTTAAGATGTATTTTTATTATGTCCGGAGATCAGCTGATCAGCAATGATGTCACTGGTAGGTTAGTTATAAAGGTTACAAGTTATTAATGTTCAATGCTATGTTTGATGTACTACAGATATTTTGAAGTAAAGATAAAAGGAATATGAGAAATAAAATAATAATTTATGCAAGTTAATAAAAGATAATTCATGGGTGATAAATGTTTTATGGGACATGCAGACCTGTCCAAATTGAATTAAAAGCTGAATGTGAAATGATGGAGATGCATATAATGTAATGCTGTTTTTGAGTTGATATGATATAACAGAATTTTGTGAAATATAGATGTTGACATGGTAGTTGTGGAGAATTTATGTAGAGTTTTGAATGATATATATTTATGTTTATAATTAATGAGGTTATTTGGTGTATTTGTAGTGAGGCAATGAGATTGAGATTTTTGGGGATGGCAATTTTGTATTAGAGGGTAGTGTATTTGGGGAGTCCGCAACAAGGGTTGGGACGGGAATTGGAATAGATTTTAGTGAGGAGGGGCCGCCTTAGGTAAAATCCGGGGGCCAAATAAGGGAAATGAGTTTTTGGGAAGGAAACACGTATCCTATACACAAAGGGTTAGAGAGTATTTTATAATGGGAGAAGGTGGCGAATTGTGTTAAATGATAAGTTGGGGTTTAGAATGTCCTGATTAGTAGATATTTTGATAGAGATGGGTGTCATGATAATTGAGTTGATTAATATTAGAGTCAGAGGGAGAAAGTTTATATATGTATAGAGATCTAATACGGTAATTGAGAATAAATAATTTACATCACCCCCAGTAAGGTAGAATTAACTGTTAACTAAAGAGAAGAATTTATAATAAAGAATGTACAATTGTTTTTTCAACCAGTGACAGAATTTTGATAGAAGTGAAAATAATGTAAAGTCAAGAAGTGTTTATTTTAAATAATTTAAATGTCAAGTTGATGATTAATTATATTAATATTTTGTTTATTTTAAATATTTTATGTTACTATGTTTTGTATTTCAAGGTAGGATATTACAGATATTCAAAGTGTTTTCAGAACTTATATATAACATATGTAGGTCAAGGGTTTTGGACTTGACCTAGTTAAGATCAGCTGATGAGGTCATACACCTACTAAGCTTGTATAGTAGGAATCCAATTTTAATTTGTTTGTTTGATTAATTCAAACCAATATTTGAATAATTTTAATAAATGTTATTTAATAAATAAATGTAATAAAATTTTTTTTAATGAATAAATTTAAATTTTTTGAATTTTAAAATTTTTTTAAATTTTTTTAATTTTTTGAAAAAAAATTTTGATTTTTCGCCTGCCAGCGAATGGATATGTTAGATAATTATTCTTTTATTATGTGTGCATTAACCATGTTTATTTTATTGTATTGCATTGTATTGGTAGAATATAAGTGGTTCTCATGTTAGAGTAAGGATGTGTTTATATTATTAGAAATGTCTAGGTTAAGTCATTTGAAACAAAAAAAAATTAGAAAAAGAGGAAGAGAATTTTTTGATAAACAATTATTTTTTTTTGAATTTTGATTTTTCTAAATTTTTGATAAATTTTAAAAAGCAAATTTTCCACTTTTAATGTGTTATGGTAATATGTAACGTGAGAGTGTGTGAGCCCAGTATTTGCCAAAGGCAGCCCAGCTTGCAAAAAGGGGATCCATATCGGCGGAGGAGCTGGAATGATTTTAGCCAGGGATTGAGGATTTTTGGGGGTAGTATGTTAGAAGGCGAGGCGCGCTGTGGTGCGAGTCTGATCGATTTCTCGGTGTTGGGATCTCTAACGGAGAAGTCCAGTGATCTCGTTCAGATGAGTCCATGGTCGCTGAGCCAGGGGGGTCGTGTACCCATGAGAGTAAGAACCAGGGGGTTGTTGGCACCAGTTCCTCACCGGTCCTCTTCGGGGTTTATCGATGAGATTTCTTCTGTTGTGGACAGCAGAATTCTCATCGAGGGGGTATTGTAGCGGGTCAAATTTTGTGTGTCTTTATTTTAACCGTTTGGGGCATATATTTATATTTTTATTTATTTCGTTTTCGGGCGGACTGGTATAAAGTATGGTAAAGCTGCATTGTTGTGCAACGTTATTTTCCAAGCAACAGCACGAGTTTGAGAAACAGCGTTTGGAACAAATGCGATGCGCAATTTCAGTGGTGTAACACGGCAGAAGAATTTACCTCCACCAAAATTCTAAGAACTCTGTACTTGCGTAAACAGCACACAGACGCAACTGTATCACCACAAATCTGAGTGACGCATCCAGACAAAAACCGGATGTCCTGGTACTAACAAAATTCCGCAATGTGCTTTTTGAGCGGCAGGAAGTCATGGCTAAATCCGGTCTTTCCAATGACATCAGCAGAGCCAAGCCCAATATTAAGCTCTGGCCATCCACTTATGTCAGCTCCATTCCCTATATAAAATGGTTACACGACAGCAGAGGAACAAGGAGCGGCGACGAAATAATCGTGGCAGTGACCAACAGCTTCTCTCCAAAGCAACATGTACCTGTTACGTTCTACGTGACAGTGGACATTAAGCAGAGACGCCATATAGTCCACGAGGTACAGAGTACCGCTACAGACGCTTACCGTTTCGTTGCGGACCCGGTTGGTCGATTTTCGTAAATGTAATTAATTCAAGAAGACCGACCGGGACCCGAGGAGATAATCAACGCATCTCAGTTACAAAATTGTTGCAAGTGCGAATCGCAAACAGTTAAATTACGGACATTGGAATCGAATCGGGACAAAACACGTGTTCGGCCGGCCACGCGGTAGTGAACAGTTGTAAAACAATAAAGGAGTTTGTAAAATATAATAACAAGGGGTAAAGTATTAACTTGTGTGAAAGAGTGTGCAAAGCTGGGCTGTGTTTTTTGTTTAGGTGTATATAATTATGAAGTTGTAAAATTGTCCATTACAAGGTAAGCTATAGTCAGTAAGGTATAATAATTGCGTAACATGTCGCACGAAGATTTGTAATGTCTATAATTCAGACGAATTAAAGAAAAATCTAATTTCTCTTCCACAAAATTGCGAGTTAAAATTCTTTCAAAACCTTAGTTCGTTTTATGTGCTGTCATAGTTCGTCGAACGAAATGGGTTTACCTCCACTACGAGATCCGGCCAGATCATTGCTAAACGGTAAGTATGAAGTTGAATGTAAGTAAACTATAAATATCAATATTACCAGTATAATAAAAGTTACACTCTGAAGCATGGACTTGAGAAGATGAAGACTTTCAATCTCAGACTTTTTGCTGAGTTTTTATTAAAATAAGGGGTTATTAATGTCAAGAGACTAGGTTCAAATCATTGTAAAATCTAATAAAGTCTTTTATACAGAATATGACTCTGAATTATGGAAACAAGGATTTTTGGGGGGGAGAGGGTGAGGAGTTTAACATTTTCAGTACAAAATACAGGTGAGTATGTACGCTGTGCGTGTGTGTCATCCTATCACCAGCTGCAAATATACTTGCATGGAACATTCAATTCTTCTGGTCTTTATTGGGAAGTTAGGTCAAGAATGGCGTGAGCCAAATTGAGCCACTGGAAACAACAACAAAGAACATTCAATTCTTTTTAGAATTGACTGTAAACGATTTAAAATAACTCATATATCTCTATATTTAATATACGTTTAAAAGGACAGTGTGTGACTTACTTCAATGGAAGTAACTGAGGACATAACTGACTTGGATACCAAAAACTGTAGATAAGAGAGACTTTAGCTTTACATCACAGGAATCACTAACAAAACCGGAAAACTCAGAATTAATAGGTGTAACATAAAAACAAGCTAATCCTGTCTGATTTTTGATAAATATATATGTAAAATAATACAATACTTTACCTGTTTTTATATAACATAATTTCCATAAAGTATCCGTACCGGTAGTTAAATACACACAAAAGCTCAGTACTAATAAATGTTTCGTAAAGACAAACACTGGCTAGGGTAGTTATATATACAAATCATGTTATGATGTGAGTATGTACTGATGACTATACATTACTTCATTTACCCTAAATCCTAACATATACAAAAGCATTACACTCACTAAAACATAAAATGTTTACTAAATACAACTATTTTATTAACGACTCGGAACACGAGGTGTTCCGAGTCGTTAATGAAATAGTTGTATTTAGTTAAGTAATGGACACGTCATGGACAACGAAATCCAAGAATAAAATGTTTGTCGATATCTAGACTAGGAGAACATGTTAGGATAGGACCTCTTCTCTTAGGATAGAGATCAGCAACAGGTGTCTACAGATATAACATGCCAAGTCATTGTTTACAAAAAAAAAGTGCACAGAACTGCAGCAATAAACTTTTAAATTAACATTGAGTGAAGTGTTTTGTATTGTTCACTGCCTGTTGTGTCTACAGGCTTGAACACCTCATGTGAAATGACTGATTAACAGTGACAAACCATTAACGTGTGCACAATGTGTACTCACTGAGTTACAGGCACGGTGAATAAACCTGTATTAAGCACTGGAGGCACATAAAAATTTGATGAGTATATCCACTTAGAGCACTGAAAAGGTTGAGAATATATGAGGGGGAAAATGAGAAAAAGCTTAATACGGCAGAAATAACTGATAGAGCACTGATAACAGTTTTTGAACACTGACAAACCATTAAAAACAAAAGAATTACACTCACTTAAAAAAAGTAAAGCATACAGCAAGTAGAGAGGAGAGCAGGCCATAACAGTTTGCTCACTCTTTCTCACGCACGCAAGCACCCACACACACACCCACACAGAGTTGCTGCACAAAAACACTTGGATATTTCTAATGTTCTCACCAGCCTTGTTGCAGCCGAAGTAAAATACTATTACAAGACTGTTTAATACAAAGATAAAAGATGATAACTACTTATCTGTTTCCAGTAATTCCTCTTAATATTAAGTATTTTAGACTAAAGTGGGTTTTTTAAATTTTTACTTCAAATTAACAAAAAAAAAAAATGTTGAACTACATTGTTAAAAAGTTTTTAAAACAGTTTTCCATAGGATATTCAAGGTATCATGGTGCAAGTTCAAACTGTCTACAAATTTGAATAACCCATGCTTGACTTAACAAGTTTCACTATACATTTAATATATTTGTTAATACTCAACCTGACAAATCTTCTAATTCAGCCATTAAATCTTCTGTGAACAGCGGAGGCAAACGTTTAGAAAAGAAATCTTTCAAAGCAGTTGCAACAGCATTTACAGGAATATCAAGACTGCTTATGTCCAAGTTATGATCTGTAAACATCAGGTTGTTAGTGTACACCAGACTGCAGTGTATACTATACTTATTACTGCTTATGATACACAGAACTTTCACACATATAACTATATAAAGATTTTATCCACACTACAGTACATTTAACATTTTACTACATTACAATTAGGAATGAGTATCCTATTACATAACTCTGAACTTGTGACATAAACGAAAGGTTAATGTGTGTGTGTGTGTGTGTGTGTGTGTATAAACCAATATATACTGTAAGGTTAATACACAGTAGTGGCAGATCATGTTTAGTTTGCACACCTATTATCATGCTTAGTTCTGAATTGTATTTTAAAACACAAATAAAACAATAAATAACAATGTATTCAAGATAAATCATCATAACTGATTAGTTGCACATTAAAGTGCAGAGAAATTACTGAAAACTAAACATGATCTCAGGACAGTGTATTCGCCACTTGCGATGTGAATCACAGAGAATAAATCTGAAAGAGTGATCAGAGAGGCAGGATACAGTGGACTTTTCCATGGTAACACAAGTTAATTTGGCAAAAAACATCATTTGAGTTCGCTTACGAAACTGTTAATTATTAAATTTTAATAACATTGCATTTAAAGAATTACGTTGTGTCAGTGTATGATAATTATCATATCAAATGGTGGAACACAATGAATATTACTGAAAACCTTAAAAAAATGCATTCAGTTGGAAAAAAAATTAAAAACAAGAGACTAGTTAGGTACTCACCAACCTTCCAAATTTTCTTTGAATTTTAAAATCAGATAACATTTTAATTATAAATTTAAAAAGATGCCTACAATAAATGTTCATAGTTATTGGATGTAATACTAAAATAACGTTATTTTGTTTTTGATGTATTATGTATGTTTGGTGGGGAAAAGACCTGAACTAAAAGATGTGGGGTCCTAGGTACCTTAATAAAAATTGTCTACACTATTATTTAGGGTACCCTAAGTATAATTATATGATTTAATATCAATCATACTCATGTACTAAAATACACAGAGTAAAATAGCATATACACATACAGTAACATAGCTGAGCTAAAAGAAACTAACAATACAATAAGTATCATTTGGCTAACTAATTTGAAGACTATATAGTATAACTTCTTGCAGACAATTCTTAAAGCTAAGATTCGATGATGTACAATTACAATGTACAATGGGCACCCACAACCGTTATGATCTGTGATCATCAGGTGACTTAACAAAATAAAATTAGAGTACGTGCATTACATTTATAGTGGTTAGCATTGAGCCCCTTACACTCGGTTAGATCAATTTCTTGGAAGGAAAAATGAGTTATAATGTCCATTTTAACGTAATTATATTTAATTTAACTTAATGTATTTTAATTTATATTTTAAGGTAATTCATGATTTACATTTGATCATTTTAAGTTAATTGTTTCAACAATATACTGATTTTTAATACACAGTTTGTTCTACTATATAATTTTATTTTATTACATCACCTGAAAATGACTACAGATTGTTATAGTAAAACACAATGCAGTTATACCATGGGTGATGCAGAATTTCAATTCGGGTGAGGGGGTCAACAAAAAGTGAAGGGGATAAATATTATCGTCACCCATAAACTAATTGAACGTCTGTTGATACACAGCATTATAAACAACATTTAGCTCTACCTTAAAAGGAAAAAACACAACATTATCCATATTTTTCATATTACTATTACCAACCTGCCCTGCCCAACAACAAAATTTATATCTACTTACTAATTACAGTAAAAATAAATGTTCAATGTCTTCAAACATAATTACTAATAGTACATAATCACATTACCCACTGTAAATTAAAAATAGAAACAGCATTCAATGGCTGTTTTCATTACTTTTTCTTTACGGAATTTCATAAGATAATAATTTACCTTCTTCAAATTTCTGAAAGAGAAGTTCCACGTGTGCTCTATTTCCAGGAACCCTATAGATTCCTTCAGAATCAAGTCCTTCTTGTTCTATAAATTGTACACACTTCTCTAAAATCAATGGCACTGCATTATTTTCAGACTGAGCAAATTCTTCTAAAGTTGGCTGATGCGGGCTGGTTCCTGCAACTCCAGCCTGCCCTGCTTTACTTCCAGTTGATGTTTTTGTCTTTTGTTTCTTCTTTTCTCTTTCTTCAGCTAACTTTTTAAGTTTCTCTTCTTTCTGACGACGTTTTTCTAATTTTTCCTCTTCTTTGGCTTTCTGTTTCTCTTTACGCCGAAGTGTTTTGTCACCATCTTTGTTTTTACCAACAACTCCAAACTACAAACAATAAATAAACACGCATTAAAAGTACTTTACTGTTTTTAATTGCAATGGTACACAAAACAGTTTCAAAACATTTTTAACAGTTTATAACCGCAACAAATCTTTACAATATACATTATAATTTTGCAACAGGTAATACTCTTAAATTATTTGGCACGCCAAAAATGCTTTTTGTACTTTAACTTTAAGTTACATATTTTTAGACATATGTCTACAACTGATATACTTTACTGTTTAAAGTAAATAATAATACTGTTTTTCTGAAGATCAAAAGTAATTCAACATTCCTATACAACAAAACTACCTATTACTACAAGTACACCTACAAGTTCCATTATTTAAGTAAGGCTTCACTAGTCAGTTAACAACAACCTAGTGCTGATGAAAGTAGTACTTGAGTCCACTTAATAATGAGCTGTACACACACAACAGACACACAAAATAAGCGAATAATACATTTCTCCTATTTTTATTTTTGAAAATTTGTATTCAAACTTCTGAAGATACAGATTATCTCTATGAAACTTGCATGAGGTGCATATACAGTGATACAAAATATACTTGTATACTTGGAGAAAATATGTATTATTTGCTAATTTAATATTCGATTACTGCAAAAATGCAAAAACGTCAAGAGTTACTTACAAATTATATATTGCAACAGAACAGGATATAAGTTTCATATAATAAGGATACTAATGCTGTAACACATTTTCTGATGACCATATACATGTTATAAATTGATTTTGTTCTTTTCCTTGTAAAGTAGTCATAAGTTTTGAATCAAGGTATGTTTAAAAACGTATGTTATGTCAAAATATGCATAATTTTGTACTCTTTTATGTCAAGTGAAATATTTGTGTGTAAGTGTGCGAGTGCTCACATTTTATTTAATAACTTCATTGATAATTGACATTTCTTTTTGAAACTTGGGGCAGGGTGTTCTCATTGTTGTAAGCTACATTTTCCATATACTCAATTCTCCAAAAATATAATTTTTTTTTTTATGAAATCCGTTCTTTTATTTCGTTATCTCGTAGAGAGTAATACAATTTGTAGATTAAATCTAGACAGCCCTTTGCAGAATTAGACAGAGCTTTAACATGAAGTCTGTCTATCACTGGGAACATCTATGACATTGCTAGATTTTCCACCAATCAGAAGGTCTAAAAATTATTTTAGTCAGTCCGATGGAGAGAACACATCGTTCAGTTAGCTCCGAAGTCTTGTCATAGAAGGACGTACTCACTGTTGTGAGTTTTTCGTGTCAGGACAAGTCAATTTCTATAAGACTTAGTAGTTTTTGGTAGACGGTACGAGTTCATTGTAGTCGTAGCCATATCATACAACTCAATCATTTTACATATATCTTATTTTAGTGCTTTCCCGTGAAGAGTGGAAGATTTCCGGTCTAGGGGCAGAATACCTATCGTGGTATTCTGAATATAACGTGAGAACACTTGAAGAAGCAGGAATTGTGTAATCCGATCTATTTGTGTACGCACGATCTATTTATACCGTTTGATCCCTGAGATTACAGTTATAAACAACAACAGTCCCATATCGTAGTGCGTGTGTGCAAAGATGGGAATATTCGACGTAATGGTCATCGAACGACGCACAAAGCGTAGCAGCGAGAGCGCAGCGCCTGGTGTCTACGTGACCATTGGAATTCTACGCACAAGTAACTTTATATGTAAACGAACTAATAGACTCATTTATTTAAAGACAATTCAATAATAAACGATTTTATGTTATAACACAATAAGACCATAGTAAATTTTAGTCTGACCACAAACGTAATAGAACAACCAATTCGTTACATGCAAGACATTTCATAGAAGACAACCATAAGTTTGTTAATCCTTTGGAAGACTACGAAATTGTAAAAGTAGTAAATAACACAGTTGAAAGGAAGCTTAGGGAGGAGTTAGAAATATTGAAAGAAAGAGAAAAAGGGTTAGACAATTTAATTAATACTAAAATTAAATTTGATAATGAAGAAATATTTTATAACATAATTAAGAAGTAAATGATAGAGGACAGATAGATAAGATTAAGAATTAAATTGCATAGTACTAATTGGATGTTTTAAAATAAGGGTGTGTGACTGACCCACCTGTGTGGAGAAGAAGACGGGTAGGTTTAAAAGGAATGCACACACACACACACACACACACACACACACACACACACACACACACACACACACACACACACACACACACACACACACACACACACACACACACACACACACACACACACAAGGAATTTGCTAGAAAAATACTGTCCAGACGGAGGGACAGGGCTCAGGGGGTGGGGAAGGGACATTTGAATTATAGCTTGTTGTGTGTGAGCAGGGTGGGGTGAGATGGGGTGAAGGATTTGTTTTCACGTTGTTTGTCTCAATTCCGATCTGATGATGAGCTGTGAAGCTTGAAAGCGCTAATCGGGATAATTTTTGTATAGTGGTGTGCAACAGTGATCATTCTGCTTGTGATTTCAACCACTAACACAACTTTCTTCATTAAACTTCTGTTATTATTATTATGTGGAGTCCAATTAACTTAAAAACATCCACAATTAAAAGAATTATTTCTTAGAAATATAATCCATGAATACACAAAACTCGAAAAACTATATTCTACAGGCATGTGTTGTAACATATTACCTATTAAAACTATATGTAGTTGAGGTATCAAAGTTGCACTCTTTGTCAAGATATGGTAAATTCTCCTCTTTATTATTTTACCAAGAAACTAGTTTTCTGCTTGAGAGAAGAGGACATGTTTAAATCAGTCAAGTCACAGCACTGTCTGCCTCTAAACTGGACAGGGTGTTGGAGGAGGGAGCAGTTGACAGAAACCTGAGGAAAACTGAATTACAATTCTTCCGAATTCCAAAGATCATTCCAGCCTAATTGGCATTACTATTTTTCTACAAGACTAATCTGAAAATTTTATGGAAATCATATTTTATGAGATTTAGATGTATCTTATGATTCTCTGTATGCTTCAATTCCTAGACAACACTTTCTTACAACTCCCAAATATGAACTGGACAACTGATTCTCTAGTTACCCACTTCTGATTATTACATTATGTTATCAAGAAGGGAAGGTAATGTAGCATGGTATCAATCAAGGAACACTTGGAAAGTAAGAACTGACAGTCTAGTAAAGAAACATTATTAATTAATTTTGTCACAGTTGTATATATTTACACGAATCTTAACACACTTTTCAACACAATCACCCATCATTGGTGGTGGCACAATGTGAAGGCATTTTTATGGTATAAAATAGGCATCTTTATTACCTCTTAAAAAGTTGCCAGTATTTCCCAACCACTCTACTACCAGTTTCAAGTCATCGTTTTTGAAATTTTTTGACAATAAGAATTTACCAGATACTTAAAAACGTGAAAGTCACTAAGCGCTAAGTCTGGACTGCAAGGAGAATGGCAAACATTTTTCCAATATGAATTTCTTAGGTACCTCATAGGTAGCAGTGAGCACTGTCACGAAGCAGGATGACGTCAGATGTAAGACTTTGTTGATGATTTTCTATTCCACTTCTCAACTTTCCAATTATTATTTCATAAAGAACAGTTCTTAAAATTTGTAGGAAACAGCCACTAACTCATTGTGTAACATCATATTTAATGAACTTTTTCAATTATATTATATATAATACTTTCACTTATGAACTTACTGTTGTCACTTCCCAAACGTTTCAAGATGTTGTTTCTCTTCTTCAGTGGGTTGAGTACTAACTGTCGATTACAGAATAACCGTTACGGAATGAAGTGTGTGGTGGGGGTTGATGGTGGGAAGGGATTGGCACTGAGGTTCGAATTATGTGTGTGGATCAGTGTGTCAAATAGTGTATGTGATTTGTAATGTATCTGTTCATTTAATATGTTGTTTGGTTGTAGTGTGTGATATCTGTATATTTCAAATTGTTCAGCTGTGTTTAGTTTTCTACTTTTTGGTAAGTAGTGTAATATTTCCATGTTGTGTTCTATGTTTGTGTAGCTGTGGTTTTCGTTATGTAAATGTGTGGCAAATGTGGAATGTATGTAGTTTGTGGTGAGGGCTTTTAAATGTTCAGAAAACCTGGAAGAAAAAGATCTTCCCGTCTGGCCGATGTAGAATTGTGGACAATCATTGCAATTTAATTTATAAACCCCTGTTTTGCTGTACGTGTCAATGTCTTTGTTAGTATTGTTTATGTGTTTTCTAATGGTGTTGTTGGTTCTGTAAGCTACTTTATAATTTTGTTTCCTAAATGTGTTTGCAATTTTATGTGTATTGGAATTGTAGTATGTAAGTGTTATGTATTTACTGGGTTGTGTGCTGTTGGTCAGATGTGTTTTACTTTTTGTGTTGAGGATTCGTTTGTGTAGTTTATTTATTAATTCGGGGTTGTATCCGTTTTTGACTGGTATGTATTTAATTGTGTTTAATTCATCTTGGTAGTCATGTGTGTTTAGGGGTATTGACATGAGCCTATGGAGCATGTAGTTGAAAGCTGCATGTTTGTGTTGAGTTGGGTGGTTGGATGTGTTGTGTATGACCATGTCTGATGTGGTGGGTTTTCTGTATATTTTGTATGTGTGTGTGTTGTTTGTTTTGGTGATTGTAAGGTCTAAAAAGTTTATGCTGTTGTTTAATTCTATTTCAAGTGTGAATTTTAATTTATGGTGTAAAGTGTTAATGTATTTGTGAATAAGATAATTTTTTCAATTATAATTAAGTAAATCACCCATGACAATTAATTAAGGGGTGGCCAGCCATTTGGAGATATTGGAGATACATAATAATTACTTAGACAATACTAAAAACCCAACACTATTTCTGTCATTTGCTGTCACTGATCACATTTTTATTTTGTCAGTGAATTTCTACTACTCTTTATTGTTGTGTGCATAAAAAACATACAAGGGACTTATCACATGGCAGGATTTTCCAAGAGAATATGCATTGTAATACATGTACCACCACTATATAAAACCAAATTGACATAAAGTACAATTGTATGTTAGCCTCAGACTAACATCCCACTTTCTGGATGACTCATATTTCAAACTGTGGTTATATTAATTTGATTATGTTAAAATCAAACCAATTAAATTAAACAGGCGTGTAGCCACAATTTCCTTCAGGGGGGAGGGTTAATTTTTCTTAATAAAACTAGTACAAAAATTAAAAAAGAATGAACTCCTCATTCTTATCAGTATAATCCCTTCTACTCCTGTAGGTAGTGCTTTCCCAGTAAAATTTATAAACAAACTTGTGCTTACTTTGGAAAATACTTCCCTAACATCTTTCCAGAATATGGCAGGACTTGTAAAATGGCTGAATGCAATTAGAATAATTTCTAACGTATATGACTGTAATCAAGAAGGTAGTGTTGTATTGTATTGTATAAACATAAGGGATACATTAATAGATATCTAAAATTTAAGGAAGTCATGAAACAATAACGATGACATTTTACATACGAATTAAGTTAAATAAACAACAGCAGGAAACACACAAATTTTCTCCCATCTTGTGGAGATGCTGATAATGTGAAATGGTTCTGTATGAATTTTTAAAACTTTGCCTTAGTGAGCACTCATCTATAAGTATGTGCAGCAAATGAAATTAAATTGGTCTAACATTCTGATACAGAAATTAATAAAAGATTTCCATAAAATGGGGATTTTTATGGTATAAAATAGGCATTTTTATGGTATAAAATAGACATCTTTATTACCTCAAAAACAAACACCTCAAATCACACTATACAGGCAAGTGGTTGCCTGCATATTTTATTGGCATAATTATACAAATCAGTTCATTGACAGATGCTATGGAGCACTTGTAAACAGCATTCTGAACACAGGTTTGGTCTTAGGTTTACTATGTATGGGACAATGGGCATGTTTTAATTGGAAATTGCAATAAAACATTAAATTCAAACACAGAAAAATTATTACATACACATCAGAAAACCGTGTACAACAGGAATATCTGTGCAAGATTCGGACAGCAAGCAAAAGAATGTTTTATAGAAACTTTGTAAGTTACTGTGGAGTGATTTAATGGATTAGAAACATTGAAAATTCAGTTAAATACACTGCAGGCTGAATAAACATTCAAGGCTAAGAGAACACGTCTTCAAAAACTAGGATCAAAATTCGACTCAACCACCAGACAACTTGCAATGTTTGTATGAAGCGAAGCAGTTTTGTAAAGTTTGTACAACAAACTATTCATATCAAAGTACAAGTCATAAACTTGTTTTCCTCAACTCTGAGGATCTCAAGGCAATGAATACAGTGACTGACACAGAATTCAAAAAATTACAATCAGTGTAATAAATGGCAGTGAAAAGAATTCATGACATCAATAACAATTAATCATTCCAAAAACTATTTATGTAGCAGAATTAACATTTTTGGGGGTATTATTAATTGTGCATGTGTACTGTCACATGAATAAATACTATTGCCAGTGGCGCATACTTTCTCTACATTGTTGCACAAAATTAGGTGTTGTTAGTAACTTCTGTATGTTGTAATAAGAACGCATTCTACTCACAATGTTATCTATATATAAGTTAACTTTTTTAGGACTAGCTGAAAATATATCAGTGTACGCTAAAAACTGTTTCCAGCTTCCACATAAGATTAGGCGTGAATTGTGTTCTTCTGTGAGTTACAAATATCTGTTTCAAAAAAAAATTCCCTGTACAGCTTCTTGAATAAAAATATATTTTGTTTTCTCAAGAAATTTAAAAAATGTCCAAACGCCAGTTAATACACAAATATATTATTCCAAATGTATCGAAAAACCCTTAAGGCTGTATTTTTAATATAGGATCTAAGTAAATTTTATAAAGTTATTTTCATTCTACACATAGTATCAAAACAATCTATTTTTGGGGGGGGCCTGAGTTATTATGGAAACTGATGTCTGACATATCAAGTGCTGGTCCTCAAGGGGTAATGCAGTATAATTCCAATATCTATTATAAAACATTCAATAATGCTATAACATACCAATGGAGAATTGACATCCCTAGGAGATGACACATCCAATGAAGATTCATCATCATGACCAAGTCCAAAGCCATCTATCTTCAGTTTTGCTAAAATATATATTTCATGAATTAGTATTCTGATAAAGTAATCTTAACTGTAACAAATAATCAGTAACAACATAATTATGAATGGGTAGAAATCACATTTATCTAATACACAAGTTTTAAAACAGTTTTTTATATATACTATAGAAATAAACCACAGTAGATTAATGATACTTGTGCACATGTTACATCAAATTTTATTATAATCTTCCTACGAAAACTAGACACATCTACGATTTGGTGGCCATTTTAATTCTCCTAAAGACAATACTGGTACTACATAGAAATGTCAATAAAAATGTTCCGAATCCTCTCTAGTTAATTCACAGAATCTTACTAAACCTTATGTTATTTATCAGTTCACAGCCACTGTTACAAGAAGTCTTACTATTAGAAGCTGTAACAAGTACACTCACCACAACACAAAATCTTTGTGGCAATGTTATGCTAAATAATTTCTACTGTGTATACATTACTACTGACATAAGATTACACACTAAAAGTTAATATATTTTGTTTACATGTGTGTACACATGGGCATGCACGCATGTGTACATACGCACATTCACAGCATTTCAAAGTGTTACGTATAAACTGTAAACAATATTTGGTTAGCTATACCAACTGCAATTGTAATGGGGGAAGAACAATTTGGGAATATTCTTCAAAGCTTTGGCCACAATTATGCTATCTTATGCTGATTTTGCTGTGCATAAAACACGCCTAGAAATCCTGCAACATCTATGGCCAAACTTGTGTTTTCCCCTGTACCACTGGAAATCTTCCTGTGGCCATATGTGCATGTTTAATAGTATTTGGAGTGTGAATTGGCAGAAACATTTACATCTCTGTACATTTTATAATTATAAATGGATTTTCATTAAATAAGAATGCAGTTGTCGCATTATGTACCTGTTGCATTAGTTGGTCAACAAAAAATCTACACAAACATCAGAGAACACGGATGCATCCCATATTAAACAAGTCAGTACAGAAGAAAATGTGTGTTGCTACATAATACGCTGAAAGAAAACCAGATAAGTTTTTAATTTATTACAGAATTTCTGTTAATTTACTTAGAATATTTTTATCTGTTATCTCAAAGATGACATCTTAAAGATGAAAACTAGCCAATGAATGGGCCTTGGAGTAGTCTCCAGCAGGCGACCTTTAAAATACACCTTATTCCTTGTACTCTGGCATGAAAAAACACCAAGTTTGGGCACTCTCATATAAGTTATGATGGACAATTTTTTGGCAAGTGTGGCCATAGCCTAAACATAAACACCTGTGAATGGAACAGTAGACATTTTTTTATTATAAATGAACCGTGAGGACCGTAATAGTGGCATACATTTGGCTTACATGACAAATATTAAATGAACATCCAAGAAATAAATTACACCTAAAACTAATCATTACATTCTTAAAATAAAGAACAGTTAAATCAAGAAAAATGTATACAACAGGTCTCAGTGGACACAGCAATTAACCAATACCTACAATTTGGTGGATGATTCATCCCTGAAATGTAAGTTGCCCTTTAACAAGATATAAATTCAGAAACTGCTGCCTCATCATTACACAGCATATTTCACAGTGCTACATGTGAACCAGTGGTTTACCTCTACACTGTGAAATTAAGATAATTTTTTAGCAGGCATCTTACACTTGACCTATGGGTACAATGCACATGTAACCCACAACATGTAACTCCTGAGTAATTTGGTAGGTGAGAGCAATTTTATTCACAAACACTACCATTTAAATGAATGAATGTGTGGAAAGTTTTTTCTATCTGGTTGAATTTTTTATCTAAGATAAGACTTTTCTTCATAACCATTAAATAGTTTTATACGTATATGTGAAGCTAGTTTATGTAAGTTTAACACGATCCAAGGAAAAGTTATTTTTTCACAGTTAAAGCTACGCATCACGTAAGTGAACAATATGGTTTTACAAGTTAATAATTAATAAAACTGTTAGACATTTCAACAATTTTCTTTGTTTTATCTTTTTACTGTAGACTATTTCAAGCTTCTGAATTTATATAAAAGTTTGAGTTCAAAATCTGAATTAATTTTTAGAGAATCATTTAAATAAAAATTATAATAAATATTTTTATAAATTTGTTCGAGTGTCTGAACTACGCCTTATAGAAGGAAAACTGTACTTTTAAATTCATATCACTAGATTTTAAAGTATGAATTTTGGGTAGCCTTAAAAAGGAAGAGAACAGAAGATTTGGTTGAAACAGTATCTTAAGTAGGCACAATTTATTTGCATGTTGACTGCTCAAATGAAAACTCTGAAAACGTAAAATTTATCTATAAAAAGCAGGAAGGCAATAAACTTTACCAAACAACCAGAATTCCATTTTCTAAACACAAATCCCAGCATAAGAAGTTTGAAACTCATGAGAAATTTTTAGAATGTAGTCAGCTCCACACTACAGAATTTATAAACATATAAATATCTGTCAAGAACAAAAATTAAAACTGCATATCTTTTTGGAAATAACATACTGCAGAACTCACGATGTTGCTGAAAATGTTGATAAGTTAGACATTTTTCCAGAAAGAAGCATTTTTCTTTAGTTTTGCTTAGCAGTAATAAAGAAGAAAACAGTGAATTAGCTAAAATCTATATAAACACCTACCAGTTACTGACACAGTAACATTTTTGGAACCTACTTTTGTTCCACATTATATTTTTTGTTTCATGTAATGTAAAAATGATTAACACAGTATACTTCATAAAACAAATTGTAAGGTCTACTGGCTTCTCATTAAATATCAAGATTGGTGGCCATGAAATACGTGATACGTATCTGTTTGTACTCTCAATACTATTCACTCATTTTGAAGACTGTACCTTTCGGCTGCTCTTTACTATGGGCATGGTGTCTTCTGTAATAAGAACTCTGGAGTTCTAGTTCACCACACTCACCAGTCTCTAGACTTGCAGTAATTTCAACATGCCAGAAACTCAGTTAAAAACATCAGGGCCATGCTGTAGTCAAAGCGTGGTATTGTGTTGTTGTATTACAACATGTTTTGAATACATTCTTTGCATGGTTGAAGTCTGCAGAGAAATTCTATACACCAGATAAGCGTGGGTTCTCATGAAATCTCAGCAATGAATAACAAGTATAAATAATATGGGTCATGGCAAAGCCTCAAAGAAACACTGGATTCTACTAGTTATGTAGTGTAATGTACAGTTTCCATAATCTATTACAATTAACACTAGTCAACCTGGCTCACAGTGTATCTTTACTGTGCACTGCATCAATTTGTGTGACTTTAACATAATCAACAATTGTATGACGTCAAATACTTTAGAATGCACATGGTCAGAGGTATTAGCCTAAGTAAAGAGACTGTACTTCTTATGCTCAAACAATATGCATGTGTATAGGAAAATTCAAACTGAAATCCCTGCTTCTTTCCCAGTATAGCCTCAAGAGCTGCCTGACTTGATGGTGCCCATACATAATATACTTTGTATCATCAAAATAGTGAAGGGAAGAGGTCAACCGACAGTTTGAGGATCTATACCAACCACTTAATTAATATATTTTGTAGATCCAAATCAGCTACTTCACTCTCAGAGCAACACAAATAGCAAGTGTGGTGGATCTTTTCTCTTCAGAATCACAAACTTGACTACTCAATTCGACAAAATTGACACCGACTTTGAGTTCTGCATCTTCTCAATCACAGGAATATCCTCTACGAAATCACTGCAACAAGCTTGCAGAGGGACTAGCATGTGGCTAAATGTTAGTACAGTCCAAGTTTATGTAACTCAAAATTGTGACACTTTTGTAAAATAACATGTAAAATTTCCAAATAAAAGCCAAATCATGATTTTGTGCTACCAGTATTAATATACAAAATAAACACATGCCATCTAGCAAGGTCTAATAAATGAAAAAATATTTTTTGGCAATATTTTTCTCATGTTTTCTGGGAGAGCAGTTGTTGATCCACCAGACTGATACTTCCACTTGCACTATCATAACCTATGATATTGTTATTGTTTCCACTCTCAATTTTTTCTATTTACCATATCTACTGGGTATGGATATTTATAACAAAAAGGCAATTTTACTCATATATTTCCATTTCATGGACATCACTTTGTCTCTTTAGAAGACTTTTATATCATCTTTAAATGTCTGTTCTAACCAGTGGCGTGCGGTGAAGGGAAGCAAGTGAAGCACTGCTTCAGTAGTGATTGGCGATACACTAACTGCAATTATTTAAAATACATGTTATAATTTAATTGAATCTGATTTTAAGTAACCAAAATAAAAATTAACTGGAATTTTTTACATGACTGTTTCGAGTTCTTTAAGTAGACTGATTTCACACGCTGACTCTGCAGTGGTAGGTGAAGCAGGTTCATCGCAGCTTGAGGTAGCCTGGTGTAGAGATGCGCGCGCACGTAGAGCGAGATAGAAAACCGCCTGTGCAGTGGCTGGTAACTGATGTTAGCTTCAGCTGAGCTGGACTGCATGGTGTTCAGTTTGCTGTTATCGCTGTGCGTGTTACTTTATTTAGTACTGAATTTAAACCATATGCGTTTTCCGTTTTTAACATTTGAAGTTATAATTATTCCTTATTAAATAGTGTGTCTTATATTTTATTTATGTTGTATTTAAACGATACGCATTATATTTGAAGTTATAGTTATATATTTTAGAATAGTTTCAATGTTGGTTAAAATATTTTTTACAGTGTCGGTTTGTACAATAAAAGACGTTTTGGCAAAACCTTTTTCTTCCTGGTCATTCAACGAAAAAACTGAAATGATAAAAATTGGTAAGCCGGCCCCGAATCTTTTAAACTTAATCCAGTAATCTGGAAGGTTACTAGGCATTTCCAGTCTAGTGTGTACAGCAAATGTGAGTGGTTGGCTGGTAGTGCTGAGCTAATTGCCCTATTTTACTGGTATTGTTTGTTGTTTGGAAAGGACAGGAACACTGCTTAGGCCAAGACTGGATTCAAACATTTAATAAACCTAGTTGAATCTATTGGCGGCCATGAAAGTACTGTGAATCATCTTTGTTCATCATCGTGTATTGCTGTTTTTGGTCAGAGTAGAACAGAAACTGCGTTATATGACCAACTTAAATTAGAGATATCGGCTCACAACCAGAAGGTTCAATGCAATAGAGATTTTCTTAGGAGACTAATGCTGTTTGACATTTCAATAAATAAGAATTATCATTTCAAGGACACGACGAAATGGAAAAGACAGTTACTCGAGGTATCACGTAGAACTTCTTAGGTACACAGCCGAATATCATCCTCTTCTTGCAGAACATCTTATGGAACATCTTTAGGAAACTGTCTAATCTTATTGAAGCGATTAGCTCAATCTTTTAGTGGCTATAAACAAATGAAACAAAGGAGGTATACTTTGTAGATGTATTAGTCGATGAAACAAGAGATATTTCAAATAAAGGATAGTTCTCTATAGTTTTGCATTATTCGTATAATGGAGAAGTAAAAGAGAGATTTTTAGAATTCAAAGACGTAAGTTATGATCGACATGCCCAGGCTGTTGCAACAGCCAATTCCTGACTGAATTTGAATGCAGTGAAAAACTAGTTGCTCAAGCCTACGATGGGGCCGCAACAATGGGGAAATTTTAATGAGAGGAGAGACCATAATTAAAAAAACTAATCTGCAAGCTCTCTTTGTCCATTGATATGCTCATGTTTTAAATCTTCTTTTGTGTCAAAGTGTCATGCAAATACCCGTGTGCAAAATCTTTGTAGCACACTCAGTGGTATTGCAGCATTTTTCAAAATCTCCAAAATGCACTAAGTTTTTATATGAGTTTGTGCAGTGATGGCTTCCCGATCTGTGCCCAATAAGGTAGAATTATTCCTCTAGACTTGTAAATACCATGTACAGGAACAAACGTCAATTGTGTGACGTATTCAATGCCACGTCAGATCACCTTGAAGAGATCGAGTCTGATATTTTAGCTCCCATCAGTGAATTTTTGTCAGTGTTAGAGACAAAATACTTTCGACAAAATGTTTTCATATAGGCCTACAGATGACAGACTCAAGCCAGTGACATTTTGTACTGCCGAAAGAAAATTGCAGAAATTCGACAATGCATAGTATCTTTCTGTGACGACTTTGAAGGCATTTTTCCAGCAAACTCTAGCTGTATTAGGGGAGCCATCACAGAGAAGGAATGTAAACTACAAGTGTATTTATTGTGAGTGTTTGATAACACTGACAATCACTTGTATACACGGTTTCAAGATTATCCTGAATGTCCTTTTTAAAGCCTTTTGGAAACATTTGGCAAATTCTTTGACAGTGTGGGTTTATAAAACAAACTTATTGTGTTGTACAGTAGCGAAGAGTTTGAACGGAAAAGTGTATTCGATCTTTCAAACCTTTAAAGCTATTAAACTCTAATACGATTTTGAAAACTAGTTAAATGTTGTTATATTTAAACAAATTTGATTGTATACAGGAGAGTTATTAGTATGCTTCAACAATGTATTAGTGTGTTTATTCGTTAAAATGTTGATATTTTACCACTGCAAATGTGCTGTTACAGTATTTATATTTTCACACACGTGTTTTAAAATGAATCTGCACCTCAAGTTAAAGCCTGTATTAACTTGGTGTTAGAGGTTTTGAACCGCGGGGTATATGTGTTCTGTGTATTCTGCGTTTAACATAATATTTTATCATGCTATAAAACATTAAGATATTAGACTTAATAATGGATCTTATGCATAAAATTCAATCATAATCATGTGTGCCACCTACTAACAGTAAGACAGATTAGTAGTTAAGACACTATACGATAATTTTAATTATAAATTGGGCTTCCGCTATCTATTTGAAACTGAATTAGGCCTACGGTATCGAATATAACTCTGCTTCAGCAAACGTTTTACCCACCGCACGCCACTGGTTCTAACATTATGGAATATCTTATCTGCTTACTTTTTCAATATACCAAAACCTCATTTTTGTTCAAAGTTATGATACCTCTAAACGTACTGAATTACAAAAATTGTCCAGTCAACACCCTTCATCTAAAAGTTCATGAACAAGAAACAGTCACTTGTGATACTTGATTTTCTTCATAGCAATCAACAAGTTTCTTATTCCTTTTAATATAAACAATCACATTCGAACCATACCCAATCTTCAATTCGCATTGCATAAAACTGTTTATATACCATATCAAGCCCTTTTTAGTAATGGTAGAGTACATTCATTATACAAAAGAAGACTCACTAACAGAATGTCTCTTTCTGAACCAACTGATACTTGAAATTGTTTTGTTAATTGGACCAAATTTTGTAAAATTTAGAACTATACTCTTCTTCAAAATTCTAGCTGCTACTGTGTGAAAAGTCCAGGATGTACAGGGACTATCCCTGATATCACCTTGGCATCCAAAGGTTTGGTCTCATGGATTGAAGGCTGGGGGATCATTGAGGACTACACTGGTTGTGACCACCTGTTTATACTCTTCAGAGATTGCCAGAGGCTACATCAGTGCTGGGAACCACAAAAGAGGTGCCATATTGGCAGACTGGACAAAGAAAGGTCTGCTGAGATTATTCCTGCGAGACTGGAAACAGTTGAGTGTGCAGATAAATGACTGGGACAGAAATGAAGAGCTTGTTGCCTTAACTATGAGGGTGATTACCGCTGCCTATGGATCTTCCATGCCTATTATGGGACCTCAACATGGGAAATGACTGGCTTACTGGTGAAGTGCTGAAACAGCAGACCTGAGCAGCGAGTGCATTAGAGATTTAGACTTAGGCGAGTGGCTCAGCATGCAAGGAATTGGGTGGGAACCAATACTAACTCCAAAGAATACAAAGCTACAAAAAAAGTAACTTTATTGTGTCATAAAGGTAGTAAAGCATACTGATAGAAAAGGTTGAGGGAGAATATCAACATTGATCCATGGGGGCTGGGCTACAAAACTGTAGCTCAGAAGCCTAGGGCTAACAAACAATCTTATATCATGAACATGGTCATGATAAACGGTATATTGTCAGATCTTTTCCCCAGTAGGCCACAGCAAGAGGAGACAGACTTTGGTGATGCCAGAGACTTTCCACTGTTGTATATACAAGACTTGGAAAATGCAGTTCTATCTATGCATAATAGAAAGCCACCTTGCCTGCTGGGATATCCAGTGAGATACTGAAGGTTGTCGCTGAGCTGAGACTGCAGTTGCTGCTGAGGAAGTACAAGGTCTGTTTAAAGGTGGGAGTTTTTCTTGCCCACTGTAAGATAGTTCATCTAGTGCTCATAAGTAAGGGGAAAAGGAATTCTCAGCTGCCTCATCCTACCAGACCAGCCCTTGTGCATGTTTGACACTTCAGGGAAGCTTTTGGAGATGCTGAGATCAAAGCTGTTGTCAGCAATCCAGGCCACTGGAGACCTTTTGCCGAGGCAGTTCACAGACCTTAACTTTTTCTTCCATCAGGCTGTACTGTTAGTGCTCAATGTGAGGAATGCGTTTAACTCTGAATGGTGGAGTGACATGCTTTGCACAATGGAAACCAATTTCCACATGCTGAGGTACCTCCTAAAAATGATTGATGATTGTCTTAAGACCCTTCTCTACCAGACCAAGGAGAGACGCATGCAGTTGCAGTAACAGCTGGGGGGAGGGCATGGTTCTAAGTCTGTTATGATTGGATATGATCGATGAGATGCACTTAGTCAGGTACACACACGACACGGAACAGGCTCACGTGAAGCTGAACCACGTCATGTAGTATGTAAACAGTTGGTTGGATGGTGGAGCACAGAGCAAGCCAGGACCACAATACCTTGGTATTACGATCAACAGGAGGCTGAGTTTTTCGAAGCAAATTAGATGTACAGAAGATAGGGCAGCCTAAGGCTGCAAAGCTAGTAACAGCCCTGAGCAGGCTCATGGTCAATGCTAACAGGTCTAAATCTAGTAACATCAGCTCTTGATAAAGAAGACATACTGTAAGCACCTAATGCTGTTTCTGAGCCTACTGTTCTGGTAGTCCCCAGGATGACATCCACCTTTTTTCTAGTTAGGGAGTGCCGACCAATCTATTGCCAGTGAGCTGAAGTTGGGAAGGAAGCGGCTAGTGAAGAGGAGAGGATACGTGCACTTGCCAACTGGTAAACTTCTTGAGAGTGTGAGCCGAGATGATGATAGAGTGCAAGGTTGATTCAGATGTTCGTCCATGGACCTAGAGGGTGCATAGGGAGGTCGACTACTACACAACCCAATTTTTAAGTGGTCATGGGTATTTCTGATGCTACCTGTATAGGACACTGACTCAGCGTTACCCAACTGCTGGGTATAACATAGAAGACAGCTGGAGATGGAGTTGAATACATCACTCCGGATGCCATTGTAGAGATTATGCTTCAGGAGGGGAAGCAGTGGAACAGGGTCACACATTGTTTTTCAGGTATCCTTCAGAATAAAAAGTATGACCTCAATTGTGGAGAGATATAGGCAGTAGTAATTCCAGCCTAGACGTGAGCACTGTGGGCACAGAAAAGGCCTACCCTGAAGTAATGTGTTAACACAGCGACTGCTGATGGTATCCACATTCCACAACATGCCAGTGGCCCACTGGTTCCTGGCCAGTCTCTTAATTGAAGGGGGTGTTTTGGTTGGTAACCTGGTAACAGGAGTCAAATACTATGGGGTGTTTGCCCATATGCGTAAATTGCATTTAACCTTACCTGCTCAAAAAAAACTGAAAAGTGTTAGTGCTTTTTAATTAATAATAAGAAATTTGTTTTCAATTACTGTCTGTGACAACAATGGATTTAGGAGGAATGTTTTAACAATGAAGCTGTAATTAACAACAAAACAGGGTTTTTTCATAACACTGTAGAATAACTAAGTCACAAAACATTCACATTTAAGCAGATGTTACTAAAAATTTAGTTGACTCATTATTATTCTGTATAGCAGTATAGATATTAATCTATCAAGTATTGTTCCAATAGCCTGTCATAACTGTAACCTTCCAACTTCCAAAGTGACAATGATATTCAATTTTGGTTGTACAATAACAGCACAACATGATGTTACTGTTGGACTCCATACAAATATTACTTATATATTACATTTGGAACTTCCACTAGATAAGTTGAATAACATTGTATCTCCTCCATTTTCTTCAAACAAAGTAAATTTTAAATATAATGAATAAACAATAAACATTTTTTAAATGCAAGTACCTGACAAATGAATACATGTTCAAACTTATTAATTCTGCACTCAATAGAATGACAACCATGTGTAGACCATTGCTAGATATCAGAAATTTTTCCCTACATTTAAACAAATATATTAAGATAGGTATTATGTGTATGAGCCACAGAACATAACTCAGGTCAACAATGCCAATTGGTAAAATAATTCACAAACACAATATTTTAAAAAAGTTGTCACACACACACACATACACACAATGGAAAAAATATATATTTTATGACACTAATGGATTCTCTTGACGTTGGAATAGATGACGACTTCAATCGGAAAACTAAAATCTACAACTTCCATCAATTCCTGTAGTTTACATCAAAACTGCTACCAAAATATGGCATATATGAGACAGATTTAGCATCTAACAACAGAAACAATGAAAAATTTATTCACTAAAGTAAATCACTAAAATTTCAGTAATGTCACACTATGAGAAATAACCAAAAACTGAGGGAAAATTTACTAAGTGTAAAGTTACTGAAAAAATTTTGCAATGAAACTTTCGCTTTTGGGAATGTAATATTTCTCATAACGCACAAAATACTTGCACAGGTCTTATATACTAGCTTCTGACTGCTAGCTGTGATAAGGTTCATGAACCTCTGGCATGTACACAATGCAAAAGCTACTTATTTACTTCAGAATGTACTCAAAATTACTTGAAAATCTACTCTTCGCTTCAGACACTCACATATTTTGTGATGTGAACCATCTGTTGTCCTTATACACTCTATTATATACAAATGTGCCAATATCTAACAACTCTACCATTATGCCTTAAATTAATACTTCAAGAGGTACCTTAAAACAATTTTGTTACTGTGTACAAGACAAGCACTATGCTACCACTAATGCTATTGGTAGCTGCTAGCTATACCTACTGCTACTGTACATACTACATCTGCATTGTACAGCTTGGTTTGCTGATATTTTGATGCTTTCTGGCCAACTTTTAAATTTACTTCCACTCCAAAAAACAAGGAATAAGAACCACCAAACTCAATGTATTTCCCACACAACCCCCCCTTCACACACAGAACATTTACAAATTCTAAATATATTATAAAAAGCATTTTACAGAATACAGCCAAGCTTCTTAAAAACATGCGTTGCTAAGCACTGTTCAACATCTGTTCAAGCAATAACATAAACAAATGTTACATTTAAAACTCATGAACAGAAGCAAATTAAACTGGATAACTTTTAAAATCCATACAATGTTAAACAGAACATTTACTAATATACAACGCATATATGTATATGTGCTCAACACAATTCTCAGAAAAATGTGTTAAGTAAAACCATAACTACAAACCACTTTGTTGGCATATTTGTAAACAAACCAATGAATTAATACTTGAACGTTTTGTATTTTACAAAATGATTATGGCTGTTTTTTGTAATAATATAAAAAATGTATCAATTTAATTTAAAACACTCCTCTTGCTATTCATTCCCCCCCCTCACACACACAGAATTTTTTATTACTTTACAGAATTATTTCTTCCCTAAAAAAGAACACAAGTTGTAAGCAAAAGCATTAGCAGGCAACACTTACATGAAGATGAGAAGAGGTCATTCTCAGTTGTCAGTTGATGCTGCACTGAGGAATGTGGAAGTGGAGGGCGTTCGGGAGGGATATCAGATGGAGGAGTACCTGACTTACGTTTCAAATGGAGTGATCGTTTGTGGAAACGAGGACGGCTATGGGGAACTGGAGGAGCAGCCCAGGTCGAGGTAGAAACATCAGGCTCGCTGTTGTCAGTCTCTTCAGATTCTGATTCACTCTTCCCTCTACCCACTGCTGCAATACCAACTGTTAGTCAAGCAAAACATACACCACTTGCCTGCCACTAACATGCACAACCCATAACAACTACTCTATTAAATTGAATTACATGAAGTGGACAGTTTTTCTGAAATTGCATTTATTTTAAATGCTCTTTAGCATTAGTAGACATTATCAAATATTTGATAAATTTATTATTACACAATAATGTTAATAATTACTTCTTAGCTGTTAGAATTGATAACCTTATAACATGCTTTATTATAGTTCTGTTTTAAAATTCTGTTATAACTGTATTATTTTGGTTCATCATTGTAGCTGCATGTATGTATGAATATACATGCGCATGTGTGCAGACAGATGCATATGCATACACTGCGCACGCGCTCTCTCTTTTTAATTTTTTTTTTAAGTATTAAAACAATGAAGCAGACTCAAGGCATTCACTCACACAGTGTTAGTTATCTACTACATCCAAAAAGTGGTTGTTCCTCACAAGGTTGTAGCCTGTTTTGACAACTATGGTCTTAAATACAATCAATTCCTACACGCGCACATGTGCACATACTCTAAACATAATCTGTGTTTGGTTTTATGTTTTCAACTGATAACGAAAGTTTTTGTTTATAAATACCTGCATATATACTGCTAAATGTTCTGCATCACCCATACACCCATAATGTGTTTTGGTTATGTATGGTCCCCCCTTACACTTACAATTTACCCAGATTTTATCATCCTTACACGAAACTTATAACTAAGTGCTGAGCATTCTGAGGTCATGATAACACGGTGCTCTGTCAATAAATTGTTTCCCACACAGAACAATACATGTAACGTAAAAATCCTTGTTACATCATACTGAATATTATTTTGTTACTGGACTTATCCATCATCAGGTAACAAAATAAACAAGGAAAATGTCATAAAAAAATTAAAATTTAATGTTTAAATATTCTAATATAAATATTATGCATACACTTCTATATTAAATACTTGAATATTTGTTTTTAACATTAATATGTATGAAACATCACATATTAATCGATATTAATTTTAATACATTGTTAAACTTTCTTAAAGTGATGTTGCTCTGAATAAACATGATTTGGTTGGAATTCCAAATCATTAGAAGCTGTACAAGACTATACTTACATATTGTTGCAATCATTCGTCTCCTGCCGAATGCAACAATCCGCGAATTGTACCTTGCCCGACACACTGATGTCACGCCCTCCCTTTTACTAACCCTGTCGTTCGCTTTGTAAAATCTCGTCAGTCTCTCATCAAACGCTGTGAGCTGAGCGGCCCGTCGCCGGACTTTCGTCAAGTTTGGGAGCCTCAATAACCAAGGTAACTATGATTGTTTTTTGAGCTATCGTAAATCAATGCTAGTGGCTAATAATTTTGTATATTACGTTTGTAACAAAAAAGAAAATTTGCAATAGATGTAAAAAGATTGTTATCCGTAACCAACCAAGATGTATCTTGTCTGTAAAGGTCAGCCTCGCCTAAAAAATTAAATTCAATCAGTCAACTTGATGAAAAGACCTAAAATATGTAAAGTTCAGTGTCAGTACTCGTTATATATGTAATTTAAAGTCATAACGTTGTAATGCTATTTTGTAATATTGTAAATTGTAACACGCAATGTATGAATGTATGCGTGCGTGTTAGTCGAACGATGTGGGTATAAAGTGTACTAAAACATGTGAAAACTTTCAGTTCGAAACTTGGTTCAACGTTCCAGACAGAAGACACGAGAACACGAACTTCGTACAGTTTTACACGATCTTCCAGCACAGACATAGCAGTGGTTCAAACCAGGTACTGAGGAACACGCAGCCGTAGCGACCAGATACAGCAGGTTGCAAAACGACTTATCTGGATTGCCAAGTAACATTTTTACCTTTAACAACTTACGGTGGCAAGTGTTGCATAATCACGAAGCAAAAAACTAGACAAACTAGTTACTTACAAGTGTCTGAAACAATTTTATAAACCTTTTCGATAGATAACAGTGTCAGAAATTTTAAGTAGAGCACAGCGTGTACGCTGAACACATCTTGTAAACTAGCATTGATTTATGCGACACCCACATATTTAGCATTTAACATTTTCTATATTCAGTTTTTCAAAAAAAAAAAAAAATTAGCTCAGTACTGACAGTTGCTGACTGGCACATAATTAGACAAATTTTGAGGCTCGTAATGTTTTTGAAATAAACGGGTCGCATCCGACTCAGCTCACAGATTGATGCTTTCAACAATTTCTTTTACTCGCACCTCCTCCTTTTATATAATGATGTTAATTATAGAAACGCTTGAGAAATAACTTGTAACAAAGGAAAGGTGTCTTAAGCATTTTGATGTGCTTAGATATTATGTTATGTTATTTGTGTGTATGCTGCGAGCACTTCCGGGGCCTAGCAGCAAAATGTAGTGCTACTGCAGCAGAAGTGGTAGCAGAGCGTGGTTATTTTGGGATTTTCCTTGGTCCATGGGTTACTAGGCATTTAATTCAATTTAATGGGTTATAAGCCATAGTTATCAAGAGTAATTTTGTTGATATTGTGTGTGTTGAAATTTTGTATTGTTTGTATTGCACGGTATTGGTCGCGTGAAGTTTTGTATAGAATTTTGTATTGTATAGGATTATGTATTTTAAATGTTATATGCGTAGTTAACAATTTTGTCGCGAGTAGGTCTTTGCTGTAAGTTGTCGTGAAATCAGATCGTTCAAATTATTCGCTCGTGAGTAGAAAACCGCTAGGTGAACTTTGTCTGGCAGATAAGGCTAACCTGTACACGTCTTATCTACATTCCACCGAACAGCTGCTCCTTATCGTTGCGCTTTGAATGTTTTGGTTTTCTCCACATACTCGGCTTAATAACCCCGTACTTTGCTCATGTATGTCTGATTGTCCAGTTCGCTAACCGCCTCCAAATCTGCTGTTATTCAAAATATGTTTAGTGCATCTGTTGTTTGTATAAAAGTGACGTACTCTATTAATTCGGTAAATTTATTTAGAAATGCGCGCATCTCAGTAAATCCGATTTTGTTTCGTGGAAGGCGTTACAAGAAAAATCAAAATTAAAATTTTTGTAAAATAGCAGCCTTTTGCTAATGGAAAATGTTCGTTGTCAGTTGTCACACACACGTTATCACCTGTTTCATGTTAATTGGTTTGCGTTAACTACGAATTAATATACGCGGCATTCAGAAAAACAGAACCCGGCTGTCATGTCGTCTCAACTAGCATTTCCTTGTCACGGTAAACTATTTTATAATGAATCGATGACTTCGTAATAAGCGACAGCGCAAAACCTTCGCGCTGAGAGAGAGAGGTCAGGGAAGAAACTTGTAAAAGAAAAAAGGCTCGTAAAGAGTGTGACCCCCCCTTTTTGCCAGTGAATGTAGTCTGGCGTACCCCCCCTTTGCCAGTGAAAGTAGTCTGGCGTACCCCCCTTTGCCAGTGAATGTAGTCTGGTGTACCCCCCTTGCCAGTGAATGTAGTCTGGTGTGCCCCCCAGTCGCAGTTTATCCATGTACCCAGGTAGCGGTAATGGTGCGACTACCCCCTTTATCTCACCTTGCACGATCGGACGAGGGAGAGGTGTGCTCTCCAACTTGTCGTCCGTGTGCCGTAGAGAGAAGTTGCTGTGGTTATAAAGCGCTTTTAAGGTGAGTGACCCCTCCTGTTTGATCTCTCACTCTCAGTCGCGCGGTCGGTTGTCGATGCACTTGACCAATCACCCTTCTCGGCTCTTGTTGTAACTCAAGTCTGTTGTATCCTCACATACTGAGTCGCAGTCCTCATGTTCGGGCGTGAACATGTTCCATGCTCATTAAAATATTATACTGTAACCTCGCTTTCGGTTGCCTTGCCTGGTGGGCGGCGCGGGGACTGATCACCCCCTCATCGTTCGCTTTCAGGGAGGAAGCGTTGCTGCGTGCAGGCAACGTTTCCAAGGTGACGGAAGGTAGCCCTTTGAGTTGTTTCCAGATGGCGGCTAGTGCCGCACTAGTATCTGAATTTTCCCATTTACGTACATAAGCTACGGGTTTCCCCTGATTCGACTCTGTTTGGTTACATTGACCGTGCCGATTAATTTTGACGAATTTAACCTTGGACAACCATCGCTCCTGCACCCGACGCTTGTCTTTAGGGGAGGGGAGTCTGTTGCAATCATTCGTCTCCTGCCGAATGCAACAATCCGCGAATTGTACCTTGCCCGACGCACTGACGTCACGCCCTCCCTTTTACTAACCCTGTCGTTCGCTTTGTAAAATCTCGTCAAGTTTGGGAGCCTCAATAACCAAGGTAACTATGATTGTTTTTTGAGCTATCGTAAGTCAATGCTAGTGGCTAATAATTTTGTATATTACATTTGTAACAAAAAAGAAAATTTGCAATAGATGTAAAAAGATTGTTATCCGTAACCAACCAAGATGTATCTTGTCTGTAAAGGTCAGCCTCGCCTAAAAAATTAAATTTCAGTCAGTCAACTTGATGAAAAGACCTAAAATATGTAAAGTTCAGTGTCAGTACTCGTTATATATGTAATTTAAAGTCATAACGTTGTAATGCTATTTTGTAATATTGTAAATTGTAACACGCAATGTATGAATGTATGCGTGCGTGTTAGTCGAACGATGTGGGTATAAAGTGTACTAAAACATGTGAAAACTTTCAGTTCGAAACTTGGTTCAACGTTCCGGACAGAAGACACGAGAACACGAACTTCGTACAGTTTTACACGATCTTCCAGCACAGACATAGCAGTGGTTCAAACCAGGTACTGAGGAACACGCAGCCGTAGCGACCAGATACAGCAGGTTGCAAAACGACTTATCTGGATTGCCAAGTAACATTTTTACCTTTAACAACTTACGGTGGCAAGTGTTGCATAATCACGAAGCAAAAAACTAGACAAACTAGTTACTTACAAGTGTCTGAAACAATTTTATAAACCTTTTCGATAGATAACAGTGTCAGAAATTTTAAGTAGATCACAGCGTGTACGCTGAACACATCTTGTAAACTAGCATTGATTTATGCGACACCCACATATTTAGCATTTAACATTTTCTATATTCAGTTTTTCAAAAAAAAAAAAAAAATTAGCTCAGTACTGACCGTTGCTGACTGGCACATAATTAGATAAATTTTGAGGCTCGTAATGTTTTTGAAATAAACGGGTCGCATGCGACTCAGCTCACAGATTGATGCTTTCAACAATTTCTTTTATTCGCACCTCCTCCTTTTATATAATGATGTTAATTATAGAAACGCTTGAGAAATAAGTTGTAACACAGGAAAGGTGTTTTAAGCATTTTGATGTACTTAGATATTATGTTATGTTATTTGTGTGTATGCTGCGAGCACTTCCGGGGCCTAGCAGCAAAATGTAGTGCTACTGCAGCAATATTAACATGAACACTCATTTTGTTTTAAATAATTGTCATTTACAATAATTATTGTAATGTACTAAAAACATCGAATTATTAAAACATTTCATGTTTTGGTATCAGAAATGACTGCACTTGGATGGAACAAACGCTTTCACATTATACGGATAAGTTGCATCTACTACTGACATAGAACAACTGTGCAAATGCTGACTCACTTTGGATGGTAATTAATCTGGAAGGGATGGGATTACATCAGCACACAATTCGCTTCCCTGTTACATATTCACTTACTCTGTTTCTAATGTCTGAATTTCCAAAACCCCACGGCTCCAATATTTGACAACATACGAATTATTAGCATGGGTAAATAATTTTTGTAAATGAAATATACTGAAGTGTGCAAGCATGTGTGACTAATGATTTCACGTATGGAAAACACAATAGTGTGAGTATGATTAGGACAGGTTTACTATAATTAATGCAATAACATTTAACTTGCCCGGGTCTTCTAAATAGGATATCCCTTCTTTTGATTTTCACTTATGCTGTATAAAAGCATACTTAATGATGGAAGTAGAAAAATTTCGTTGCAAAAATATAACACTCAAACATTTGCATAATTCATTATCAAATAAAAATATGATAAACGTAAATAACCTAAATATTATTTCAAATACAATACATAATTAAATGAAAGTCACTTGCACCTAGGGTAGGTCTATGTGGTGGGTCCAACATTTGAAGACAGAGATCTTGAAGGCAAAGGGTCATTTGATTCATCAAAATATGTCAAGCATTGTCATGAAGTACTCATTTTGTACTACTCCCATCAGCACACATATGCTGGGATGAACAACATAATCACAAAGGGTAAAAGTGAGATATTGTGCGTCAACTTTCTAGGTCCATTATCAAAAGCTACATGGGGACTTAAACACCTAATTGTGTGCGTTGATGCCTTTACGAAGTTAGTAAAATTATATGCAGTAACGCGTCCCACCACTCGTTCGGTATTGGATGTAATTCTGAATAAATATATCTCGGAGCATGGACATGTCAAGAGGGTATTAACTGACAATGGCAAACAATTTTCTAATAAATTGTGGTCCCATACCCTGACATAGCATGGGATTGAACATCTCTGACTGCAATTAGGCGTCCACAGGGTAATCTGGCTGAAAGAGTCAACAGGGAATTACGTAGATTGTTTCGGGTATACTGTCACAAATGGCATAATAGTTGGCCACAGTATATACAATTCTTTGAGCAATCTATAAATGAAAATTACAATACCGTCATCGGTTATACTCCGATGGAGTTGGATTCTGTTAAACAACCAAACAGATTTTGGGATGGCCACACAAACCATATAAAAACTTCAAATCTGCCTGTGCCAATGCAGATTAAACGAGTGCAAGCAGACGAATGGATTCATAAGGTAGCTAATAAGAGATAGGAAGAATTCAATGCTATATATAAATTACAAACATTTAGAGTGGGAGAATTAGTATTGCTAAAAGAGCACATAATGTCGGAAAAACTGAAGACAACACAGAAACTGAGTTCTTTCGCCTCTTTAATGGCCCCTTTACATTTCATGAGCAGATAGGTAAAAATACGTTTACTGTTGCTGACTAACAAATAAATAAAGTTATCGGTAAATTCCACACATCATCACTTCGAAAACACTTCCAACAAGACTGCAAAATAATAATAGCTAATTTAAATAAAGAAAGTTAAAGAAAAATGTATTATAAAACGTATCGAATGAATGAAAGGTTGACTGATCAGCTGGGGAATGTAAACAAAAGAAACCTGTTAAGCGATAAGGAGCACATACTTTACTTATCACTGTCATATGCTATTATTGCAAGAGAATTTAAATTTAACAGTTGAAGAAGGGATTTTTTATGTTGGATTAAATGTTTTAGTTACGTTTTATTAAATATTTTTATTATTTTGGAAGGAATTTTGTGTTTATTACAAGAATTTTTTTTAATCATAAAAACAAATTTTTTAAAACCCAGTCAGGGTGTATATGCAGTACCCGGAATTTGCATATAAAGTAGCAATTCAACTTTTAGCGTATGATAGCATGTTGCAGCAGTGAAAATATGTTAAGTAAAGACTGCATGTTCAGACATTGTATAATAGACAATAAGATACATTCAAATTTGTTAGTTTCAGTTGATTTTTGACAGTAAAAAAAAGTAATAATAATTAGTGTTGTGAAGTAGTGTGAACATATATGTAGGCATATGGCAAGCACGCTTGTGGAGGTACCTATAACTATGTTACGGGATAAAAATAAAAATCAGATTAAATTAAATGATTTTTGTGAAAATAAAATTTCTGACATGAGACTTACACCAGAATTACCATAAATAAAAGATCGATCAAGTGGTAATACTTGTTCATAAATTAAAGAACTAAATATATGAATTTTTTATAGAGAAAGTTTTATGACCCCGAAGAAAAGTAATAACATTAATTTTTTTTTCATGCTAGGTTTTGTTCGTAGATGGAATTTTACAAGAATATCTGATCTTAAGCCGAAGAGTAAGGGAATATGTTAGCTGATGAATGCTCGACATATCACTAAGATCTCATTTTGATTTTATTCTTTGTAGGATATAATTCAGTCCGCTCGGAACTCAATAACACATGGTCATTTCCACCCATCTAGACGTTTGGTCTCTACAAAAATGGATGACCACAAGTCAGCAAGTTCGCGAGTACATTAAACATTGAGTGCTTAGATGGTATAGTAAAAGATTGTCCGCATAGGCATTTAAAAAGAACACTCCAAATTTACTGGAGTATTCTGTAATTTTAATACAGAGAATACATCAATATTACACATTAATTCACTACAAATTGTAGAAGGACCCAGCCTGAGAATGACCCTGAATGCCAGACAACAGGAGTAGATTGCCGTCTATCCTGAAGGAACAACTGTCTCCGCTTACCAGGACCAGAGTATCAACATCGCATCGTCCATCGTAAAGGGAAGTGAAATTAATTGTATAAAATTTATTAAAAAATATTCATAAACTTAAAGACAAAAGAACTCATATAAATTAAATCTCTATGTAATTGGAATATAAGAGAAAATTATTCAAGTTTGTAAGAGAAAAAAAGGTCAACAGAGACAGTTAATTAATTTTATTTTGTTATCAGAAACAATAGTAAATTATTATTGCAATTAAAAAAAAATCTTTAATAAATTAAAAGCATTCCAATATTTGATAACGGACTGCTTATTCTATGCGACCCTTGTACATCACAATATACATATATAAGTCATAAATAAGTTACTATAGTGACTTAGGAATTAAAAAAATATACACTTCAATAATATGTTGCAGTCTGGATTATGATCCCCCATGTGTCCTCCAGTGAGTGGAGCATAAACTAGAAGTACAGGCAATGTTATCTGAATTGAAACATTTATGTATGGGAGAGATTTTGCTACCACTTCCATCTGTTTACATCATTTTGCCTCGTATCGCATCCATTTGTTGCCTGTCCATTTGTATGCAGTTTTATGATATACACTGCAAGATCACTTGGCACTGTTCTCTTCAATTTGTCTTTACTCATCATCTTTTACTTCATCTTGTCACCATTCGTCTTGTGAATAAATCCAACTGTATGCTCACATTCATCTTTCTTCACCTATCTGAACAACAAACACATCGGAACATATCGCTTCCTCTCAATGAATAGTGCCAGAACATAGCAAAACATGACAAAACCCCAGGAGTGGAAGATTCAGTTTGATTCGCCCAATAGGGGTGAATGAGAAACATGTGTGGGAGGATCTTTATACATCATGTTCAAATTTAGAAACTGCTATTTAAGATATCTCCACAATTCACAATAAGGCAATTCTCCATGAATAAAATAATGTCACCACTACTTGAGTTCAACTTGTACAACAAACATATGTAATTTTTTCAACAAGGTGCAATCTTACAACGGCTGATAATCATCAATGTATGCCCAGTCTGTTTCACACCTCAGAATTGTGTGACTTGATTAGATAATAATTTCCTTTCAGTAAGATACAAAAGGCTATTAATAATATTTACAGATTATGGATATATGGGTGTACAGCGTTCATTCAATCTTACATGTGACTGGCCTCCATTTTTCACTTAAACATTATAGACAACTTTATAAGACGATTCTTACAATTCATTAGGGATACCCCAAAACTGTTTTACAAATAATCACCTAAGACACTAACACACAGATACATAAATTTCCTGAACTATTTTACAAAATCTAATTTAAATTAATTTAAAACTGGTGAAAAACATTCGACATGCTGAACTAACAAGTACCATCCTCAGCTACAAACCCCAATACAACCTACACACTTCAAAAGAATGTATAACACAGTATTAAATTACATGCTCCTATCATGTTAACAATGTCTCCATGCAAACGAGTTAAAAATTAAACTAATTAGAAACAAAACTTGCTTACATGAAAAAAAAAACAACAGAAATACTATATTATGAAGTATTTTCCAGTACAGTAGAGTCCCACTAATCCGGATCCTGCTAATCCAGAATTCCAGGCAATCCAACTTTCAAAAAAGTCTCCAAAAATTATAAACTGCCATTTTTTAATTCTTTTAAAGAGAACGACTATTAACACTTTGATTCTGGGCCCTTAAAATCCTTAGCTAAACTGGACACATAAAATGCTGTAGCTTCTAAACCATGTCTTATTTACATTGTTAGAGAGGTATAAGTGTCTTATCTAAAATGTGGGCTGTATACGATTTTCATTCTACATTGCCTGTAACTGGTTTTCAAGAAATCGAAGTTTTGGGAGAAAAAAGTAAAAAACTCACAATGCTATTGTTATTTGTTATAAAAACATTAAACAATGTGTTACATAATGTTTCTGATATAATTTGTTTAAAAAGTGCCTCTAAACATGATGGAATTTTCATGCAACCTCGTAACCAACTAATACAACAATTTAACAAACACTGTTTTCATCAGCTGATTCTACAAAAATCAATACATATAAAATCTGTTGGCTTTTTTTACAGTTGAAGGACATATTTATACACAAAGGACCATATAGAAACACAATGACAGTGTATCCTGTGAGTGACATTAATTGACATCCATCAGCATAAACGATGTTAGTTTAGAGTAGCACTGTTATTCACACTAAGCTGTTAACCTGGGCAACAAAAACATGGATAGCAGGTGCTGGTGTTGAATTTTGGGGCAGGTTGCATTCTAGTGTGGAGTGTACAGCATTATAAACAAATGTGATGTACCATGGCACAAGATCAAAAAAATATGAACTACAATACTGAGTTTGTTAACATTTTTTAACAGTTAGAAGGCTGCAAGAATGTGGAAGAAAGTGACACTGGTCCATGGATTCTGAATGACTGAGGAGATCAGTTTGTAAATGAGGACAAAACAGTGGAGGTGTGAATGCCAAACCATATAGAAGACATGATGACAGTGTTATTGATGTAAATATTGGGCCAAGTCACTCTGATGTGAATAAGACGATCAAAGGGTTGATAATTTACTTTGAGAGACAGGGTGATTCATAAACTATTAAACTGATCATCTTGAAATGCCTGCGAGAATGTGAGGTCAAGAAATGTGCTTCTTAGTAAAAAAAGGTCTATATTAAGTGATTTTTTTAAGAGTTCCATTTTGTATGCTGTGAAACATGGCTACAGTTTTTTATTCTTTAATTGGATTTAGTGTATTGAGAAACATTTTATATCACACTGTTCACAAGTTTTATATCAAATAAGTACATATTGTAATTACTTTTTATTCCAAATAATGCTATACTTGTGATTCTAGTTTAAAGTACTGTATATTTACACTTTTGTTGTAATATAGACAGCATTCTGAATAGTTAAAAGGCGTTGCATTTTCATTTCATTCACTCTTTTAACTACTCCTTACAACTGAGTCATAGCAACAACTCCCTATAACACAAACAGTCACAGGCATATTAATGTGCCATTTCTGGTTAATCTAGATTTTCATAAATCTGCACTGTCTTTGGTTCTCTCAAGTTTGGATTAGCAAGACTCTACTGTATACCATCAGTCACTACTGAGATGCTGCATTAGGGTGTAACATATTTATAAAATATTACATACATATGTGACTAATTCACATTACTGATAGACACATACGTAATACTCAAATATATCACACTATCTTGAAAGAAAATACAATATAACCTATACCTATCACAACATGCTAACACAATTCACAAACTGTGTTAACTTTCTCAGTAATAATTATATCTTCAACTTATGCATTATAATTAAATAAAATGAACACACACACACACACACACACACACACACACACACACACACACACACACACACACACACACACACACACACACACACACTTGACTAATACCATTTTGTCATTATTGCTCAATTTTCATTATTACTATTATGTTCACAAATAAATCAGTATGTGAAGATAAAGTAACAGAACCTCACTGCTTATTTTTAAAAGACTGTACTCATAACAAATATTCTGTGTTTAAAAATTATTGTTAGAAGGCAATAGAGTATAATTACAGAAACATAATTAAATATAATTTATGTACACTTAAAAAAATACAACACAAAATGTTAATTTACAGCTATTTACCTTTTTCTGTGCCGTCAACATTGTTGTCAATGCCTTTGAGACGGTAATTTAGTGAGCCAAAATCCGTTGGTGGAACAGCAGGTGGTGCTGGTATTGGTGGTGGTGGTCCAGTGGGTGGTGGCAGTGGTGCTGGCCCATTTGTTGACATGGACTGTGCAGAAAATGGTGGAACTCTCGGTGTAGCTACAGGAATGGCTGTTCGTTTTTTGCGAACACGCTTATGGGTTGCAGGCTTTCTATTCACTTTTGAATAAGCATCGCTGCTGCCAGTTCTTTGCCGTCGCTCTAAGGAACTCCATTCACTATCTGAGTCAGAGAACACTAACAACAAAAACACATTTAACACTTAGAACTAACAACATAGTTTTATACAAGGCTGCTACATCTGCACTCTATTGAGAACAAAAAATATAAACTATTTTAACTGAGGATACGAAAACAATATGAAAAACAGTTACACCTCAGCTCACAAAAAAATAACAAAAAGTAAATAAAAATCATAATACCTTAAAGCAGCCAGAAAGAGGAAGAAAGTTTAACACATAAGGACAACACTCTTAAAAATCTGTCTTGTCTTCAAATCTATAAATTAACAGCTTTGATTATACCATGATAGTGTAGTACACTAAGTTAATAAAATAATACAGACAACTCAATACATTTTTTGGTTATTTAGCAAAAATTAAACTTCTCTCTCTCTCTCTCTCTCTCTCTCTCTCTCTCTCTCTCTCTCTCTCTCTCTCTCTCTCTCTCTCTCTCTCTCCTCCCTCCCTCTCTCTCCTCTCTACATTTAAAAAGTGCACACACAATTGTTTTCAAATAATAACAATCTATATTCTGTCCTGAACAGACAAAATCAATTGTCAATATGAACTGGGCCAATTTATTAATAAACAGTAATTTAAAAACTACATATTTATATTAGAAAACTATTAAAGAACAGGACATTAAGGAGACAACTGACTTGGTTTGGGCATGTGAAGAGATTGGAAGATGACAGATGGCCCCACAAAATATTGGAGTGGATACCACTGGTGAGGAGGAAAAGAGCACGTCCACGGAGGAGTTGGTGAGATGACGTAGCGGAAGCAATGGAAGTTGGGGACGGAGAAACGGCGACAGCTGTAAAGATCCGTTTTATATATATATATATATTAAAGAACAGGTTTTGTCTTATACAGTGATATAATTTCCAATCTCCGATAATCTCCAATACTCTTGTATATTATCTACTGAAAGGCTTTATCAACCACTAACAATAGTACAAACAATGAGAAAAGTTTCATAAGTGCTGGAAAACATGCATATAAAGTTTATATATCACAATATCGAATTAAGAAAAAGAATTAGCCAATTTTTTTTACAGATGAAATCCTACCTGTGGAATAAGTTTATATGAGACGATAATTTCAGGTTACTGGTGAAGATGAATTAAAAACAACAGGAACATGGAGGAGATGGTAATGGACAGAAAAAACATATTAGAGGACCACAGTAATGGTCATGTTACAAGAAGGGGCAGAATTTAGATGAAGGAAAAATGATATTAGAATTTGTTCAAGGAGAAATTAAAAAAAACTCCATTCATCACATTCTGTTCATTCATAGACAGTTTTAATTGAAGGTGATTAGGTCTCCACAAGATGTATGGAAGGAAACTATAAAAAAGAGGACAGACAAATCACAGATTTTACATTTAATAACTAATTGTATTATCCAAGAACTAAATATGACGTACAGTAATTAATAATTCAATACATACTTTGCCTCCCCTTTTCCCTTCGCTGCCGTAGTTTCAACTTGTTGGTATTTGTTCCTGTCACAGCGTCCTGTACTGGAGTATATGTATATTCACCATCATATGAAGAATATAAATTGGGTATAGCATCTTTCACCTAAAAAAAAAGATTAATAAAAATACTAAAATAAAGACAAAAACTGGGCTAATTATTGAAAAAACATTCCTTTGTTTTCAAAACGTGAAATTCTGCAGATAAGAATAAATCTCTCAAATAAATTTCGAATGTAAAATTACTTTCTATTAGCACTGTGCGCCACAGTGCCACTCAGTGCACTTTTAATGGTGCTGGTATAATTATGACAATTATTATACACAATACTTAATCCTTAATACTCTATTTAATGGAGGAAACCTTCAACTGTAAAACAACAAAAATGTACTTAATTAACTGTAACCCAAAACATATAGAACAATTAGCATACAACACTAAAAACACGTAATCTTCCAAAAAATTATTGCTTTTCCTATAGTGTTATACTAAACGGCAACATTTTACATGGCTAATTACAAACTAGTATGACACGACAATCAAATCTTCATAAACAATTTTTATAATGTTTATAGTAACGAAGGGATATATATATTTTAGTGGATGGTTAGTGAGGATCGGTCAATAACACAAATTTTAGCTATTTTGCGTCGACATTTCGACAATATCTATTGTCATCTTCAGGACCTGTGTATGAAATACAATAGAAATATCAAATAAATATTTGATAAACGAAACAATTAAATATTTGGGTGAACGTGTTGGTGTATATGAGTGTATGCGTGCGTAATTATGTATCATTTTATATGTGAAGACTTATGATAGTTGTTTACATCTTCAAATTATCTTTAAATTTAATTGTTTCGTTATGTTTGATATTTCTATTGTATTTCATACACAGGTCCTGAAGATGACAATAAATATTGTCGAAACATCGACGCAAAATAGCTAAAATTTGTATTATTGACCGATCCTCACTAACCATCCACTAAAACAATCATTGATTGACGGTCACTGAAAATTTAAGGATATATATACAGTATGACCTCCGTATATCGAATTTGATGGTTCCTAAGAAAAAATTCGATATATAGAAATTTCGATATACAGAAGCCTGTTTCTTATTATTATTTGTAGGTTAGGAAAAGCACTGGAATTTGTTAAAAAAATCATGTATAGGCCTCCATACTATTAAAACGACATTTTGGTAATAAATAAATGAAAACCATAAGCATTTATTTAATAAAAATTACTGTATTTATTTAATAAAAAGTATTTAGTGTACAGTACAGTATTTATTTATTTACTTTAAAAAATTGTTTGTATTTAAAAAAGTAGGAACTTACGTGTTAAATGAGTAATACTGTATTTTATTAATTGGTCGTAAAATAATTTCGAATGTCTTTCTGAACCAAATTTGATGCAGATTCCTCATAAAAGTGTTCACATTTGTTGAGCGACTGGAAAATATCATCAGGCACATATTCTTCCGATTGAAGACCTCGACGGATTGTTTCAAATGCTGCCATCATTTCTTTCTTAGAAGGTTTAGGAACTTCAATTTCTTCTGCCTCATTGTCTTCACCTAAATCTTCAGTATCTTTTAATGAACTTAAAATGTTATCGTCCGTTGGATATTCTGCAACAATAACGTCTTCGTCGACGCTTAAAAATTCATCGAGTGATATGTCTTGATCTATTGCGCCAGTTGACTGTAACTGGTTCCAACAATCCTCAAGTTGTGGCAGTGCAGTAACTTCTTCCACAACAGTATTTTGAGAGAAGCCAGCTTTTATAAAACAATTCTGTATTGTTGATTCTGCTACATAATTTTGCCACACCTTTGCTACCTCTGATATACACAGTCTGAGATTAATCGCATCATCAATAGGTTTGTTGTTTTCCAATGCAAAAATGAGCCTCTTGAGGATCTGTTTTCGGTAAAGCATTTTGAGATTTTTTATTACTCCCTGGTCCATAGGTTGTAGTTTAGATGTGGTGTTTGGAGGGAAAAAAACCCGCTTCACGTTTGTTAACTTTTTTGCCACAAAAGGAGGGTGTGCCGGACAATTGTCAACAAAAAGAACCACTTTTCTTTTTTGTCTTATCAGTTTTTTGTCAAAGTTTACTATCCATTTCTCAAAATACTCACTCGTCATCCATGACTTTTTATTGTATTCGTAGTCGGTTTCTAAAGACTTCACTCCTTTAAAACATCTTGGTTGGTTGCTTTTTCCGATCACCAACAGTTTATTTTTTTCTTTTCCGGACATATTGGCACACACGACAACAGTTATTCGTTCTTTACTATGTTTACCTCCGAAGCATTTATCGTCTTTAAAGGTTTAGAGTCTTATTTGGTAAACATCTGAAAAAAAGTCCAGTTTCATCCATGTTAAAAACATTATCTGGTTCATACTCTTCTAAAATTAACCTTAAAGTTGTAGTTTTCCACTGGTTACAGTCTGCTTCAGATACACTTCCACTTTCTCCCGAAATAACTTTTTCTTTAATGCTGTGACGTTTCTTAAATTTGTCCAACCATCCAGAACTTGCTTGAAACTCTTCGTGCCCCAACACTTTAGCATACTCTACTGCCTTTTCCTTTATAAGCGGTCCTGAGACAGGCATGTTTTTATCTCGCACCATTGTCACCCATTTAAGAACTGCTTCGTCCACGTCATCATATTTGCACGTTTTAGACCGTTTTCTATCTGCTCCTACATTTTCATGAGTTTTTAAAACAGATTCTCGATTCTTTATTATGGTTGACACTGTACTCGGCGGAATCAAAAACTTTATCGCAATGTCTTTTTTTCGCATTCCACTGTCCACATCTTTTAATAATGCCTCCTTTTCTGCAACACTCAAAGATTTTCTTTTTGACATTACAGCATTTACGTTCTCGTGAACTCAAGAAAAAATAAAAAATAAACTCAAAACAAAAATAAAGACTGACTGAAACTGAGTTAACCTTACTCCTTAATAACGTACAGTACTACCGAATGATGAGATACTGTAATGCGCGGGAATGATTGTTGTAGATTGTGGGAGTGAGGAACACGCACAGTATCACATGAATCACAGATAATTTTCCCCTCATTTCTGAAGCTACAAAGTTCGATATATAGAAATTTTTTTCGATATATGGAAATTATTTTATATTGAAATTTCACGGGACTTAAAAAAAATTCGATAAATGGAGATTTTCGATATAAAGAAGTTCGATATACAGAGGTCCTACTGTATTGTTACATGATATTTTTCCCATCATCTTATTGTGTAATTGCATAAGTAAAAATATTTACAAACCCTAGGAAAGTACCAGGAAACATAAAGTAGCTTGTTTAAATGACTACTAAGTATAGGTTTTATACTAACGACTAATACTAAATAATGTTCTAGTAATTATGTTTGAACTATTAAAGTTAATAAGACTAGGAGGACAATGTTTTATAAATACTTACCATGATAATACTTATCCCACTATGTGTGTAAAAGTTGAAATGAATTCATAAGTTCAATAAGAGTTGTGTTATGTTTATAAAGGAAGTGATTAATAATAAATAATGTTTTATTCTTTATGTTTTGAGATATTAAAGTTATTAATTAAGGAGGACAATGTTTTGGGGCTTACTTAACATGTCATACCAGTTTTATTATGTTTGTAAAAACTGGAATGGATCCATAAGTTTAATCAGAATTGTCATATGTTTCATAATAGTTGTTAGTAGATTAATTGTTTGATGCTGATAAATAATATATGCTGTAATATTATTTAAATAAATGTTAATGTTATTGGAAGGGTACAAAAATTATAATATAGAGATCTTTGTGAAACTAGGTATGTTAGGCCTAGATAGTTAAGTAATCTGGAAAAGAGTTTATGGTAAGACTAGAATAATTAATGTCATGTTGAACTATGTTATTACTGATTGTAGCTAACAGTTATTAGTAAAGTGAAAGATATAAAAAAGAACTAATTATAAATAATTTTGTACAAATAGTTAAAAGTGTAAACTAGTAACTCTGGAAATATGGAAGAGAAAATAATCAAAAGTGATATCAAAACAATCAGTGTTCCATCAGAAATTCAAAGATAATAGTATCGTAAAGATCCGAGATAATATAAAAAAGTTATAACAATTTTAAGAAAATTGTAAGTAAGGTGTTAGAAGTTTGTTTATTTTGAGGCTCAGAGAGAACCATAGTAACTCAATATGATACAGTTTAAACCAATTAAAGCTAAGTTATAGGCCTTAGCAACAGTGATGTTATAAAATGAATTAAGGGAATTCCATTATTAGAACTGAACGAGAAAGGTTGATATAAAAAAAATAAGAGACCAATCTAAAAATATTTCGAGTCTAATAACAGTGCAGATAATTAAAGTTAAATCATTATACAAGATTAAATGTTTAGAAGAAAGAAGTAAACCATTATTCGAAAGAAGGAAGCTAATTAACATACGAAGAAGCAAGTTCAACATATCCAGGAAGAGAAGTATTTTTGCTAATAACTAAACTGAGGAAATTACCTTAACGTTCTAAGTTTACACTTGACAAAGAAACAGTTTACACTTTTTAATTAAAATTATATTTGAACTTTCACTGGGAAAATAATTAATGAAGAGTCTTATTTTCATGGTAAAAACTATTAATGTATGGTAATATAACCGTTTAAAGTATATTAAACATTGAAAATACGTAGTTCAACATAACCTAGACACTGAACCTTGTAAAGTTAATGATAAACTCTTATTAAGACACTCTGTATTTAATTCTAAGTCTATGTATTTTGGTACTTTTCCTAAGATCTTTGTAGTTTATACCGTAGTCAAAAGGATCTAACCATTTTATTTGTATTTTATTTAGTAATTATTAAAACGTAAACATGGTTTGCCCTGAGAAGTAGGAGTAACTGCTGCCATTCTGAGCAAATTTAAGAACAGCCAGCAAGACTTTGTTAACAATTATATTTTTATTTAAAAACATTTAATAAGGAGAATAAAGGGATTGAGTTAAATAACATCGGATAAAAGGTTTTCTTTTCTTTACTTAGTGGATAATTTTATGTATATAATATTATGTGCAACATAGAATCTAATGTTAATTTTTTTTATCAACTGGCATAGGTTGGTAACACTCCCAACAAGAAAAGTATGGCACCAGATTTGAATCAGCCTTGCTGAGAATTAGTATTCATAATATTATATTAAATAAAAGATATTAAGAAAGATAAAAATTAGAAGGAAAAAGAAACCCTTATGCTATATGCAATATTACTTACCAATTTACCAATACATTTTATTTGCAACATCTGATTGCAAATTGGCGCTCAACCAACATTACCCTGACAACATACTCATCCTTAAAATAACAAACAATAACCCTTATATTATAATTTATAACTTGAGTTGTTACAAATTAACGGGAGAATAATATTATACTTTACAATATATATATATATATATATATATATATATATATATATATAAGACATGGATATATATATATATTATAACAATATTATTTGCGTGTTGTGTTGTGTGAATGTATGAGCACCTACCTGCTGTCCGATCTTGCGGTTTTCTTCCGACTAGGGCGTGTGGCTTTTGGATTTGATTTCGCAAGTATGTAAACTCAAGTGTATAACAACAGCACACTAAATAAGTTATTTTAAAAGTGAAGAGTTTTGTGAGGTTGGTAGGCCCCGTAGTACAGCAATAAAAATACAATGTGGGGTAATAAAAACGGGGTTTATTACTCCAAACACGCAAGAATGAAATGGTTATAAGTTCAAATATTCTTACAAACTAAACAATAAATAAATCTTGAATAATGTTTTCTGAATGATTAATAATTTTCAGAAGTTGAGCTCGTTATTTTGAAAGAGTTTATTTTAACTGAGAATTTAATTAATCAATTTAATTTCAATGTCTTTAAAAATTTGATTCTAATGAAATAAAAACTCTAAAGTTACTTGAAAATATTCAAAAATAAACTAGGCGTGACAATCTAGTTCACGTCCCTTTATTTACTAGTGATCTGACTCACGTATACTGCAGTATGAGCAAATTATTTAATTCTTTGTTAAGATTTGTATAGCGCTTTTTGTTTTATCTACTATTAATTCTTAACTAATGCTTATTAATTACTTATACTGGCTATACAGATTAGCACACGTGAATAATTCTTATTTAACTAGAGTCTTTGATTTCTGGCATCTGAGTGATTTATATTACATTGATTTTAATTAAAAAAGAAAGAAAAATTGATCTGTTGAAAAATGAATAAAGTGATTTTGACTTTCCTGGTTCTGAAGTGGATTGTAGAGATGCTCCGGATGTCCCTCGCTGTCCTTGTCCAATCGGCTAGAGATAGTGATCTACTTGAGCGTCCTGGGTTTTGGCGGTGAGCTCGGAAATCAGCAACACTCTGCTTTCCTGCTATTGATGAAGTTTTACATCTGTAGTTGTCTGCGAGAACTGCTTCACGTCCCTCGTCGATTCACGCTCCACGTCAGCGTGTGTGTGTGTGTGTGTCGTTTCGAGTTGTAGCTCTGCTTGTCAGCTGATTCGCAAATGGTTTAGACGGCCTCTCTGTCGTATTCTTGAAGTAAGGTCTTGTAGTCTTGTAGATCTCTTGCGTACGCCCACAGTTAATGTAGTGCACTGTACGCTTGTTTGTTGGTGTGGAAGAGTATCTTGACTGAACGCTGTAATTACGAGTCGTTACAGTTGATCTGTTTTATGATGATCGTAATTAGGCGTGTTGACCACGTAGAGTCTTCAGATGAGTCTTCACAAAACTATGGTTTTGAGACGATCGAAGATATACGTCTGTTCTTCTTGAATACTGGCAGTAGAGTGTTTAATCAGCCCCAAAACTCCACGTTGGTTCCAATTTCTTCGAATAATTTGATTGGCTGACACACTCTCCCTACTACCCAAAATTTGAATCACCCCAGCCCGTGAGAACGAAACTACTTTCCCACAGACTGAGAATTTATATTATTATTAATATTCTTAACACAACGGAACTGAATTGTCGTTCTGGATTTCCTGTGGCACTTTTATATTCCAATTATCTTGGCTGCAAACCAAGTTGTGCTAATTCTAAAATATACAATTTGTTGTAAATTCTTATAGCTATAACATATTAAAAGCCCTTTTATGTAGCTCAATTATTACGGAAGTTATTAACATAAAATTAATTAACTCTGTTATTATTTAATTATATTGCATAAAATTCGCACACTCTATTATTAATATTTCGGCAAACATTTTGGCTATAATGGATTTCGCCTGAATTTACTGGTTTCCGAAATATTAATAATTGAAAGTTTGGGTGTGGTCGTATTCGTTACAAAGTGAGTTGATTATGTAACAGCCGCGGACATAGGCGTGTGCGCCTTGTACAATGCATTATTATGATCGCTATAACATATGAGTGGAGTTTCGACTATTAAAATTTATTTAAACATCAATATAGTATACCCTTAACATATAACTCCAAATTAATGATATTTGGTCCTGTTATATACATTACCTGTTATTTGGTCTCGTTTAAAAAAAAAAAAAAAAATGAGTAGTATATACAATTTTTTTTTAAATTATTTTAAATGTACATTGAATTGATTATGCTTGCTATAATACATTGTATTAATTATCTATGGACACATACATTGGTGTCAATGTTCTTTACATATATAACTTAATTCTAATTGAAGAAAATCAATAACATTATTGTGCATGTAAATTATTGTGCAGTAAATGTTTGTAGTAAGGTTAGTAGTTAATTGCAGCGTTTAACTAAGAATGTGAGATAAGCGCCAGACTGTAGTGGCACGCGCGCGGAGGAATGTGCTTGCATTTGTTTACAGTAAGATCAAAGAACGCGCGACGTTAATTAGCTTGACCTACCTTCTCACGCTGAGAGCTACGCATTGTGTAGTGAGCGCTTCCTGTCCGTACGCGTTTGTTTACTACCGCGCTACTAACGAACTATCGTTCATACACAACTTATTTACAATTATTATTAATATTATATAATACATTTAATTTATTTTAATGCTAATTGTTATTATTTAAATTATTATTAACCCTAAACATTATATTATTTTCAAAGTGCGTCTAATATTTGGTAACCGTTTTTATGGGTGGTTCTACAATATTCATCTAGCCACTCGTTAAGTCCTTCGGCGTCACCGGATACTACAACAACGTCTTCCCAGGCTGCTTGCGTTGTTTGCGTGGGAATGCCGCGTCCAAGTTCCTGTTGTACCGGACACACAATTGTCGGAGTGCTTTGTTGTATTGTATTCACCTCGAACAATGGTTTTGTACTTTCCGGTTGAAATACCTTATTAATCGGCACACAAATTTCTGGACACAAATTACTTTTCTTAAACCTAGTATATTTTTTATTTCTAGCTATTTTTGCTTTAAGTAATTTTGCATGATTTATGGCGCATCCCCCCTGGAGGCGCCCCTTGCCAAGTTTTTTGGAGATTTATGGCTTTTTGGCTTTTCACTAGGGTCCTTAACGCTTTGTGTATCGCTGTCTTGCGCAGTCGTATCACTTTTCGATATTTCGATTGTCTGTACAGTTCTCATCTGCGTCCCATCGTTGCCCTTATATTGCCCTTTCGGTCTGCCGACATTTGGCTTACCTTTGTATTCAAAGGTCTTATCTGGGGGTTTTGACGGTGTCTGAGGTGGAGTAGAACTCGTACTTGGTCTCTGATCAGGTTGGGTATTGTATTGTACCCGTGTATTTTGACCGTCGGTATTTCGACGAAAGTCTGGGTTATAACGCCAACCGCCTAAATCAAAAACTGTCTCGCTTTGCGACACTAAAATGAGCAATTCGTCAACCGTGCAAATACCTTGTGTAAACACAGCTACCCGTATATTGTGGTTGAAATGATAGGCTAGTTTAGTGACAATGTCGATCTCTGAAAATGCTGGGGTTAAATGCTTTGCGCGCTCGACCTGCTGAATGATATAATTTTCGGGCGTTATACCTAGCTTTCTGTCATAACGTCCGTATTCTAACTCGTTCCATAACAGTCTTTGTGAGTGAGAATTCCAATACCGGCTTTCGAACTTCTGTTTGAATTCCGCGTATGTGGTTACTTTATCACGTACAATATTATACCATTTTCGCGCAGAATCACGCATCGCGTTTACCACCCATTGTATTTTATCTTGGTCTTCGAGTCTCGAACCTACTCTCACCATCTCATTTTCACGGGTTAACAAAAATTCGATAGGGTTTTCATTATTTTCCCCTGTAAAATATACACGATTCTTTTCATTGGCAGGTCCCTGTACTAGGATATTAGGAGCGGATCTCCTACGTACTTCCTGTCGTACCTTTAAGATCTCGTCATTAAGTGCTTGCAATACACTTCCTTTATTAGAATCTATGTTGGATCACGTCTCTACTATTGAAGCATCAAGCTTATCGACACGGCGTTGTGTTTCCGTCACGTCAGCTTGAATTCTTACTTCGAGCATATCTACTTTTTTTGCGACCTAGGCAGTTTGTTTCTCACACCTACTGATGTGTTCATTGTCTCTATAAACTCTTAGTCTTTATGAGCTCTTTTAAAAAAATCATTTATAAATGCATTATGCATGTCACCTCGAGTTTTGATGACCTTACGACTTATTGACGGGGTCCAGCGTTGTCCAGAGTTGGGTTTCTGTTACTCCTGGCTTGGCGTGGTCCTTGATATGTCCAGAGTCCAGCGTCGTTCTCCAGTAGTGTGTGGTCTGTCCCAGAGAATTACTATCTGCTGCAAGGTGTATCTCGTACGGCTGTTAGGCGTTTAAAAAGCATCTCCTAACTCTAGCATCTTGTAGCATCGTCGCTCTTGTAGCTTCTCTGTTGGTACTCTTTCTGACTTAAACGGTCCTGGTACTCTACGTTTCCCGTAATATTGTAAACAATTACTGAACGTCTTTATTCATTCATAGATGAGACTTATAACAAAATAAACTGTTCTGCCAACGGACAGCGTGTCCGACTGCAACTGTGTTTTGAAAAGAAGAGAAGGGTTTCCAGTCGAAGCCTTAATTTATACCCTCTCAAGATTCCGCACCTGTTGGTTCCGAAATTATCCTGTCGAGACCTGCAGATCACATGATAGCCCCCACTCCCGAACCTTTTCATATATTTGCAATTGTTTGAAAATGGCAATGTTTTGTACAGAATCGAGATAGCACAAATCATAGCTAATTTGATTAAGCACTCACTGTATTAATTTGAGCGTCTTAGTGTAATTTGCGTATTTTTGGCACATTTATTTCGCACTGACTTCGCGTAGTGTGTCCTATTAACGTCATTTTCTTACTGTGGATAACTATAAAATTTACACACACTTTGGTGCCTTTTGTTTGTTTATACACTAATTAGTTTTCACACAGTGAATTAAAATAATTATTTTAGTAATTAATTGGGGAGGGTAGCTGAGATTCCTGTCTGTACATGCATCGCTAACACACAAGATACACGCATAACACACATACAATCGAGCAGGTGTTCTTTGCCTGTTGGAACAGGTTAATTTCTCCCCTAGTATAACAATGAAACATTTTTACAATCCCAGACCTGTCCATTTACCCCAAACTTATAATAATTTTACAAATTTTATATTTATTTAAATCAATGCTTAATACAGCATATGGCTGTATCGTTGCAATATATATATATCACAAGATACAACAACCACATACAATATGCAATATATAGAAAACCAACTTCCACTAACATCATTATACCTAACCATTCTGACCACCCACCACAACATAAAATGGCAGCATTTTATTCGCTATTTAACAGAATGTACAAAATTCCCCTAAACAAATAAGAAACTGACAAAGAAAGAAATATAATATACCAAATTGGTTATGAAAATGGATACAATAAAAATACTATGATCAAAATAGAAAATAAAATCAAATACAAAATAAAAACTGAACAATTAAGAATTAATCAAACTGAACAACACATAAATAATAACAACAACAAAAATGGGCTACATTCACATATATAAATAATAAAACAACAAAACTAACAAAACTATTTAAAAACACAGATATAAAAATAGCATACAAAACTAATAAAAATAAATTACAAAATCTAAATAGCTCACACAACAAAGATAATACAACAACTAACGGCATATACAAAATTGAATGCCAAGATTGCAATAAATGTTACATAGGACAAACAAAAAAACAGCTGAAAAAACATTATTTTGAACACCTAAATGCATACAAAAAACCAGAAATATATAAATCCAATTTAGCCACACATGCAATAAACACAGGACATGAATTCCCAGACATAACCAATGTAACACTAATAAAACATATACCACACAAAGGCACCATAATGAACATTTGGGAAAATTTACAAATATACAAACATAAAACAGAAAACAAACTAATACCTGAACAAATACAAATCAATACAAAACATGACACAATATTCAAAGCACTCAGCATTGAAAATACACAAAAAACTAACACATACACCACAATCACACACAATAAAACCAATTTGAAATACCAGAAGCCAACAGGAAGCCACAATAATAATAGTCAACCAACAACACATATGTACTTCACCAGACAAAAAAACCGGAAGGCTGAGGATGGGTACAAGACAGTACCCGAAACATGTTCCTAATAAGGAAAAAAAGGTATATCTTGAAGTAAATTTATTTATAAATATTAAATGTAATATATATATATATATATATATACATATATATATATTCAAACACTTTTTGCTACAGTCTGTTTCTTGATGTATATAATATATATTTTATGACTTTATCTCAAGATGTTTTCTCCTTATTTTTGGAACATGAACATGTTTCGGGAAGGCTTGTGTTCCCGTCTTCCTGGTGAAGTTGAAGATGGGAACACAAGGCTTCCCGTAACATGTTCCAAATAAGGAGAAAACATCTTGAGGTAAAGTCATTGTAAAATATTATATATATATATATATATATATATATATATATATATATATATATTTCAATCACTTTCTGCTACAGTCCGTTTCTTGATGTATATAATACTTATAACTATTTTACCTAAAGATGTATTTTTTTTTTCCTCAAGATGTATTTTTTTTCTTTTTTTTTCTTTTTTTTATCTCAAGATGTATTTTTTTCTTTTTTTTCTTTTTTTCTTTTCTTTTTTTTTCTTTTTTTTTTTAAGGAAAAAAAAAATACATCTTGAGGTAAAATAGTTATAAGTATTATAGTAATATATATATATATATATATATATATAATATCTTCAAATAAATACATTGCAAGTAGGTTTATTTTCACCTGACGTATGTTTCACAGAAATTATTCTGTATCTTCAGAGGTTTCTGAAGATATATATTATAACAGGACCAAATATCATTAATTTGGAGTTATATGTTAAGGGTATACTATATTGATGTTTAAATAAATTTTAATAGTCGAAACTCCACTCATATGTTATAGCGATCATAATAATGCATTGTACAAGGCGCACACGCCTATGTCCGCGGCTGTTACATAATCAACTCACTGTGTAACGAATACGACCACGCCCAAACTTTCAATTATTAATATTTCGGAAACCAGTAAATTCAGGCGAAATCCATTATAGCCAAAATGTTTGCCGAAATATTAATAATAGGGTGTGCGAATTTTATGCAATATAATTAAATAATAACAGAGTTAATTAATTTTATGTTAATAACTTCCGTAATAATTGAGCTACATAAAAGAGCTTTTAATATGTTATAGCTATAAGAATTTACAACAAATTGTATATTTTAGAATTAGCACAACTTGGTTTGCAGCCAAGATAATTGGAATATAAAAGTGCCACAGGAAATCCAGAACGACAATTCAGTTCCGTTGTGTTAAGAATATTAATAATAATATAAATTCTCAGTCTGTGGGAAAGTAGTTTCGTTCTCACGGGCTGGGGTGATTCAAATTTTGGGTAGTAGGGAGAGTGTGTCAGCCAATCAAATTATTCGAAGAAATTGGAACCAACGTGGAGTTTTGGGGCTGATTAAACACTCTACTGCCAGTATTCAAGAAGAACAGACGTATATCTTCGATCGTCTCAAAACCATAGTTTTGTGAAGACTCATCTGAAGACTCTACGTGGTCAACACGCCTAATTACGATCATCATAAAACAGATCAACTGTAACGACTCGTAATTACAGCGTTCAGTCAAGATACTCTTCCACACCAACAAACAAGCGTACAGTGCACTACATTAACTGTGGGCGTACGCAAGAGATCTACAAGACTACAAGACCTTACTTCAAGAATACGACAGAGAGGCCGTCTAAACCATTTGCGAATCAGCTGACAAGCAGAGCTACAACTCGAAACGACACACACACACACACACACGCTGACGTGGAGCGTGAATCGACGAGGGACGTGAAGCAGTTCTCGCAGACAACTACAGATGTAAAACTTCATCAATAGCAGGAAAGCAGAGTGTTGCTGATTTCCGAGCTCACCGTCAAAACCCAGGACGCTCAAGTAGATCACTATCTCTAGCCGATTGGACAAGGACAGCGAGGGACATCCGGAGCATGTCTACAATCCACTTCAGAACCAGGAAAGTCAAAATCACTTTATTCATTTTTCAACAGATCAATTTTTCTTTCTTTTTTAATTAAAATCAATGTAATATAAATCACTCAGATGCCAGAAATCAAAGACTCTAGTTAAATAAGAATTATTCACGTGTGATAATCTGTATAGCCAGTATAAGTAATTAATAAGCATTAGTTAAGAATTAATAGTAGATAAAACAAAAAGCGCTATACAAATCTTAACAAAGAATTAAATAATTTGCTCATACTGCAGTATACGTGAGTCAGATCACTAGTAAATAAAGGGACGTGAACTAGATTGTCACGCCTAGTTTATTTTTGAATATTTTCAAGTAACTTTAGAGTTTTTATTTCATTAGAATCAAATTTTTAAAGACATTGAAATTAAATTGATTAATTAAATTCTCAGTTAAAATAAACTCTTTCAAAATAACGAGCTCAACTTCTGAAAATTATTAATCATTCAGAAAACATTATTCAAGATTTATTTATTGTTTAGTTTGTAAGAATATTTGAACTTATAACCATTTCATTCTTGCGTGTTTGGAGTAATAAACCCCGTTTTTATTACCCCACATTGTATTTTTATTGCTGTACTATGGGGCCTACCAACCTCACAAAACTCTTCACTTTTAAAATAACTTATTGAGTGTGCTGTTGTTATACACTTGAGTTTACATACTTGCGAAATCAAATCCAAAAGCCACACGCCCTAGTCGGAAGAAAACCGCAAGATTGGACAGCAGGTAGGTGCTCATACATTCACACAACACGACAACACACAAATAATATTGTTATAAAATGGCGCTCCAAGATCGTGGGGCTCGATAAATTTAAAGTACATTAAATTCACATTCAATTCATTTTACGTTAAAACAAAGTTTGCTGTTTTAACTTTTAAAACAGCTGGCGTCCAACTGAACAATCCCCAAAGAAAAGTTTTGTGGTTGGTAGTGGTACAGCAGTGAAGTATTTGAAATTATTGTGTATTTGAAATTGTTGTGCAAAAATGGATAAGGAAAAAATACTTAAACAAATGCAGCAAATGATCGCGGAATTGACCGCTAATATGAACGCGAAATTTGAACTAAGTAACGCGGAAATAACGGCTAAAATAGACGCGCAAAAAGTAAGTTTAACCGAAGCATTAGAACATAGTAACGCGGATATAAATGCCGAAATAAAACAAAGTAATAAAGAAACGACCGCAAAAATCGATGAAAGCGCGAAAAATTTAGATGCTAAAGTCACGGAAATAAAAGAAAGTAATAAAGAATTAACCGGTAGAGTCACGGAAATCGGTCAAAGCAATAAAGAATTAACCGCTAAAGTCACGGAAGTAGGAGAAAAAGTGCATACCGTAGAAACGAAAATAAACGAACGGTTCAAGGTTTTTTAGACCACCATGCAGAAATCGTTTATCGAACAAGTTACACGTATGGAAGGGCGATTCAAAGAACACATCAGTAGGTGTGAGAAACAAACTGCCTAGGTCGCAAAAAAAGTAGATATGCTCGAAGTAAGAATTCAAGCTGACGTGACGGAAACACAACGCCGTGTCGATAAGCTTTATGCTTCAATAGTAGAGACGTGATCCAACATAGATTCTAATAAAGGAAGTGTATTGCAAGCACTTAATGACGAGATCTTAAAGGTACGACAGGAAGTACGTAGGAGATCCGCTCCTAATATCCTAGTACAGGGACCTGCCAATGAAAAGAATCGTGTATATTTTACAGGGGAAAATAATGAAAACCCTATCGAATTTTTGTTAACCCGTGAAAATGAGATGGCGAGAGTAGGTTCGAGACTCGAAGACCAAGATAAAATACAATGGGTGGTAAACGCGATGGGTGATTCTGCGCGAAAATGGTATAATATTGTACGTGATAAAGTAACCACATACGCGGAATTCAAACAGAAGTTCGAAAGCCGGTATTGGAATTCTCACTCACAAAGACTGTTACGGAACGAGTTAGAATACGGACGTTATGACAGAAAGCTAGGTATAACTTAATGTTGTGTGTGGAAGGAGGAGTTTAAAATAAGTTCAGAATTTAATAAATTATGTGATGATGGAGAAGGTGGTTACTAGGTTGTTAGTAACGAAATATTAAATATTAAAATGACTTACATCAATAATGTATAGTATGTAATTGATTTTCTGATGTAAATGAATGATGTTGTATTGACGAGGAGTATTTTATTTTAATGTATTAAAGAGTAATATGAAGATACTTAACGATTGTTAAGTAAGTAATTTGTTCTATAATGTGAGACGTATCAATATAAGCTTCGAGGCGACTGCGGTATTGCCATGTCGCTTCACTCCCCGCCTTTGCCTACGCATAACCAAGTGTAACGTGCGACAACGCTGGAGGGCGAGGGGAGGGGAAGAGCTGTTACTATTGCGTAACCTCGAAGCTTACAATGCTAAGTCCTGTACTATAATGTAGTTGATTTAATGTGTTTTACTCTATATAAGGAGTTTATTAATTTTGAAATGTGAATGGAATATTTATAATGGAAGGGATTTATACGTGGTAATGGAAATGTTTATTTAAAAGTTGATGGGAATCAGAGCGATAATTTTGAATTTTGGGGTAAGAGTTAACTAGAGAAGGTTATACAGAATGTTGGTATGTAATTCTTATAAGGTATTATATTTAGACTAAGTATTCATTCATATGATGGATCAAAAAAAAAACTCAGTGTACTTCTTAATGCAAACCAACACAGCTAAGGGGAACCAGATCAGTCAGGGATATGCTATTATACCAGGCCACTATTTGATATTTTTTATTTCATGTTTCAGTGTCTGGTGATGCCGTGGCAGCGGTCCTGTGCTGGCCTGCGTGTCAGAGCAGGAGTGTCAAGTGCCAGTCTGGCCTTTCGGTGTTGGGATCTCAAAAGAGATGTCCAGTAAGGTCATTCAGGTACGGTCACAGTCACTGGACCAGGGGTAAGTTAACCACAATTCTGAATAAAACGTAAGGGGGTTGTGGCGACATATCTTGGCTGATCCCTTTAGAAAGTATGAGAGTGTCAATGAGAGCTTTTATGCTTCGGCATAAATCCTCTCATTGGGGGGGTATTGTAATGGGTTTAAATTTACCTAAATATTGTGTAATTTCATAAATTCTATAACATGTAAAGATGAGTTCCCTTTGAGGGGAGGCGAAGCCAGTAAATAATTTCCATTGCCATATATGGTTATGAGATTATAACGAAAATCTATTTATAGCCAGTGACCAACACATCAAGTATTTGTTGACGAAAAAATTTTGCGACGAAGTTAAAAAGGTGATGTTAAGTCCAACGGAACGTTATAGTACTGAGGACGAGATGTACGGTGGGAAGTGGAGAGAACCAGCTTAGAGACGCAAAAAACGGAAATTTGTAACACTGAATGCCAGTCGACTACCATCTTTTGCTGTCTGCAGCAGCAATCGCGGGCACCCGTACAAACAGCATAAGACGTAAATTGAACAATGTGAGATTTCAACCAGTTTTAGACTTTTCAAAAAGTATAAATAATGTATTAACCAGTGATAAATAAAATAAACAAACAGTTCGGCCGTAAGATATAAAAGTGCAAACAACGGACAGTGTACACAACGGGAGACGTCCCGCAGGATGAAACCATACGTATCAACAGGAAAGTAGTCATTTCAAAAAATAATTAAATACTGGCTTTTACCTAAATTTTAAAGTTGAGCTCAACAAAAAACCTAAAAGTATGTAAATGTGTATGATTGTGTGTGTAAAAAATATGCATATAGGCCTAACCAGAAGTGTTGAGTTTGCATAACCATTTTATATACGTATTCATATTTTAATAATTATTGGAAATCAATTTTACGCCTTAAGGCGGAATGTGTGTTCATGATCTTTTTTATGTTCTCGAAGAAAAATAAATAATGTTATATTTTACTTGATTTGCGCATTGTTATTTGTATATGCCAACTGTTCTCTGCCTAAGTACACTAAACGAATGTCTGGATTATACCTTACAGATAAAAAATAATATTAAATTAATAAACAATTACTGAGTAACATTTCAGTTGACACCCTCACAGGGACATTTGTAATAACTAATTAACCGATAACACTTCAGCAGCACCAGAAGGCTTGAATATGGAAGCACTCCAAACCATGATGCATGCCTTTATGGACGAATTAAGTACAAACCAAAAAGAGGAAAATAGAAAGAAAGTAGAAGAGTTAAAAGAATTTAATACAAAGCAAATGCAAAAGAGTAGGGAAGAACCTAAAGCCGAATTCAAAGAATTAAAGAGGTCTAATGAAGAATTTAAAGCTGAATTAGCGAAAACTAATGAACGAATACAAAAGAATAGAGAAGAAAGTAGGGCCGAATTTAAAGAGTTTAAAGAGCAACTGACTACAAAACTCGAAGAAATAAATACGCGTATAGCGGCAGTAAAAATTACAATTGAAACAAAACAATATGAACAAACAATTGTAATTGACAATAAGAGAGAACAGACGTTCATAATTACTGACAATAATTCTAATGCAATAATTAACACTAGGGGAGAATGCAAAATAAAAATTAAACAAGCATACCGCGTTGGCGAAAATATCCAAAGTGTTGGTTACACACACACTAGTAGAACAATTAAAAAAGTAACACAATTGAAACAAATCACACGCGACAAGGGTACGCACAGCAATTATCGATTGAACGATAATTATAATGATACTCACAATAATTATAATGGTAAACACTACAGAGATTATCATAAACGACGAATGAAAAAACCGTCGACAGCTGTTTATATAGGCCGCATACAAACTAAATATAAGGAATGCGTTCGACAAGAGGGGGCAGCAGTGAGAATAAGAGAGAAGAATGTAGAAAGAGAGAGAGAGAGAGAGAGAGGTTATTTGTGGCTGTCAACTAGAGAAAAATTCTTGCCGTACAAACAGGTGAGTTACACGGTCAAAACAAACGTTCACACGGTAAGTATGCTCAATAACGAGACGGAAATGTTAAGTGCCGGTGACTATACGGCACAGGACACAATGTCCGGCGGCTGGTCAAACAATACAATGCATTGTTAACTTAAACTAGGGAGGGTGTAAATTGAACCACACTCAATACCTGAATGTGAATGAATAATTATTTTTAAAAGAAAAATATTACTGTTAATTATTAATGGTATAAAAGGAGTTAAATACTACGGAATAATATGTGTAAAAAGGTTAGAAATTATATTTAAGAAAATGTTATAATTGAAAAGAAAATGTTAAGGAATTAAATTAAATAAAGAATGTTATGTTTGTAAGAAATGTTAGTATTCAAAGAAAAATGTTGAGAATGTTAATGTGTTAAAAATATGTTATGAAATGAAAGGAATGTTATTATTAATATGAAGAAAGGATCAGAGATGAGAAATAAATGTTATAATTGTCAGAACGGTTGATCAAGTGAAATCTTCATACCTTAGTGGAAATGCAAGGACACAGAAGAAAGCGATAGTGGAAAGTCATGGGCAGAGATTACTTAGAGCTCAAATACTACGGTTAACGCATCGAGTGAGTTAAGCACATAAAAGTCTGGATATAGACGTGTTTCTAAGGCAGTCATCTGTAGCCGATAATGTGACACACTATGAAGCAAAAAAGAGTATTCTGTAGGGTAGTGTATTTTAGCACATGGTAGGAATGAAGAAAATTATAAGCGATGAGGAAGGTAATGTTAAAGAAATGTAATAAAGGGTAAGAAAAGTTAATGCATTATATAAGTAATGTAAGAAATGTAAAGAATGATGATTGGAATAATAGGCTAAGAAAAGAGTTAAGAAAAAATTAAAGAATGTAGTTATGTTATGAATAAGGAAATGTAAAATTACAGAGTGAAAGATGGCATAAATACGTAGAAATGCAGAGTATCCAGAATGACCAGAAAGGAGAGGTAATTGTAGTGGATTTTTTGGGACCACTTCCAAGATCAAGTCGTGGAGTGAAACACATACTTGTTTGTATTGATGTATTTTCCAAAGCCGTCCATCTGTATCCAATTATGCGACCCACAACTAAAGTTGTTTTGAAAATACTCTTGCAGAAATACATTCCTGCATATGGTAAAATGAAGAAGGTCAACGCACAGCTCAGCTGTATAATGGGAGGTGAAAATATTGCATACCACCACCGGCGAGCGTTATACTGACTGGTGTGTCGTTTAACTGATGTAAACTAAGTTAAGCTAGTATAATATTATTTTTATTTGTCTAGAACAAATAGACAAAAATTTAATAAATAAATATTTATTAAATTTTTTTTCAAGCAGAGGAATAATGTAACGATACAGCCATATGCTGTATTAAGCTTTGATTTAAATAAATATAAAATTTGTAAAATTATTATAAGTTTGGGGTAAATGGACAGGTCTGGGATTGTAAAAATGTTTCATTGTTATACTAGGGGAGAAATTAACCTGTTCCAACAGGCAAAGAACACCTGCTCGATTGTATATGTGTTACGCGTGTATCTTGTGTCTGTTAGTGATGCATGTAAAGACAGGAATCTCAGCTACCCTCCCCAATTAATTACTAAAATAATTATTTTAATTCACTGTGTGAAAACTAATTAGTGTATAAACAAACAAAAGGCACCAAAGTGTGTGTAAATTTTATAGTTATCCACAGTAAGAAAATGACGTTAATAGGACACACTACGCGAAGTCAGTGTGAAATAAATGTGCCAAAAATACGCAAATTACACTAAGACGCTCAAATTAATACAGTGAGTACTTAATCAAATTAGCTATGATTTGTGCTATCTCGATTCCGTACAAAACATTGCCATTTTCAAACAATTGCAAATATATGAAAAGGTTCGGGAGTGGGGGCTATCATGTGATCTGCAGGTCTCGACAGGATAATTTCGGAACCAACAGGTGCGGAATCTTGAGAGGGTATCAATTAAGGGTTCGACTGGAAACCCTTCTCTTCTTTTCAAAACACAGTTGCAGTCGGACACGCTGTCCGTCGGCAGAACAGTTTATTTTGTTATAAGTCTCATCTATGAACGAATAAAGACGTTCAGTAATTGTTTACAATATTACGGGAAACGTAGAGTACCAGGACCGTTTAAGTCAGCAAGAGTACCAACAGAGAAGCTACAAGACCGACGCGAGATGCTAGAGTTAGGAGATGCTTTTTAAACGCCTAACAGCCGTACGAGATACACCTCGCAGCAGATAGTAATTCTCTGGGACAGGCCACACACTACTGGAGAACGACGCTGGACTCTGGACATATCAAGGACCACGCCAAGCCAGGAGTAACGGAAACCCAACTCTGGACAACGCTGGACCCCGTCAATAAGTCGTAAGGTCATCAAAACTCGAGGTGACATGCATAATGCATTTATAAATGATTCTTTTAAAAGAGCTCATACAGACTTATATATAAAGAGACAATGAAGTAAAACAAAAAAGGTTTATAATTAGAAATAATGTAATAGAGTCTTAGGTAAATGTTTTAGTCACAAGAATGAGCGATCGCATATAGAGAAATATAGAAAAAAAAGAGTTTAATTTTGAGAAGGTATATTTTTTATCAGAGTAAAATAATTGAAATGATTTGATATTTGCATTTTGTAGAAAAGAATAATTTAAATTTTTAATATGAAACAAATGCCAGTCTAAGAGTAAATAATATAATTTTGAATTTAATTTTTAAAAAACATTGGTATAGACTGAGCAAGCTGAGGTCAGATCTGTGGAAATGAATTCAATTAAAATTACATTTAAACTTTATTTTGTTTTAGTAAACACATTGTATAAATGTCTAGATTAAGATTATTAACATGTCTAGATGTAAGAGTGTTTTAAATGTGTGTAACACCGTATAGCTTAAGAGATAAACACTTAATAAGGAGTGATATCTTGATCGGAGATTATTAACAATGTTTATTATTTATAATGCTTGTTAAAACAATAAACATGAAATTTTAACTACTCATAAATCTACTACTCTTATTATAGTTACACCTGGTATCGCTATACAACCTGCATACATAAAAGGTATCGGTTATATCACACATAAAGTTGTAACGTAGTATAATTGTTGCACCCCACGAACGAAGGGGCTCCACAAAATAAATTATATTTTATATGTATCGTTGTAATATATATAGCAGATAGAGCAGATATGGACACACATATATATATATATATATTATATAGTTTCTATAATATATTCCTCAATATACGAATAACCAGAAAGGCAAGAGAAACCTTCTTTATAATAATCAGACTGCTAAAGAGTCTATAACTGGATTAGAATATCCATAACTACTAGGAAAATTTTTAATCTTCAATATGAAATGATAACGATGATACTCATAAGAAGATATACCAGTCTTGGTACTAAAATCAAATCTGACATTGGTTTTAGTCACTCCAAAATCTACCAATCATTGTCCTACAACCACACAGCAGCTTTATAACACACACTCAGGTAAAAACCCACATTATCTAACCTGGTACTCAAATACCAAATAATGGGAACTGTCAAGGGGAATTCACAAAAAGGACAGAAATGGCTACTACAACTCTTGCTAAAATGACAGAAGTCTGGAATAATCATTAGATAACCAAATCCATAGAGCAAAGTTTTTACAGTCCTTAACCTATCCAACTGCAACCTAGATTTGAAATTCTTGACTCGCAGTTCAACCTGCCATAAAAAGATCAACATTTTTGAAAAGACCTGCTGCTGCAGAACAAAGTAAGATGCATAGACTGAAAAAATATTTTGATATTCAGAGATCTATAAATTCATGATAAGAACTGTCTACTCCAACTACCAAAAGAAGAATTTTATGCTTTATGGGGACATAATGAGAAACTATCCATTCAAATGAAGCTGGACAGAAAAGAAAACATTGGGTCATCCAGCAGATTTCTGGACACATACGAAACCTCATGCAGAATATCACATATTGCTTATCAGCACCCTGAGTCACAATTTATGACATTCAGAATTAACACTAACTGGGAAAAACAGAGCCATATGGTTGTGAACTCTGAATCTTCAAAGAGACAAAAAGCAGAATGTAAGTGAAATTTCTATAAGTGAACAGCTGTATGTGATGCAGAAATGCATATATTTAGTACTAATGCAGGAAATGATGTACACAAGAAAAATATAATGACCAATTGAAAATAATGATGGCATTAAAGAACATCCCTAAAATCAAAAGGATTTAATCTTCACAGTGTCAACTGAGTCTGTGTGGGATGTCCTACTGTTTCAAGCTGATTTCTCACTGAACACACAGAGAAAAATATAATACTTTGTTAGCTGAAGTACAAACAGCAAAAACTGTGACATACAGTCTGTGCATTACAGGCGTTTGAAACGTTATGACATTCTTAACATCGATGGTCAAGATAAACTCACAGCATCTGTCTCTGCAGGACGAGAAGAGATCCTTTCCTATGTTTGTTTTGATGAACTATTTAATTAAATACATGAGAATCATATTGCTATTGGTCACAGAGGAAGAACGTGAATGATAGTGGAACTAAATTACAAATATAAAAACGTTACTGTAGAGTCAATTGACACTTATTTAAAGTTATGTGAACCATGTCAAAAGAAACAAAAAAAAAATGTTAAAAAAAGGGATTGTGAAAACACGTTAAAAATACCTATATTACATAACGAAATGAATTCTCGTTGCCAAATCGATTTAACTGACATGCAATAATCGGTCAAAATGTATACTAGTATATCAGGACCATTTAACAAAATTCCTAAATTCGTTTTTTATGAGCACTTCAATCGGAAAGAGCTGAGGAAGTGGCTTATCATCTGTTGGATGTTTTTACTACTTTTGGCGCGCCTAATATTCTTCATTCCGATAATGGACGAGAGTTCTGTAACCAAGTTATAAGAAGTTTAGCTGACATGTGGAAAGATGTTAAAACTGTGCACAGAAAACCACGGCACAGTCAGCTGCAGGATCTGTTGAATGTGCCAACCAGGATACTGAAAACATGTTGGTAATTTGGATGGAAACAAATCAAAGTTCTAAGTGGTCTGATGGCATCAAATGTTCACCATATGAAGCGATGGTTGGTGTTCCAATGAAAATGGGTATCGCAAAGTAAGTTATACCACAAAGCAAACACCAAAGAAGATTTTGAAGAACTATTAAATACTATAAATGATTGTGACAGTAATCCAGAAGATGATGGAAAAATACCAAAACAATGAACGTCGTAGAAAGTTTTCCGCAAGACAGTTCAAGTAGAATGGAAATACAAGCTGAATCTTCAATAACAGATGAACCTGAAATAGTTGAAAAACCTGACACGAGTGATGTAACCGTTACAAGTAGGATCGATACCACTGTATTCACTAAGCGCTTTCAAAAGAGAACTGTTGAAGGACTTCAAAAACAAGCAGAAAAAATGACAGTTGTCGCTTACAAAAAAGTAGCTAAACCTTTAGTTGGACAGAATGTGAGAGTCAAAGTGCCAGATGTAGACTGGGGAAAGGTGGACCCAAAATCAATCATAGCTGTCGCACAGACTATTGAAAATGATGAATTTTATCAACTTGGTACCACAATTGGCAAACTTACATACTTATACTCAAGAAATCAGTTCACACTGTGTACAGAAAATTTTATTAGCGTTGTAGAAGTAGGAAATGAAGAAGTTACTGTTCGAGAAGTGATTAATAAATTATCTTTAGTTGGAGGACAAGGCTTCAAAAAGTGTAATTGTTTAAAAAAAGTGTACTACGAAGAAGTGTTTGTGCAAAGCCTCCTCTTTTTTGTGCAATTCTAAATGCAACAAGTAATTTTCATTTTTTATTTGTTTGTATCAATTAATTATTTGACTTTTTAACCATTAAAAAGGACTCGTATTTGTTTTCGTCAGTAAGATTATATTCTCACAAAATGATTAAAAGTTTTTAAATGATCTTTTTTCACAAAACAATTAAAATGGTTTTATAAATGTTCTTTTTTAAGTAAACTTCCTTAATTTTATCAATTTTTATATTTTTGATTGTAGTTTTTTTAGTAGTTTTTACATTATTGTACATCACTAAATAAAAATTATTTTAAAAACAAGCAGTAGTGTAATGCGTTATTTTTTGTCTCCTTTCTTCATCCATTTTCATAGAAATGATTACTTAAAAACAAAAATTGTTAACCATAAATTTCTTTAAAATTAAAAATATTACACTTTTATCACAATGCAGTCATAAATCTTGACATTTATCACTAACTGTTGGTAAAAGTCCAAAATGCAAACATTTTAAAAGGATCTTTGTATATTTACCATCATAAAACGGTAAATCTTAGGATGTACTGGTAAATCTTACGATTTACCTTACTTCGCACTTTTACAGTAACATATACATAAAACAATAATATTTCTTTGCAGTGGCATAAAATAAACCAATATCTATTAGTAAATGACTGAACTACAATAAACAAAAACTTGGCAGCAAAGTGAATTGGCACTTTATCATGAACCACAGGGCCTATGTACTGAATGGGAAAGAAATTCGTAAGATGAGTAAGTTAAAGACAAAGATAAATATAGATCACATTTTGTACAAATTACTATGTAAATGTTAGACTAGTTTCACCTGAATGAATATTAAATATAAATACTGAGCATAGTGCTTGGCAATTTGGTCATTTCCCACATTATGGAGCGGTCGTGGCGTAGTGGTTAGCGTGTGACGCTGCTACGCTGTCGGCGCGGGTTCAATTCCCACCAGGGGCCATCTGATTTAGATACGACCATTCCCCCTCGCAAGGCAATGGCAACCCAGCAAGAGGTATCCTGCCTAGTGTAAACCCTCCCCCACCCAAAAAAAAAAAAAAAAAAAAAAAATTGTCGTTCAGATCCGGCGTTAAACTGTAGGTCCCATATACCTGTGAGAGACTCAGTATCACACGCACCACAGGTATATGCGGGGAGGGTACTAACCAGTCGAAAGACTGAAGGACTACGAACTGAACTGAACACATTATTATCCAATACCTATGACTCTACTCAATAGTAGATAACTGGCTTTTTAAAATGATTAAAAATTAGCTGGTTTTTAAACTTATATTTAAAAATGTTAGTTTTTAGTTATTCTCATAAGGAGCTGCAGCCTACGTTTCTTTTGGTGGGGTGGGATACTGATTTGGTGGTGCATACTGATTTTTACATTTTGTGTCATTAGGTAACACCATCGGGTTACAGTATAATCATTTTCTTATTTTACAGATGACCCAACAGGCCAAGTATTAAATAAATATGTCTAATTTTAAATAAAGTCACACACACACATTTACTATATTATGAACAAATATCTTATACCCTTGCTGCTACTGTCAACAAGCAACCTATCTTGGAACATCATTAATTATCTATCTTACTTGTTTCATATGTGGAAACTGGAGCAGACATTTGCATCCAACAAAAATGATAAGAAATAGTCTATACATGGGATTTCACTACAGTGGAATGTTTGCTACAGTGATTCTAAATGGATGAATATTATAAAGTTAAAATATTTTGTTATCACAGTATCACAGGTACAAATAATTATTTCATTATAGAATGTGTTAATTCTGGTTAATTATATTAAATTCAGTAATGTTGCACAAAGCGTTTATAAGAAATAATAAAATATAAATACCTGAGCATATTCTGAACCTAGATCTACATTTTCTGGTGTGGCAAGTGGAGCATGACCAAATGCAGACTTTGTGATTTTTGCAACTCTAAGCGGTTCTTTAGAACCAAGATTCATGCGTGCTATGGCATCTGTGACAAGACTGTAGTCTTTCATATTTAGCTTGCCAGGTTGCTGCAATCAAATACAAAATCATTTAACACATGCTGGTAAAACAAACACACACACACACACACACACACACACATACAGTCGAAAACAATTTTTTCAATATACACGTATTTATCTACTTATTAATTTTTTAATCCAACTATGAACATCTCAATTAATAATTTTACATGCGTTAATTTTTTAAAATTCATTTTGTATGCTGAATTGGTTTCCATGTAAATAAAATTTTCATTACAAAATACAAGCTTATATATAGTTTATAGCTGAACTACTTTAATATCATAGTTTTTCAATCTTAGTGGATGTAATTTACTTTTTCTTAAATTCTAAACCATTTGATTTTATTTTGTACAAATTACTATATAAATGCTCCTGATTATGACTGAAATACAAAATGTTACTTTAGTTTTCCCCCTACAAATATGGTTTGAAATATTCAGTTGTTACTACAAATGAACAATAAATTCTTACTTTATAAATATTCAATAGTATACAAAGACAAAGAAAGCAAATATATTAAAAAACACAAACAAATTACAAGTATAAAAAATCTCATAAGTGTTTAAAAGCAACATCTGGAACAGGATCTTGGTTGTTCCTTGGCCATCATACATGTGCATAATGTTACGTTAAAACAATGTTTTAGTGCAATCGGCACTATAGTAGACAATGTGTAACAGGCTGTTTTGTTTCATGAGTTCAGCAATGAACCAGTTATATGTAGGCCTACAAAAACATATGGTTAACCATATTGATGTACATAGTTATGACAATTCAGGGTTAAATAAAACTAAATGCAATGAAATAGATAAAGCTATGAGTATATATTTTTATTGTTGTTATTTTTTATAAAACACCAAATGCTGTTTGTTTCTTAAATTGTAATATGTTGACAAATGAGCATACACTGCAAAATATATGGAAGAAAATATGTCTTCAAATTGAACTTCGAATCGGGCTATTTTGATTGTTACAACAATATATTGTCATGATAATTACGGAATACTCTTGTACAGTCAGGAGTGTTGTTCTACACATTTCTTGGCTAGCCAAGCAGATGCACCTTCTCAATCACGGCCGTTACTAAGTACCCTCTAGACTTTTTGAGTGCTTGTTACCTATGCAAATTATATTGGCATTGAAAATTATTCTGGAACATCTGGAGGCTACATATAAGCAACAGTGGCCGCTTAGCTAGTTTGTTACGCTTGGCAATTTATCAAGTGTGGATCAAGTGGTTATGGTGGAAAGTGATTATTGTGTTATAATTAGTGCGGAACTCTGTATAGTGGACATTATTATTACGTGTGGACAAATTTAACTTAAGCTACTGTATGAGAGTATCTTGTTGCTTTCAAATTGTTACTTGTAACTCATTAAAGCAGGAAATTAGTGATTTCATTGGTGCCTGTATTTTGTTTCCACTGTACCATACAATGATCAGGAGACCATACGGTGGGTCAGAACCTTTAACAGTGGAAACAGAGGACACTTTGTACAAGACTAGAGGAATCTGTAATTTATCTGCAAATATGGATGCCAGTCAGATGATGGAAAATTTCCACGCACTGCTGTTGCAGATAGAGGAACGATGATGACAGGAGGCAAATGAAGCAGAGAAACGACAGGATAAGAAATGCAGACATGAGGCGGAAGAAGCAGATAGACGACAGGATGAGAAACGAACACAGGGAGCAGATAAAATGGAAGCTCTTTCTGGAGCTATGGAAAAACAGTTCCAAGAACATACTACTGCATGGTTGAGTCTCCTATGTGGTGATTCGAGTGAATTACACAGTGATCTGAATGGCCAAGAGGTAAGATTGTACTAGTAGAAAACTCTGTATCAAATATAGAACAAACTATGTCAACAGAAATATCTGCAATAGAAGACTCAACTGCAAACATAATAGAGCAAATTAAAAATGAAGTAGAGCAATTAATGAAAATACAGCCAGCGTTTCAAAACAAATTTCCGAACAGACTGCACGAATGGTAAAGAGAGAAAAAGACAGAGAAAATATGACAGTAGAGAAAGTCACTTTGCCTGCAGTTGGGGCAGTTCATATCAAGGCCCCAACATTTGATGTAAGCAAATGTAAGTACCACCTGACAGCCAGAACACCTACGCCAAATTGATAAAAGCGTTAGAATTACGGAATGGTGATAAACATTTGTGAAATGTGAACTATGCTCAGTTGAGGACAAAACAACAACATTCCGAGGAGAGTCTTCAGGAGTTTGAAGCAACCATCAACAGACTTATTAGACTGGCTTCAGAAGATTTAAGCATCAGCATTCAGCATATTATTCAAGCATCAGATTTTTGAATGAGGTTTGTAATGCAGACATTTATTGATGGCACTGGAGATTGTGAACTTCAGCAAGTGTTACAAATGGCAAGGCACCGAAATAGCTCAGAAGCTCTTGTTCATGCCCTCGAGTTTGAAGCTGCTAAATCAGTGTACCACTACATTAATGGGTTTGGGTCATCAGTTTCTACGCTATATAAGACTAATGGAAACTTGATCATTAATGGATTTGCGGAAGGTAAACCAACATCATATTTATACAGCTGACACGGGCGCAAGTGTGTCCACTGTGCGCCATGACTAAGTCAGCAACTGCCAGCCACAATTTAGCTCTTGTACAGTACAGACTGTGGCTGGAAGCCCGTCAAAGTGTTAGGAAAGGTAGACATTCATGTATGCCTGGGTCTCCTCGAGTTTACCCAGCAAATGCTCGTTGCAGACATTGCCGATGAAGTGATTCTTGGCACGGAAATTATGAATGCCTATGGGTTCATTGGGGACTTAAGCTAAAATGTCCTTAGGGTTGGCCAAGAGGAGTTAAAGCTTTCCATGGTTAAAATTACAGGATCTGCAAACCATTCAATCAAGCAAGTGACACTAGCCGAAGAAAATGTCAACAGATGTGGAGAAGAGGAACCTTTGATATTACATAAGGAAATGGAAGATAAACTAGCAGAGGAAGTACCAATTTGTTTGATGGCAAAGTAAGTGACTGAAAAACCCACTATGGTCGTCGAGGACAGGCTCTTACTTGTTCCTGAGTTAATAAAAGCCCCCATGGGAGAAGTTGCTGAAGACGATATTACACAAGGGGTTGTTGACACAAACCAAACAGACTTGGACCAGATAATGGCATGTAGGTCAGCAGTACATGACACAATCGGCATGATTCCAGCAAAACCAGTGTTTGGGCCGCAGATTCATCTTCCTGTGACTTGATGTTCGGATCACCTGAGACTCAGTTACAAGAGCCGCAGAATTCCTCGCAATTAGAAAAGTGGCTGCGAGAAATGAATCGCTTGATAAGAGGATGGCTGAAGATAGCCAGTGATAAAATGAAAACCTGGCATGACATTCGCAGCAATAGTGGGTTTTGAATAAGGACATCAGGTTTGGTTGTACAACCCAAAGCGCTGTCGTGGATGCTCACCTAAACTTCAGACTAACTGGGAAGGACTAACTTACACTGTGAAAAAGAGAATCAATAATGTTGTTTATTGGATTCAGCAGGAAGGACAGCAGAAATTCAAGGTCGTCCACCTAGATCGCCTGGCCAAGTATTACTTCAGAGATGGTTTACCAGTTCGCGATGAACAGGCTTAAGGAGGGGGCAGTGTCACGATAATTACACAATGCTCTCGATCAGTCGAGTGTTGTTCTACTTGTTTCTTGGCTAGCTGAGCAGGTGCAGGTTCTCAGTCAAGGCTGTACTAAAGGACCCTCTAGACTTTTTGAGTGCTTATTAACTACGCAAATTATGTTGGCATTGAAAATTATTTTGGAATATCTGCAGGTTACATATAAGCAACAGTGGCCGCTTAGCTCTTGTTAGTTACGTTGGGCGATTTATCAAGTGCGGATCAAGTGGCTGTAGTGGAAAATGATTATTGTGTTATAATTAGTGCGGAACTATTTATAGTTGACATTATTATTGCGTGTGGACAAATTTAACTTGAACTACTGTAAGAGAACATCTTGTTGATTTCAATTTGTTATTTGTGACTCATTAAAGCTGGTAATTAATGATTTCATTAGTGTTTGTATTTTGTTTCTACTGTACCATATGACACTAAGCCAGACTGTCTAACAGCTACACAGAACATTGTAAACTAATAAATTTCGTAGAAGAATCTACTCCTTATAAAATTATACTATAATACAGCAAGTATTATTGTATATTCATAGTAATAGTATTTTATTTGACGCTAATGTTTAAACTGCAATTTTTATATCTGGCTGTCAGTTGTAGTCATTTAAACATTATTTACTTATAAATTAATAATAATGGGGCCCCAAGCAGTCAGGACATGAAATTTATAATTTCATAAGTTTCATGGTAGATCTACCACTGATATCTTCAATATTTAGATAAGAAAATATTTACTGTAGATACACACTTACAACTGCAAATATATTGGCAGAATTTAACGTAGAATCTTGTTCATTATTTTATGGCACTGGTGGTAAATAAAGTGCTGCGATTACAGTCAATGTCACATTACTGTAATACCATTTGAGGATTAACAGAATCTGTTGTGTCTAAACCAAAGATTCAAATTCAATAAACATAAGTGCAACAAAAGATACATTGATCAATAACTCTCCCTCTGTATCACCACATGTACTGAATACTGTACACACCGACAACAAGAGCAACACCGTTGTTTCAGCACATAACACTGGAACCTTTAAGCACCGAGTGCAGGGAATGCTGCGTTTCTGTGTGCAGGAAACTTGATAAAAATTAAGATTTGTTTAATTAAGAAATTATTACACAAATGAAATATAGATTAATATCTTAGTATCTTGGCTTGGGATTTTGTGTGCCAGTCCAAGTTCATGGGCCCTGGGAGGCCGCCCAGTCCTTCCACCATAAATCCACCACTGGGTTTAATGCATATTTGGTTTTGAGTAGGACATTCATTTCTAAAGATGCACATTTACAGAAGCTTATGATTGATATTAATCTTTCAATGTTGTTTGTACTGTGAATATTTTGTGACTAGAACAATTTTCCTAGGTCTTAAATAAATTGAAAGCCATTTCTATCTCATAGTTTAAATTGGTGCAGTTTAAAATGACTGATGCTCAATGAACACAATTAAACAAATAAATAGTCCCAATTAAACATCAAGTACTTCTTTTACCTTCATTGTGTGACTACTGCTTTTGAATCTGGATTTTGAGGCATGCCGTCTCCCAGTTGTAAAGGCGTGTTGAGAAAAGTTGTTTATCCACATCCCATCATCATGTTCTGTGTGTTGTAAGAATACTGAGTCATCCACCCATCCTATACAGCAATAATGTTTCAACAACCAATAAATATCATACACACACACTATAGTAAAACTGATAATGATATCAAATTATGGTTTGTAAACAACTTGCTAACAAATTAAAATATTTATATAAATAATCTACAAATTACTTTACAAGTAATATTTTTGTATAATTTAGAAATAACCATGATCAACTGACAAAGGTTCAGTATCCGTAAATACAGGTTTTAGCAATATATAGATGCTCTGTGATTGGACAAGGTTGCATTCTGCTACCCAACAGAACACATTCATATTGCCACACTTATGTCTGAAAAGGCACCAGCTTGACAGTTTACACAATATATTGTCCTCTGAAAGTTGCCTACACCATTACACGTCAAGCATCTTGTATTAAAAAAATAATAATAACTTTCTGTATAAAACCTATTTCTTTATGTTTCTATATTCAAAACATTTTACCACTCATAAAAATTTGTTCTTAGTTTTACTATACCGACTTTTATAATTTTGCATGTGATATAACTAGATAACTGTTTTATTTTTCTGGAGAAACAGTATTCACATAATTGAAATGCCATACTTATATTGTCATGCTAACAACAGGTAATAAAATGTTCATATGGGCTTAGTAGGAAGCAAAATTGAAGTTGAAGTAGATATTTTTGTGCTAAACAAGCTGCAGAATCCTAGTATTTCAAAATACCAAGTTCATAATTATAGGCCAACAACAACATTATATTTCAAAGCTTTATCAGAAGTATACCATTTGGGAATTTTGAAGGCATAATTCTTTTAGTTGAATCCATGCCTTTTAGTCTTATACACTAAATATGAGTCAAATCCACAATAATGGAATGATTAATGACTCATTATATATATATATATATATATATATATATATATATATAAAACTTGCGCCGCAGTGAAATCAACATAAGCCTTGAAAATGTTCCGGGATTACGGAACGAAATGTTGGCATTATAAACATCACGCACACGGATGTACCCAAAAACCTACTACAACACACACACACACACGTGTGTGTGTGTGTGTGTGAATAAATAAAACAAGACATACAGTATAAGCTTTCAATTATCATACACAAAACTGAAAATTCTGTATTTCTGTCATAGGCCTATTTGAACAAAAACCCAGGTCATGAACAAAAACCACAAACTAAATTAAAAAATTATATTACATTATTTATAGAGACTTCAGTATTCTTTTATAATGTTGCTGCCTTTAATAACACATCACACCTGCTTTTATAAACACAAATTTCACCTTTGATGATCTGTTGTTTAATATGGGATGGATCCAACATTTTCTTTGATGTCTATGTTGAAGTCAATGTAATTACATTCTTATTTAATGAAATTCCATTCATAATTATAAAATGTACACAGTTATAATTTTTTTTGCTAGTTCACACTCCATATGCATTGAAAAATACATACACATGAATGGCCATAGTAGACTGAATGCATGAAAAAACACAAATGTGGCCATATACATTACAGGATCTTTAGCTAGATGTTTTTCACACAAACAATCCATGTGACAAAAGCAAAAAAAAAAAAAAAAAAATGTAGCCTAAAACTAGTGTAACATAATACTTATTAGCATCAGTAAGAGCATCCTGAGCTCCTCCTGTTTTTTTCCTTATTTCCTCATTTCTCATTCATAGGCCTTACATCATCTTCTGACTGGTATAACTATATCTAGTCATATGACTGAAATGCAAGGAATTTTCACAAATCAGTTCTGTTTGTACATCATGCTCATCTTGACAATCACCACTCTGTGTTTCTTCAGGACTTCCTTTATTTATTGACAGGTCACAGATATTTTTACAATGAAGTTAACAATTGTTGACATTGCATGTATACTTGTTACTGCGAATTTAACACATTTAAATTAAATGAACTCCCCTCCCATAATGAAATTGTGAAATTTGATTCTTAATTATTTTTTGAATGCAAGGAATTTAAAATTCACGAGATTACCAAAATTCACTATCAGATTTGTGATGTCTGGAGTAAAAATATGATGAATGTTGGCATGGTTAGAAGATGGGTCTGGATGATTCTGAAGGACCAGATGGCATGTATGAAGAAGCTTTAAGTCAATTTTTGAGTAAAATCTGGTAGACAGGGTCAACAAAAAATGGAGTGATGCTTTATAATTTATGCTCATCATATGCTTCTGACGGTGGCATATGGGATCATTCATCCCACACATATTCTTAACTTTATGTCAAACAACTTCCACCTCTTTCTAGGCATTAAGGAATATTAATGGCACAGCATTCATCATTTTGATGGCAACATTGATTGCTAAACAAAGTTCTAAACGGGAAATCAAACATGCACTTCTGATACAATGAAATGGGTAAACAAAAGTTTAAGGGTTATAAAAAAGTAGTTTAAGGATTAGAAAATCCAATACAAATATAAATTTTGAGAAATAATTTTCTGAGTTGTTTTAAAAAACCTACAATTTATTTAATGGCTATGCAAGCAGGGGGCCTAACTAGTATGTAAGAATTAAAGGGCATGTCCCTCCTCTGCACTGCATACAAAATATTTATGACTATACTCCAAAGAAGACAAATGCCATTAGCAGAAATAATTATTGGAGAACACAAGTCAGGTTTTAAAACTGGAAGATACACAAGAACCGTTTCAATTATAAGTGGATTTCCATCAGACACGTGGCAGCATAATTAGACACAAGTGATATAGTATAACGTTAGGGTACGTGCATAGTGCTGAATACTAGCATAAAATACTCACACAGATTATAGTCAATGTGAAAAAAAAATCATGTATTTATATGGCACCATGCATACCGAACCAGATCACACATCAGATACCAGAGAATATCATCGCTGATCCTCTTAGAAAAGCAAACAAGTTTGTTTTTTCACATTGCACATGGAATAGTTCTGAGCTCTGGTTGGTTGCTTCAAGGACATTTGCCCCACTGTAGCCACATGCCACTCTATTGAATATATCACTTCCCAGTAAAGTGTAAACAGTTCGGTCCATTCTGTGTTTTTATACAGTGGTTTTATATTTTTTGTACAAAATAATGAGGGACAAAACGAGAAACTTATTTTGGAAGTTTAAAATTGCCCTGAAATATGGTACAAACACCATAAGAATCACCACAACAGGTATACCTCAAACAAATAGTGGACAACAACAGCAGCACAACTTGGGTGTAAATGGTAAGTAGTTAGTAAATATGGATGTAATAATATATAAAAACAACACTTGAATTATGAAAATATGTAATAGTTTACAGTAGTCCATGCATGACTCACATACATATACCATTTTTACGTTTTTATTAATTATGAGATTAAAAAAATAGAAAAATTCAGCGAACTTCAAATTAACAATAACAATTTTACTTATTACAACGGAAAAACTTTTTAATTTTTCTCTTGCTTTCCTAGCTTTTATTTAAAGCTCCTGCCCCAACAATACCTCTGGATATCTGGGTATATGGAAATTATAAATTTACAGGAAGTATTTAAGACAAAAAAAAAAAAAAAAAAAAGATCTGCTCCTGATGAAATTGCCAGTTTTGAGGGTATAGAAAATGAAAAAGATTAATTTAATTAACACACTTCTTCCAATAACAATGAGGAAATTTATACGACTGACTTACTTGCATCAAAATCAGCACCTCCCACACCTGAAGGGATGTCCACTCAGGTTTCTGCTGTAGGCTATCGAAAGAGGACTACTGTCCAAGCTACAAATGGAGAATGTTACAGTTAGAGAGGGAGAAACTAGAAGTGAAAAGAGCACGTTCTTTTAGAAATTGGATACACCAAAAAAACAATTCAAAATGGAACTTCAAAGATTACTTTATAACTTATAACTTCCCTTCACAACAAAATTTCCTATCATTTAATGCTACTATTATTCCTCCATCATCCTCATATCACCCTTCAAATGCCCTCTATCAAATTCAAGCTTCATATTATCAAAATTCTTTATTGAATACCTCGCAATATCACAAATTTCTTCTCCCACAGAGTTTCGTACTTTTCAGGATGCATTTGTAACGTATTGTCTTCCAGATTTTTGTTATTACTGTTACACCTACTTTCTGTTTCGTTTTATAATTTAATTGTATATGTCATTTGATACATATGTTTTAGAGGCATGCTTTTATAATTTTTCTTATCTAAGTTTGTTTTGATTAAAGATGTAGCAGTATGAGTTACGATAAAATGAAATTAGATTACATATTTTTTGTTAATCCTTACTTGATTGTTACAAGGAGCATTTCCTCTGCCGTAATTGGATTAGCATGAAAGTTCTCATATGCCCGTGATTTGAGATTTGTACATACTATAATAGTACATCTTTTAATTATGCACGAGTGACATTTGTAAATATGCGTGAAATTCGTCCAAGTCCTTTTGATATAAAATTGTCCAATATACTTCGTTATATAAATAGTGAACCCATCTAAGCGACTATCTTTTCTGATTGATGAGATGAGAACTAAACCATCTTTTGGAGGCATTTTGTAGCTAAAATTTTGTGGATACCAACATTTCGTTGCTGTCAGTACACTGCATGTATTTAAAAATTTAACCTCGACAATAATAATGAGAAATTCATTGTAGACAAACACTGCTCATTCCGTACAACTTGTCGACAGTATTGCTGACACTGACACAGTTCACTATTCTCATGGATCAGACATTATTTTATCCTCGGTATCACACCTGTCATACATGTGTGATCATCTATGCTAGTATTCCGCTCTATGCATGTACCCTTAGGATTTGGAATACAAACAACTTGTCAACCTATCACTGAAACATCTTCATATGTCAGAACACAGTACAAACTCGTCAAACCGTTTAAGCTCATCCAGGGTGTAAGACAAGGTATCAAGCTCACTCCTATCCTCTTCAACCTCCCCTAGACCATGCAAGAGTGTTCTGTAACAGGTCAATAAAAATAATAGTATGTGCCTTAGCCATTTTAGCCCAATCAAATGCTGTAGTGAAGGACACATATAAGCCTGAAAATAATTGTGAATGGTGTAGAAATATCAAATGATATTTTATGATTTGATACAGGGAAAAAACTCTATTAACAAACTGAGATACAGGGAAGGACAACTCTAGCCAACTGGCATATTTTGCAGTTATCACTACCTTTATGTCAAGAGGCATTAGTAGGCAGACAAAAAAGAACACAATTAAATATTATACAATGCATTCCATATTATGAAACCAGAAATTAATTCAAAGGTAGTTGAAGATACCCTTGAAGCCATTTTATGGAAGCTAATGAGACAGCTATAGGGCCCAATATAAAGAAATGGGGCATGGAAAACATGATTAACCAAGAGATATATCATCACTTCAGTGAGCAACAGCAGAAATGTACACAAAATTGAGGACATTGGAATGGGCTGGCCATGTCATGAGAATGGGTAACAACAGAATCCCATAAAGAGTCCTCATAAAACTAATAGACCAACCAAGAAAATATGAGAAGACATTGTTCCATTGGATATAGGGAAAGCAAGGATGGAAGTTCTCTACTACCAGTAAAGTGAGGTGGACAGTCAAGACAGGCCAAGGCCTATAGGAGGAGGAATGGAACTTATTTTCTGGACAACCCATATGGTCCCCTATCTGTCCTATCAAGCACTGATTTTTGTATTAAAATAGTATACTGTTTAATATACTATCAACAGCACACTATAAAAAGTATTCAAATTATGTAATAACAAATAACTTTCATTTAAAAAATATATGCTCCTGTATAAGATACATGGTTCAATTGACCACCCTTCAAGATGTAGATTGAAATAATATCTGGAGTAGATAAATATTCACTGCACCCTTCAAGGCCAGTGTCGTTTGAAAATCAGTTGCAAAGAAACCGTAAACAACTTGATGGCTGTTGAAAATGAATTAACTCTTCAGTGATTTCTTCCTTTGAGGTATGTCTGGTAATGTGATATTTACAAATTATCACAAAATTTAAAGAAAATTTTTTAACAAAACCTAAAGAAAACAAAGAAACCTTTCACAACTAAGTTCCCATCGCATTTCTGTTTGTGTGCAATTATCAGTTAGCTGTGTAGAGTAGCCTTGATGCGATATAACATGGATGCCCAATACTTACCCATAGGATTGTCTGGTTGGAGTTAGCATGCTATGGGGATAAATGAATGTCCAGTGCTTATTAACATTAAAGCAAATGAATTTGCTGAGGCCACAAAGGTTAAGCATCATTCAAGCAAAAGTGTGAAGCTTACAGTTAGGTACCAAACTATCAAGGACTGCACACACACAAGCATGTGTGTCCATATACATGTCGATTTACTATGGGTTGAATCCTGCATAAGTATCTGCTTCATTCTCCAATGAGAAATCCTTGTTTTGCTATTCTCTAATGCAGATATTCCCAACCTTTTAGGATATATGCTACCCCTTTTACACAGTTATATGAATCCATGTCCCTCAGCATATATTAAAATATGTGTGAATGTGTATGCGTACGCACACACACACATGCAAACCGTTATTAAGTATTAGCCAAACATATTAAAATCAGTGTTGCTTTATGATATTGCTATGTTTACAAATGTTGATTATAGTAGCTCATTAAAAAAAAAAAATAGTTTTAAAATACTAAACATTAAACAAATTTTTTTTACCTTTTTTTAAATTAAAGGTACTGAAACTCATATTTTATTGTCTCCGAAGCTGGAGAAATGATTCAGTAAGTTGTCTTTATATAAAATATTTTTACTGATTTTGTTTTCTGACAAGCTTACAATACACCCTAATGCCTCTTTGGGGAGGGGGCACCAAGTTAAAAGAACCACTCCTCTAATGGAATAGTTTTTCCATGCCTGATTTCCATACGAGTGTGAGAATGTGCGCGCACGCACACACACATACACACACAACAGTAGAATTATTTGTGTTACTATTCATTAATGGCTAGAGAGTCACTAAATAACTAGCCTATACTAGCTACGCAAATAACTAACTATGCTGACTGTAATAGCACATGTGCGTAAATACACCATATAATTAATGATATATATGGACATGACTTAACAATCCAATTAACATGCAGACTGGATACAAAATGTTTTAAATGACTTTATTGTACAGTGAAAAAAAATTGACTACTCAAAGTCAATAATGGGGCTATTATTATAACTGGCCATCAGTTTAAAAGTAATTACTGCTCATAATCTAAGAGAAATATCATGTTTATTTTGTGCAGTGTTATGCTCATCAGGTCTTCCTAAGTCTGGTATAGGCGATAAGTCAAAGGAGTCAGAATTTATGGTAGTAACATCATGGAAAATACCTACCTGCATACCTTCTTCAGTCACTTAGCACATATAATTCAAATCCTGGATGAAATAGTTGGTAGGAGAATTACATCTGGTTTTTACCAACCCACTGAATTTTCATTCTAGAACTATTATGAAAGTTCATGACAACAGAAAAACTTAAATGAATTCTTTGAATGTACAGAAGAAATTAGTACAGTCTGTTAACACTAAATCAAGCCACAGGCTTGATACTTAAAATTCAGTAATCTAATACTGGCTAAAATTCTTCTACAGAATAATGTCTCATGTTGGCACTTGTGTAGTCTATGACCCAATTTTGTGTGTGTTAAATTTTGCATCATAAAGAATCACTTAGGAAATTATTAATGGAGTTAATAATTTCAGTAATAATAATGGAACCAATAATGATTCAGTATTGGTCCAAACCACTAAAGCAGATGACAAATTATGTGTATATTTATAACACCAAACCAGACACAACAGTGTGAATGGAAGCTCCTAAAAGAGTGGAAAGTTAAACAAACATATCAGATGTCAAGTTCTTTTTGTTGTTTTCTTTGTTTTTCATGGTACTGCTTTCTATAAATTTTAGGTGCAAGTTAGTATGATACTTATATTCATACTACTTACAACTTCTGTACAAAGATTTTTATACAATTTATTGAAGGGTAATTCATGGAAATTCTATCATGATAATGCACCAGCTCACATGTAATTGGTTACTCAGGAATGTTTGGCTATAATTAACATCATATACCATACACAAATTTTTGGTCCACAGGAGAGGGGGGAGCCTGGAGCAAAAGATATAATTTAGAGCTTTATAATTTATATGATGAACCTGGTGTGGTCATCTTTACTAAATTAAAAAGATTTGAATGGGCTAAACACATTGTACGTGCTTGTGAAAGCAGAGTTGTTGGGTAAAGCCATAGGGTAAAAGGAAATTTGGAAGGCAAAAACTGAGATGGAAGGACAGTGAGTCAGGACATCAGGACACTTGAAATTAGAAACTGGAGGAGTAAGAATAGAGAAGAATGGCGAAATCTTCTGAAGAAGGCCAGGACCCACAAAGGGCTGTCGAACCAATGATGAAAATGATGATGACCACAGCCATCATATTTACTACAATGTCAGTTGTCAACAAATTTAAAGAAGGCTTATGGTTATATATAAAGGCATATTTTTTCAAATAAAAAAAGTTCCATGAACTTGCTGATCTACAAAAGTAATGATCATTTCTCATGAGAAAATACTGGATTTTAAAAACAACTGCATTCAAAAGTATCCCTAAGGAGAATATTACTGTATTCATAAAATCCATTTAAAATCTGATGTTTTCAAAATGGCATTACTGACTTTTAATTACTTTTAATTCTAATAAATCGTTATTCCTACCACCACTATTACCCATAGTGTTGAACGTCATTGCTTACATGGAAAACTAGCAACATTTCAATCTCTGTTTAAGTAAAACAAAAGACTACAGACTTCTACCATAGTCAAATCTATACTACATTTCAACTACTACAGATCGGGAGTCATCTTCAGGTGGGAAAAAACCTGATACATAAAGTAAAACTGGTAACATAAAAAATCTAAAGCAGCAACAAAATAGGTTAACTACATATTACGAGGGGGAACCCAAAAATAAGGTCTCCAAAGCGCTAGAGCCACAGGGAAATTTATTGGGTGGACGAAAGAGACGACTTTTTGAATGCCACTGTCACAGGTGACGAAATGTGGGTTGACCACTTCACACCTGAATCCAAATGACAATCACTTGAGTGGCAGCATTCAACTTCGCCAAGGCTCCAAAAATTCAAACAAACACAGTCTGCCGGCAAGATCATAGCAACTGTGTTTTGGGATCAGAAGAGGATATTGTTGATTGATTTCATGCCTACTGGGACCACAATAAACACAGACGCATATTGTGAGACACTCAAAAAGGTGATTCAGAACCGGAGAAGAGGAATGCTCACCATTCTTCATGACAATGCTTGTCCTCATTGTAACGTGTCGAATTTGAGGGTTATTTTATTTTATTAAATTTTTGGGGTTTTATAAAAAATGTTTGTAAATGTAATTTCCAACTCTGACCAGAACACGTGGTGAATGGAAACAGTGTTGTAACAAAGGCGAAATATGGCTAGGCAGTTGTGCAATCAGTACACAAGGAATGCACCCAGCCTGTTTCCAAGAACTTTGCGAGAATGTGGCAGTGCGCCCGTACGCACCCAACAACCATGCGCGCGGAGCAACGCCGAGTTATGAAACTCCAAGATGGCTAAGAGTAACAAATTCAGAGCACATGTTTCCAAAGTGCCGGATGTAAAGCCTAAGTCACGCCCATATCTTGACGTCAGCCAGTGCTGCGCGAATATCTGGTATGATCAAAACACCAACAACTGCATGGTTTGAATAGGACTCACAAGCGACGACGAAACAACAGGCTTTGTGTTCCATCAAAAACGAAGTAATTGAGTTGGCCGCGAACATATAGCGGCTCTCCCAGTTTCGCCTAGATACTGTGTCTGGCCAGACACTGCCCCAAAGGGGCTCATCAAAATTTTCTAAGTTCTAATATTAAAACTCGAGTTTCGGTTAATGATGAATATGTGACAGTGAGGTGAAACAAACAGTCAACCAAAGAACACCAACAGTGAATGCGGACACATTACTAAATACGAAATATGAGAAGTTGCGCGAGCGATCACCACGTGCCGGCAGGGAGGGGTATTTCTTTTAAAATGTTGAGGGTCTATTAATATTCTGTGTGTGTGTGTATAAAAAATGGAGGCTGGGCAGTCTCCATAGTCGTAAGTAGTCTATAACAATAATTATAACAATATAAGATGTGTGACCAAGAGGTACATAAATTTTAATTCAATGTGATAAAATTTATTGGAAAACTAATCGTTTAACTTTGAAGTATTTGATTATTAAAAATGTTAATTCTCTTCAAAAAATGAGTAGAGTCAATTATTACAAACACCTATAAATCACGCTAACATCTTACGTTCGTGCGAGAATCCTGGATCCAGATAGAGTCTTTGCAGGTAGGTGGAATAAAATTTATATGTTTATATACTTAATAGTTTATTAACTTCACAAGTGGCGCAGCCGACAGGGACCGTTTTTATGAGTACAAAATATAAAGTAAAAACCGCACCTACAAATAAGATTCAAGCGTGATTTGGAGGTTAAGTGTAAATGAATACTAATTACATATAAATGATGTTAAGGTGTAGTTAAGCGATATTTAGATTATACTATATTGAATAATACGGAAAATAGTTAAGATTGAATTTTTATGTAGAGCAAAATCTCATAAATAAGATCAAAATGGAATACGGAGATAAAGTTAGTATGATTGATGTAACTGTCACGGGGGAGGGAGAAATTCATCCAGACCCTAATGTGGTCAAAGAAAGCGTTTTAAATGAATCAGATAATATAAATGATTCAGGAATGGAGATAACTCCAAGCCTGATAGATGAGAATAATTTAACGCAATCGGTAATAATGAGTGGGGCAAAAGCAGAGTCTACTCCGGTAATAAATAAAGAAAAAGAGATGTCCATGAGTGACTTATTTAACCTCCTAAGTAAACGTTTTGACGCAACTGACAAAAAATTTGAGTCGTTTTAATTCTAATGACGAAAAATTTAATGAGCAGAAAAACGAAATGCAAGAATTTAAAAGTAGTTTCAATGAGAAATTGGATGCACAAATTAAATTAAGCAATGTTTTTGACAACAAATTTGACGTATTAACTAATTCACTGTGCAGTATTGAGAGTAAGTTAAATGAAATATGTAGTGAAGCAAAAAGAGAAGGAAATGAGTCAAGAGTGTGTGTGTGTGTGTGGGAGATAGTAATACAAATGAAAATTATGATGACATGTGTAACAATGTGGTACTAGATAAAGAGTTAACAAATGATGATGATGATAGTGAGAATAGTAATGTAATTGAAGAGGTAGTATCAGAGAGTGATATGTTGAAAATAAATGATGAGAGTACTGATGAAGCTGTGGAATGTGATAATGAAATGTTCATGTGTGTTTATGAGTCAGAGAGAAAGTGGAAAGATAATATAGTGGTAGAATGGGGGCAGAGGGTAAATTTTCCCTATATTTATGATGATGTTATTTTGTGTTCACAAGTGTTGTATTTGAAGGGCAAGAGTCCCGTGTTAGTAGAAGATTTGAGTTGTTTATTTTTTTTATATAAGTTTGTACCCTCTGTCTGGAGTAATATTGAGAGTGTGATATGGTATTATGATGAGAGAGAGTTAGATAGAGAATTGTGTGTTGATAAAGAGATAGAAGTATATAATTTAAAGAGAGATTATGATGAGTGGAAAGAAATGTTAGAAGTGTATTTAAATAAGAATGATTTAAGTTATAATACAAAGGTAACTGACCCGATATTGGAAAAATTTACTAATGGAGACTTAACAGAAATACTTAATGTTGACTTGTTTCATGATTATTTTGATAAAACGGATGAATTTGATTTTTGTGGTTATGACACACAATAACCATGTGTGTGTCAATAAAATTGAAAAGTGTTACGTGAAACCAAGATTAATTTTTGACGATGGGGGCTAGACTATAAAACAATTAATGGACAATTTTAAATATTTTATTTTATGGTTTTTGACCTCGCAACCTTGGACATTGAAGTGTGATATAACTGAGTAATAATGATGACGATTTGTAAATAAATGTTTAGTAAATTTATTTGTGTGTATTGTATAATGTCAGGTAAACAATTTGTATGTAGGTAATTGCTGTAATAAGAATATTAAAGATTTGCAATCTAAATAAATAACAAAATTAATTTTGAAGACAGTAATTAGTGAATTGTAATTGTTTTGACAGCAATGAAACTTGTATATTCAATAATCAATTTAATTAAAATAATTTGAAATGTTTTAAATATTTTGATTGATTTAAATGTTATATAATTGAATTTTCTAATGGATTTAAATTATTTTACGAGATGCAAATTTGGTAATTAATTGATAAATTGTTGAATATGAAATAACACTGTGATTAAATGTTTCAGAGGTTACTTGGAGATTGGTGTATATGGTGTATATATTTTGTGTTTGTCAGTATGTGAATAATGGACTGTAAGTATCAAATTTATAATACCAGTCAGCTATAATAAAAATGTTTACAGATGTTTAACTCAAATGAAAGAATTTTAACTTCAATAATGAAAACAACTCGAGATAATAATAATTAAAAGGTAATAATTACTGTGAGATAATGTAACTTAAATGTTAACAATAAATTTGAAAATTTTAAGAAATCTAATTGTAGAGAGGGATGAATGAGTTAAATGATTAATGGTTAATGAAAAATGTCATATTACAATGTTTTATATACAATTTTATTTTAGTTAGTAAGGTGCTATTGCTGGGGTGGCCTGTGCCCCAGTAGATAGTGGAATGGGTTGGGGGTAACAGTGAGTGTTACCTCCATCGGAGGCCAACATGGCGAAAATGTGCGGCACACCTTTTGTACAATTGTACCCTGATAGATTCTCGTGCCGTACAGAATATTGATGGATAGAACAAGCATTAAAGTGAAGTTTGATTTCCCCGACTTTTCGGGCGATTACTGCCTTACCAGCACTAATCGTGGTTTTGGCTAGTGGTCAGCTATGGCCATATCAAGTCCCTTGACCATAGCTGACTTGAAATTGGTTGATAATAGAAATTAAATGGGGGGTGAAACTAGGGGAAATCCCGGAACTATGGAACAGCGGCTGCCACTCTGTCTGCGGAGGAACAGCATAGCCAGGTGGTAGACCCGTTTTAAGGGCTCATAATTATAAAACGAGGGTATGTCGATACCTAAAATTTTTAAAATGTAAAGCCGAAGCAAAGACACGGAGATGCTCTCAATTCCTCCAACTATGCAGTCTTTGTGAAAGCAAATGGGCACTACAGTCCAACATAAAATACAATAGTCTGTGTGGATTGGGTGGTTGCTCCGACGAGCAACGAATTTAAATTTTGTAAATTAAAAATGATAACTCAATTTTGCTCTAATAAAATGCTTGCATTACGCTTTGACAAATAGGTGTTCATACGTTCAGTAAAATGTGTTCATTCTGTATTTTATAAATGTATTCTTTTATTGTGTTAGAGGTAAGAATTGATAACAAATATGTGTTTTATATAATTTTGAAACGAGTATAACAAAGGAAATAACTAGACCGACCGGGAGGCGGTTGACATAATAGTACCATAGTCAGAAAGAGGGGAAACAATGATGGGTAGTATGGTAGATGTAAGGATTGATAACCATATGTATTTCATAGAATGTGTATAATTTTGAAATGTGTTTTCACTTTGCTAGGAGTGTCAGCTGATCAGTAGTAAAATGTCACTGTTAAATTGTTTATAAATGTTCAAGGTAGTTAATGTCAAATATACTGTAATGTGTTAAAGATGCTATTTTGAATAATGCGGAAAATAATTTGACAAAGTTAAGATTTTAAAGAGTTGGTGAGATATAATAAAAGATAGATGTTGGGTGATTGATATTTTGTGGGACATATAAATCAGTCCAAGTTAAAGCTAAAGTGGTAACAGAGAGAAAAATATTGTTTTGAATTAATGTAACGTTGTTGTGAGTTAATGTAATAGAATTTGAGAAGTATTGATGCTAACACAGTAGATATGGGGAATATATGTAGAGTATTGATTGATATATTGATGTTTATAAATGATGATGTTATTTTGTAGTTGAAGTGAGGTAATAAGAATGAGATTTGGGGATGGCAATTTTGTAATAGGGGATAGTGTAGTGTAGGAGTCCGCAACAAAAGGGTTGGGACCGTTTGGCGCCGGAAAGGGTTACCTTAGGTAGAATCCAGGGACCAACATAAGGGAATGAGCTTTTTGGGGGGGGGGACACTTATCCTAAGTACAAAGGGTTAGAGAGTATTTTTTTTTATATATCGAGAGAATGTGGCGATTTGAGTTTAATGGTAAGTTGGGTTTAGAGAGTGTTTGATAGATGTTTTGATAGAGATGGGTGTCCTGATAGTTAAAGTTGTTAGTGGTGTTAGAGTCAGAGAGAGGTAAAGATTATATATGAATACATGCCAAGTGGCAGATCAAGCTAGGATAAATAATTAAATCACCCAAAGTAATGGAAAGTGAGAATAATAAAGAAAGAGATTTATAATAAGAATATAAAATTTTGATTGAAACCAGTGACAAATTTTTGATAGTGTTTGAAAATAATGTAAAGTTATAAAGTGTTTCTTTTGAGTAATTTAAATATCAATTTGATTGTTAATTCTAATAATATTTTGTTATTTTAAATGTTTTATTTTATTTTGTTTTGTGTTTAAAGACAGAATTTTTCAGATGTACAATGTATTTTCAGATGTAACTTGTGTATAACGTATGTAGGTCAAGGTTCTTGACTTGACCCAGTTTTGATCAGCTGATAGGTGATACACTATACTAGACACGTTTAGCAAGGAAGTAAAGCCAATGTTGCTTTAATTAATTTGAATAATTTTAAAATAATTTCAAGATTGAAAAAAGGAAAATATATTTTAATAAATTTAAAATTTAGAATTTAAAATTTTTTTTGGAAAAAAAAAAAATTTTTCTTGAGTTTGCGCCTGCCATCTAATTGATATTTTTGAACTTTGATGATGTTATTGTTTGTGTATTATTAGTGTTTTTATTGAATTGTATTGTTAGGGCATATGTATAATCACATGTAGGTTAAGGATGTTCCTATTTTAAGAAATGTTCAATTTGTGTATTTTCTAATAACAAAAAACTAATGAAGAGAATTTTTTAGATAAAAGATTTTAGTTTGATTTTTTGGATTTTAACTTAAATGAAATGGTACCGCTAAGAATATATCAATGTTTACAGTATGTAGTATAAGTGTGTGTGTGAGCCCAGTAACTGCTAAAGGCAGCCCAGTTTGCATATAAGGGGGAACATATCGGTTGAGGATCTGGCATGATATAAGCCAGGGATTTGGATTTTTTGGGGAAACATGTTAGAAGGTGAGGTGCTCTGTGGTGCGTATCTGTTCGATTTTTCGGTGTTGGGATCTCGCACAGAGAAGTCCAGTGATCTCGTTCAGATGCGTCCATAGTCGCCGAGACAGGGGGGTCGTTTACCCATGAGGTGTAAAAGTAAGAGGGGGTTGTTCGCACCAGTTCCTCACCGGTCCTCTTAAGGGTTTTAGCAATGAGATTTCTTCTGTTTCGACAGAAAATCTCTCATTGGGGGGGGGTATTGTAACGTGTTGAATTTGAGGGTTATTTTATTTTATTAAATTTTTGGGGTTTTATAAAAAATGTTTGTACATGTAATTTCCAACTCTGGCCAGAACACGTGGTGAATGGAAACAGTGTTGTAACAAAGGCGAAATACGGCTAGGCAGTTGTGCAATCAGTACACAAGGAATGCACCCAGCCTCTGTTTCCAAGAACTTTGCGAGAATGTGGCAGTGCGCCCGTACGCACCCGACAACCATGCACGCGGAGCAACGCTGAGTTATGAAACTCCAAGATGGCTAAGAGTAACAAATTCAGAGCACATGTTTCCAAAGTGCCAGATGTAAAGCCTAAGTCACACCCATATCTTGACGTCAGCCAGTGCTGCGCAAATATCTGGTATGATCAAAACACCAACAACTGCATGGTTTGAATAGGACTCACAAGCGACGACGAAACAACAGGCTTTGTGTTCCATCAAAAACGAAGTAATTGAGTTGGCCGCGAACATATAGCGGCTCTCCCAGTTTCGCCTAGATACTGTGTCTGGCCAGACACTGCCCCAAAGGGGCTCATCAAAATTTTCTAAGTTCTAATACTAAAACTCGAGTTTCGGTTAACGATGAATATGTGACAGTGAGGTGAAACAAATAGTCAACCAAAGAACACCAACAGTGAATGCGGACACACTACTAAATACGAAATATGAGAAGTTGCGCGAGCGATCACCACGTGCCGGCAGGGAGGGGTATTTCTTTTAAAATGTTGAGGGTCTATTAATATTCTGTGTGTGTGTGTGTGTGTGTGTGTGTGTAAAAAATGGAGGCTGGGCAGTCTCCATAGTCGTAAGTAGTCTATAACAATAATTATAACAATATAAGATGTGTGACCAAGAGGTACATAAATTTTAATTCAATGTGATAAAATTTATTGGAAAACTAATCGTTTAACTTTGAAGTATTTGATTATTAAAAATGTTAATTCTCTTCAAAAAATGAGTAGAGTCAATTATTACAAACACCTATAAATCACGCTAACATCTTACGTTCGTGCGAGAATCCTGGACCCAGATAGAGTCTTTGCAGGTAGGTGGAATAAAATTTATATGTTTATATATTTAATAGTTTATTAACTTCACACCATGTTGCCCGCGCAACCGTCGATCTTCTGAACCAATTTGGATGGGACATTATCACCCCCCCCCACAGTTCGTACTTGGCACCCAGTGACTATCATTTGTTTACACATTTGAAAGAAAATATGGGTGGAATGCGATTCGACGACAATGATGAGGTGAAAGAATAGGTCAAACGCTATCTTAATGAATTGGCAGTGAGCACCTATGACACTAAAACTGCCACAGTGGCTCAAAAAATGCATCGAACATAATTGAAAAATAGTGTGTTGTTATGCTTCAAAACCATATAAAAAGTTTTGAAAATAAATGTTTTTTCTATTTTCCATAAATATGGAGACCTTATTTTTGGGTTACCCTTCGAATTACAAAAAATTACACTCTATCCTGGAGTAGCAACACCTTCAGCTCACAATAACAGAAGTTGTTGCTACTACACAATACTGGTTATTTTTATATTTAAAGTTTTGTATTTTTTTTTATTCTACATCATTTTGTAATACATCATTACATCTCTACATCATTACATTTAATATTTGCTTGTCCGTTGTAACTTGTAGTTAACCATGTGTTTGGTTTGCTGTTTTGTTTTTGATGTTACTGTAAAACGTGAGATGACTCCCCATCTATAGAAGTCATTATATTCTGTCGATTAGCAGGTGGTAGTAGTCCACAGTTTTTTGTTTAATTAAAATTGTTAACATCACCAATGACCGTGTTCAAGAAATGTGTAAAACTTGGTACGGTTAGTTCATATTGACAGCCACAAACAACAGCCTTTGATTCTTACACCACAACAGGGTTCTTGTGTTTTTTTTTAAATTTAATCCTTTGTTTTTATAAACTATTGTCATCTTGTCTTTTTTTATGTATACGTATGTAAACAGTAAAACACACACAGACACAACAGTATATGCAAACAACTATGTTCTTCCATGTATCTTAACAGAAAATATTTTATGAAATTTCTTCAAAAACTTACAATATTGATCAAGTAAGAGGACCTTTCATCTTCTTACTACTGTAATTACTCTAACATCACACATTCCCACCAGAAGTTAAAATTTATTATCTATGATTAATAAACGCCCATGTACATGAGCACACGCACATGCATACTCACACAACAATTACACAGGATTCACAAATCATTAACCTCATCTTACTCAACATAATATAGTAACATTTAATACAAAATTTTGCTTATCACCTGAATCGTGAGTAGCAAGAGATTCCCTGGAGCCACTTATGTCAGCTATGAAATATATATTACATTAGTGAATGTAAAGAAATGTACACTATCTTGACAGATATATTCACTTTATAAAATATGAACATGTCTTTAAAAAAAACAAAATATAATAATTATATACTTATTAAACATACAAATCATATTTTATTTTTAAATATCAAATATATATATTATTAATACTTATTATTTTAAGAATATTTATACTATTTCACAATATAAATTACAATTATATTTGGTACTTTTAAGGATGCAGCATGATTTGCAATTTACCACAGAAGATAATGTGACTACTCTTGCAGACTAGAACTATTTGAGATTTACAAAAATTACAAAAATTTTAAGAAAAGGCTAACAAAATTAATCTTGAGAAGTTAGGTTGTATACACTAAGTCTATTAATCACATACATCAGCCATGGGGTTTTGAAATATTCAGTGAACATACAGCTTCACCAGTGGAAAACGAAACAACTGAGAAGACCCGAGACTTCCATGGAAAAGAGTACATACAAGTGATAAATTAATTTTCTAATAACATTCACATTTTCTTTTCTACATATTTATTTGTAAAAAAGAATAACATGCAAACATATACTTTTGTGTGTTTATATTTATTAACTTTATACACGTGTGTCCACCACACCATAATTATGGTACTTACCATACATATGTTATGCCTGTTGCTACGATCTTATTATTTGTTATGGGTCCAGGGTTTTGACTCAGCGTGAATACTGACTGAAATGGGCTTTGAAATAAAGATACTACCATTTTAAAACATCAACTATCAATATCGGTTTATTTTTCTTTTCATTTTTACACCGGACTTTTTATTTAATGACAATGGTGTTTTGCCCAACCAAAAAACCAAAATGGCGGCCGTTACTTACATTCTATTTCTCTTATTACAACAACTAGGTTATATATTCTTATTCATCATATTACCAATTTTTTCTGTTAACTGGGCAGCTGCCTTTCTAATAAAATGACTTTAATTATATTCGCTTAGAGGCGAAACGCAAACCAACGCTTGGCTGTCGACAATTACCATTCACTCCCCACTTTCTCACTCTCACTCATTCTGAATACATTAATGCATTTTGGTTATGAATATATCTGACAGTTGTGTAAAAGACCTCTTTAAAATTGAATTTAGGTTTTGCACTTTCCTGTTTTGTAAACTAGAAGTTCTGGACGATGTCTCACATGCTGCTTTTATAGAAGTTGCGTGGTTACATTTTTTACTATTGTTTCACTGACTCTAGGTTTTAATTTTGAAAAACTATTGTGCACTGTCTTACTTCCTCTTCCACTGATTTATAACTACATATAGAGATTACATTTTGAAATTTCAAATCACTGGGCCGGTATAATTAGCCGGCTGCCTTTTGTAAGGTGTTACCGCTGATGCGGAGTTGTGAAGACTGGGATCAAGCACTACGCACTTTTTATGTATGTGTGTGTGTGTGTACGTCATTATTCTTTGTCTTTAGTCAAAGAAACGTCCTAGTTTATTACGTATTTTATGCACGTCATTCTTTTGTTAATGACGTTTGGCGTTGTTGGCCAATGAAACAGACGTATCTAGAGCCTGTATTTGTTTGTGTAACCATTTTAAGCGTTCTTATCCGCACGTCCACCGTTGACCTTGGAATGATTCTGTTGTGTCGAAACTGCGTCGTTGCAGGCAAAACCAGGGAAATTGTACTACCCATACAAATGAATGCAAAATACATTGAAATACAATAATTTGATACCTTGTATATCATAAATTTGATATCAGGTTTTTCGTACTGTTACAAAACCCCCTCAATGAAAGGTTTTATGTCGAAACATAAAAACTTTCATTGACCCATTCACACTTTTCTAAAAGGATCAGCCCAGATATGGCGCCACAACCCCCTGTAGTGTTACTATAAAAAGAATTTCAATCACTTACCCTTGGTCCAATGATGATGTTCGTACCCTCTGACCTTACTGGACTTCTCAGGAGAGATCCCAACACCATAAGGCCATGAGGCACTTTACGCTCCTGTTCTGACGCACCGGCCAGCTCAGGACCGTGGTCACAACACCACCAAACTCTGAAACATGCAATACCAAATTTTAAAATAGTGGCCTTCTCTATATCCATATCCACATCCGATATGTTTCCTCTTAGTGCATTGGTTTGCGTTTTGGGGCATTGGTTTGTTTAACTCTACAATTTTCAAACAATGTATAACAAGAGTTAAGATAGAAAATTCCTTCTCTTTTTAACAACCCAGTATTTAGTACAACTTTCTGACTCCAGTCAATTATATTTCCTCTCTTTACCACATGGAAACATTTATTCTTAGCCTAAACAGAAAACACATTTTACTTTTCTAAGCAACAACCATTAACTCTACTATTTTACTTCATATAACATTACAATATCTATCTATCATGGCAAACAACTTTAAAGCTCTTTATTTTCTTTACAACTTTTTCTTTATTCTTATTTTCTTTGCAACCAAACTACTCAAATTTCTTTGTTAGAAACCAATGTTACCTTTATATTTTTAGCACCTTAACATTTTTATCGTCGCTACCCCCGTAACAACCTCCTATCCACACACACTATTGTACCATCAACATAATAAAACATTGTACATTAAACATTAACATTGTAACATTTACCTTACATTAAACAATTTACATTTAAATAACTGGTATCAAAACTTTATAACGTTACTATTATCCACTCTTTATTAACTGTTAAATTAGTAAACATTCATTTATCATTAGATTCTAAATAAAATTTTGAAACTTATCATTACCCTTCCTGTTACATTACCTTTCTACCATGAATTTTCTTTTTCTAACCTTTCCTCAATCCTTGTCTAGTTTGGGTGACTCTCTATTATTCATTATTCTCTCTCTTATTTTGGCATTTGTCAATCTAACCTTACTCACCTCTTTTTAACTAACAACCGCTTCTAGCCATTAACATATTATGACACCAATATCTCAATAATAACCCCCTTCACTAATCCCATTTAAAACCTCTGGCACCACTCGTTTTTTGTACTAGGATGTGTGTTCCCTACCTGGCCATACCCATTCCTAACCATTTGCCCTCCACCAAATATCGGCAAACACTCTAACCCAAAATTGCTCCGCCTGCCACAATGCTGCACGTTGATCACTCCCTACACCGGATCCTTACTACAAAATATCATCAACAAATATAATTATATACCATTCACATTACTCACCTCTTCACATATAATCACTAACTACTGTCTCCCTAAAATATCTAACACCCTCTTTATATATTACCAGTATCTCAACATTCTTATTTTCACTAACTCCCAATAACTTTATTTAACTAACTCCAATTCCCTTATTTATCATTATTACCCAAACTCTTTTACAACATTTCACCTTAATATACCACTAGAAAATTCATTACTTATCTTACAATCCTAAAACAACTCAATATCCAAATATATCATATGCGTAATCATTTACTACCCATTATAATCTAAATCTCATAATATCATTTAAAATCATTTACAAACTTTTCTACAGTACATGGTTACACAAAAATACCTAAAATACACAACAGCAAAATTACACAAATACATTGACAGTAATATACACAAAAATATACAATCCACATAATCATTAAATCATTTCTCATAAATCAGTTCATAAGCAGTCCATTTCAAAACACTGTCCACATAATTAAATGTTCATAAACACAATAAAATATTTAGCCTCCATCGTCGAATAATAGTCGAACCTTAAAACTATATGCATTGCTTATTATTAGATATCTTATCATTATACATACATATACAATTCAAATGTTCATCATTATCCTCAAACTCATTGAACCTGTCATGATTGGTCCTTGTCCTGTCACCTTCGGTATAATTAGTCATAATTCGGTATTTTGTAAAGTCATTATTCTCATTATCTCCTACTCCTTCAGTTTTATTACACGGTAAGTACTTATTATATTTATTATATATCATCTCTACTTCTAACCTTTCCATAAATTCTTCATAGTCTCTACTTATCTTAAAAATCTCTACTTCTCTTTTTCTCTCACTTTCAAAACATCTCTCTCTTTTAATATCTCTCTCATAATAACTCTCCCAACAACACTTCTCTCTCTCAATATATCTCTCTTTACACACTCTCTTTAACCCTTCAACACACACTATCATTCCATTATTATCATATTCTATTCCCCATAAAATTTCATTATCACTACCAACATCCACACTATTATCTCCTATTACTATATTTTTATTTATTTTATCGTCATTTCCACTACTACTTACCTTGTCATCTTTGTTCAATTCTAATTTGTCTATTACTTTCTTATTTTCTAATTCCATTTCATCTAAACGCGTCTCTACTTCGTTAATTCTCTTATCTAAATTACAATTCTGTTTCTTAATTTCATTGATGTCATTTTTTAAATCGCTATTTTGTTCTTTCAATTCGTTAAATTTCTCATCGAATTTGTTATTCTGTATCTCAAAAAGCGTCTGCATAATTTTTACTATTTCATTTTCTTCAGTTTTTTTATTTACTATAGGCGTTGACTGATCGCCTTCTCGCATAATTTGTGACTTAGTCATGCTTGTTTCGCTATCATTTGCCATTATAAAAAAAAAAAATGTTAATGATTTGTTGCTTTATATTTGTGTTACCACCTAACCTACAATCGTATCTTTAATTTCAATGCCCACTCTGCCATCATTCAGGCTTATTAAATAAAATACAACAGGATATATTTTTATATAGTCACCAGTTCGGGCGCCATTTGTTAACAAACACATTTTCTTTTCTACATATTTATTTGTAAAAAAGAATAACATGCAAACATATACTTTTGTGTGTTTATATTTATTAACTTTATACACGTGTGTCCACCACACCATAATTATGGTACTTACCATACATATGTAATGCCTGTTGCTACGATCTTATTATTTGTTATGGGTCCAGGGTTTTGACTCAGCGTGAATACTGACTGAAATGGGCTTTGAAATAAAGATACTACCATTTTAAAACATCAACTATCAATATCGGTTTATTTTTCTTTTCATTTTTACACCGGACTTTTTATTTAATGACAATGGTGTTTTGCCCAACCAAAAAACCAAAATGGCGGCCGTTACTTACATTCTATTTCTCTTATTACAACAACTAGGTTATATATTCTTATTCATCATATTACCAATTTTTTCTGTTAACTGGGCAGCTGCCTTTCTATTAAAATGACTTTAATTATATTCGCTTAGAGGCGAAACGCAAACCAACGCTTGGCTGTCGACAATTACCATTCACTCCCCACTTTCTCACTCTCACTCATTCTGAATACATTAATGCATTTTGGTTATGAATATATCTGACAGTTGTGTAAAAGACCTCTTTAAAATTGAATTTAGGTTTTGCACTTTCCTGTTTTGTAAACTAGAAGTTCTGGACGATGTCTCACATGCTGCTTTTATAGAAGTTGCGTGGTTACATTTTTTACTATTGTTTCACTGACTCTAGGTTTTAATTTTGAAAAACTATTGTGCACTGTCTTACTTCCTCTTCCACTGATTTATAACTACATATAGAGATTACATTTTGAAATTTCAAATCGCTGGGCCGGTATAATTAGCCGGCTGCCTTTTGTAAGGTGTTACCGCTGATGCGGAGTTGTGAAGACTGGGATCAAGCACTACGCACTTTTTACATATGTGTGTGTGTGCGTACGTTATTATTCTTTGTCTTTAGTCAAAGAAACGTCCTAGTTTATTACGTATTTTATGCACGTCATTCTTTTGTTAATGACGTTTGGCGTTGTTGGCCAATGAAACAGACGTATCTAGAGCCTGTATTTGTTTGTGTAACCATTTTAAGCGTTCTTATCCGCACGTCCACCGTTGACCTTGGAATGATTCTGTTGTGTCGAAACTGTGTCGTTGCAGGCAAAACCAGGGAAATTGTACTACCCATAAAAATGAATGCAAAATACATTGAAATACAATAATTTGATACCTTGTATATCATAAATTTGATATCAGGTTTTTCGTACTGTTACAAAACCCCCTCAATGAAAGGTTTTATGTCGAAACATAAAAACTTTCATTGACCCATTCACACTTTTCTAAAAGGATCAGCCCAGATATGGCGCCACAACCCCCTGTAGTGTTACTATAAAAAGAATTTCAATCACTTACCCTTGGTCCAATGATGATGTTCGTACCCTCTGACCTTACTGGACTTCTCAGGAGAGATCCCAACACCATAAGGCCATGAGGCACTTTACGCTCCTGTTCTGACGCACCGGCCAGCTCAGGACCGTGGTCACAACACCACCAAACTCTGAAACATCAATACCAAATTTTAAAATAGTGGCCTTCTCTATATCCATATCCACATCCGATATGTTTCCTCTTAGTGCATTGGTTTGCGTTTTGGGGCATTGGTTTGTTTAACTCTACAATTTTCAAACAATGTATAACAAGAGTTAAGATAGAAAATTCCTTCTCTTTTTAACAACCCGGTATTTAGTACAACTTTCTGACTCCAGTCAATTATATTTACTCTCTTTACCACATGGAAACATTTATTCTTAGCCTAAACAGAAAACACATTTTACTTTTCTAAGCAACAACCATTAACTCTACTATTTCACTTCATATAACATTACAATATCCATCTATCATGGCAAACAACTTTAAAGCTCTTTATTTTCTTTACAACTTTTTCTTTATTCTTATTTTCTTTGCAACCAAACTACTCAAATTTCTTTGTTAGAAACCAATGTTATCTTTATATTTTTAGCACCTTAACATTTTTATCGTCGCTACCCCCGTAACAACCTCCTATCCACACACACTATTGTACCATCAACATAATAAAACATTGTACATTAAACATTAACATTGTAACATTTACCTTACATTAAACAATTTACATTTAAATAACTGGTATCAAAACTTTATAACGTTACTATTATCCACACTTTATTAACTGTTAAATTAGTAAACATTCATTTATCATTAGATTCTAAATAAAATTTTGAAACTTATCATTACCCTTCCTGTTACATTACCTTTCTACCATGAATTTTCTAACCATTAACATATTATGACACCAATATCTCAATAATAACCCCCTTCACTAATCCCATTTAAAACCTTTGGCACCACTCGTTTTTTGTACTAGGATGTGTGTTCCCTACCTGGCCATACCCATTCCTAACCATTTGCCCTCCACCAAATATCGGCAAACACTCTAACCCAAAATTGCTCCGCCTGCCACAATGCTGCACGTTGATCACTCCCTACACCGGATCCTTACTACAAAATATCATCAACAAATATAATTATATACCATTCACATTACTCACCTCTTCACATATAATCACTAACTACTGTCTCCCTAAAATATCTAACACCCTCTTTATATATTACCAGTATCTCAACATTCTTATTTTCACTAACTCCCAATAACTTTATTTAACTAACTCCAATTCCCTTATTTATCATTATTACCCAAACTCTTTTACAACATTTCACCTTAATATACCACTAGAAAATTCATCACTTATCTTACAATCCTAAAACAACTCAATATCCAAATATATCATATGCGTAATCATTTACTACCCATTATAATCTAAATCTCATAATATCATTTAAAATCATTTACAAACTTTTCTACAGTACATGGTTACACAAAAATACCTAAAATACACAACAGCAAAATTACACAAATACATTGACATTAATATACACAAAAATATACAACCCACATAATCATTAAATCATTTCTCATAAATCAGTTCATAAGCAGTCCATTTCAAAACACTGTCCACATAATTAAATGTTCATAAACACAATAAAATATTTAGCCTCCATCGTCGAATAATAGTCGAACCTTAAAACTATATGCATTGCTTATTATTAGATATCTTATCATTATACATACATATACAATTCAAATGTTCATCATTATCCTCAAACTCATTGAACCTGTCATGATTGGTCCTTGTCCTGTCACCTTCGGTATAATTAGTCATAATTCAGTATTTTGTAAAGTCATTATTCTCATTATCTCCTACTCCTTCAGTTTTATTACACGGTAAGTACTTATTATATTTATTATATATCATCTCTACTTCTAACCTTTCCATAAATTCTTCATAGTCTCTACTTATCTTAAAAATCTCTACTTCTCTTTTTCTCTCACTTTCAAAACATCTCTCTCTTTTAATATCTCTCTCATAATAACTCTCCCAACAACACTTCTCTCTCTCAATATATCTCTCTTTACACACTCTCTTTAACCCTTCAACACACACTATCATTCCATTATTATCATATTCTATTCCCCATAAAATTTCATTATCACTACCAACATCCACACTATTATCTCCTATTACTATATTTTTATTTATTTTATCGTCATTTCCACTACTACTTACCTTGTCATCTTTGTTCAATTCTAATTTGTCTATTACTTTCTTATTTTCTAATTCCATTTCATCTAAACGCGTCTCTACTTCGTTAATTCTCTTATCTAAATTACAATTCTGTTTCTTAATTTCATTGATGTCATTTTTTAAATCGCTATTTTGTTCTTTCAATTCGTTAAATTTCTCATCGAATTTGTTATTCTGTATCTCAAAAAGCGTCTGCATAATTTTTACTATTTCATTTTCTTCAGTTTTTTTATTTACTATAGGCGTTGACTGATCGCCTTCTCGCATAATTTGTGACTTAGTCATGCTTGTTTCGCTATCATTTGCCATTATAAAAAAAAATGTTAATGATTTGTTGCTTTATATTTGTGTTACCACCTAACCTACAATCGTATCTTTAATTTCAATGCCCACTCTGCCATCATTCAGGCTTATTATATAAAATACAACAGGATATATTTTTATATAGTCACCAGTTCGGGCGCCATTTGTTAACAAACACATTTTCTTTTCTACATATTTATTTGTAAAAAAGAATAACATGCAAACATATACTTTTGTGTGTTTATATTTATTAACTTTATACACGTTGTGTCCACCACACCATAATTATGGTACTTACCATACATATGTAATGCCTGTTGCTACGATCTTATTATTTGTTATGGGTCCAGGGTTTTGACTCAGCGTGAATACTGACTGAAATGGGCTTTGAAATAAAGATACTACCATTTTAAAACATCAACTATCAATATCGGTTTATTTTTCTTTTCATTTTTACACCGGACTTTTTATTTAATGACAATGGCGTTTTGCCCAACCAAAAAACCAAAATGGCGGCCGTTACTTACATTCTATTTCTCTTATTACAACAACTAGGTTATATATTCTTATTCATCATATTACCAATTTTTTCTGTTAACTGGGCAGCTGCCTTTCTATTAAAATGACTTTAATTATATTCGCTTAAGAGGCGAAACGCAAACCAACGCTTGGCTGTCGACAATTACCATTCACTCCCCACTTTCTCACTCTCACTCATTCTGAATACATTAATGCATTTTGGTTATGAATATATCTGACAGTTGTGTAAAAGACCTCTTTAAAATTGAATTTAGGTTTTGCACTTTCCTGTTTTGTAAACTAGAAGTTCTGGACGATGTCTCACATGCTGCTTTTATAGAAGTTGCGTGGTTACATTTTTTACTATTGTTTCACTGACTCTAGGTTTTAATTTTGAAAAACTATTGTGCACTGTCTTACTTCCTCTTCCACTGATTTATAACTACATATAGAGATTACATTTTGAAATTTCAAATCGCTGGGCCGGTATAATTAGCCGGCTGCCTTTTGTAAGGTGTTACCGCTGATGCGGAGTTGTGAAGACTGGGATCAAGCACTACGCACTTTTTACATATGTGTGTGTGTGCGTACGTTATTATTCTTTGTCTTTAGTCAAAGAAACGTCCTAGTTTATTACGTATTTTATGCACGTCATTCTTTTGTTAATGACGTTTGGCGTTGTTGGCCAATGAAACAGACGTATCTAGAGCCTGTATTTGTTTGTGTAACCATTTTAAGCGTTCTTATCCGCACGTCCACCGTTGACCTTGGAATGATTCTGTTGTGTCGAAACTGTGTCGTTGCAGGCAAAACCAGGGAAATTATACTACCCATACAAATGAATGCAAAATACATTGAAATACAATAATTTGATACCTTGTATACCATAAATTTGATATCAGGTTTTTCGTACTGTTACAATTCCTGCAAACAAGAATAATAAGCCTCTGATATTTCACTGAGTTGTACTACAATCTCCTCCAGAAGAAGTGTTACCCATCCTGTCTGAGCTGTTTTCACATTGAACTTCCTATACAGAAAAAGGAAGACATTTTACCCAATCTGTACTGTCTAAGTAACATGAAATATACAATGTAGAATGTCAACCACTTTTTTGTTTGTTGATATGGGTCTTCCAATGAAGATAATTAATGATCGTTTTTACTGATTTTTTTATCTTGTTCTATACTTTGTCTTCCTTGTGGCTGTCAGTTTTTTTATTCAAACATGCATAGTCCATTTATGTGAGAGACATTCTTCTTGTGTCATAACAGCTCTTTTCAGCGTAAGACACACACTATTTTATGATATAAGGTTTGAAATTGTTTCTACTACCTTCTAGAAAGTTAATGTCACCAGTTTTCTATCCTTGCCAGAATTATATAAACTTTGTGCTAACATTATAATAAAAATAATGTAGTTAATACTTAGTTCCATTATATTTATCAAATCTCCTTATGAAAGCTGTGCCAGTTCATTTTCAACACAATGACTTAAATATTTTATCACCTCTGCACAGTATACATATACAAAAAGATATAATACTAAAGAAAATAAACTTTAAATGTAATTCATCAGTCCAGATAATGTGAGATGTACAAAAGTTAAGAAAAGTACACTTCCAACTATCTTCTTCTTCTTACAATATTATAGTTGATGCTTCCAGGTCTATTCACTGTATTTGCAATAACACAATGAATTCAAAAGAATTACTTCAACTATACCACGTTCTGAGTCTGTATACATGTACAACTCCCATAACTCCACAAAAATGTAAAATACATAAATGACTATATTCATAAAATGTATAAGTTTATAAAAATATAAGTGACACTTTTTTAATTATTTGATGGACCAAAGCGGAAAATGCAAACTGGAGAAGCTAAATGTTACACTGAAGCATTTCATATATTATGCATACATGTAAATCTTAGCACTTTTATTAAGGTATTCTATGTCAGTTCAACCAGGAAATCACATCACATTTAATGTCAGATCATGGTGCAATGTTAATTTTTGTGCAAGAAGCCATGGAAAACCAGACAGAATTGGTGCAGCAGAAAATGTTTAGTGTAAAAGAGAAGACTCCTGAGACTACTTTAAAGTAAGTCTCCTGAGACAAGAGAATACAATAGCAGCTGCTGCAAACAAACAGTAGAAAAGTCAGTATTAATGGTGTTGGTGCAATATATTCTGGCCATTCTGCTCCCCAAAACTGATACTACATCCACGTATTCCTGAGACATTTTTTTTAAACTTCTGAAACTATAGAGTTAGTCCATTGCTAATGATTTTTAATTTTTCTGAGTTTTACATCAGACCTTTGTCAGAATGATATTAGTCTACACAGGACAGAGATACTCTAACTACATTAACTGAGGCACAAATCTGATTCATGCGATCTCTAGCATCAGTAAAATGGAATTATATGGTCTGCTAAAACCACTTCCCCAGCCACAGCCAACCAGCCATGGTATTTTACCAAGTTGTTACACAAAAGTGAAATATATAAAAAAATTTTAATACTGATGGACTTCTTTCTTATTTCACTACGTCTGTACCCATCTGTGATGTGGGTGAGATTGTTGTTGCTAATTATATAAAAACATCTGAAAGATCTGCCACGTCTCAAATGGATGAATAAACTCAGTAAAGGAACAAAATGGGGTACTTACATTTAATACTTCATAGATCAAATGAATTTTATGGATTAGCGTGCACCAAAAGTACATGGGCTTTTCATAGCATTAATTCATGTTATTTGTATTCTTGGTTATCAGTTTCTATTGTGATCTGTAACTTGATTATAGATTTTTTTTTTGACTTTTAAGAATTTTACTAACCTACCAGTTCCACTGAATTCTAATTTCATATGGTTAATTACAAAAACCAAACATAGTACCTTCAGGTGAAAGTCATTCTCATGCAGATACATGCTGAATAATATTGCAGTTTCTATAGTGTGCAGCATTTCTATAAAGCAACTGCCATTTGGGTACAATTCACAGTATATACTGCCATTTGCGGTATATATTACGTTTTGTACATCACATTCATACACCGCCTGCCTGATAAACTATAATTGTGAAGTAATAATGAATGCCATGTGAATGATATGAATATTTTAATAGTTAATGAATACTGTTATTATGGTTTCTATTCACACACACACACACACACACACACACACACACACACACACACACACACACACACACACACACACACACACACACACACAATTATTATTTTTTTACTCCTCTATAAAACAGATAACGATAAATATCACAAAAATATGTTTTGTTATATCTTACATTTTATATCTTAAACAAAGAGAATACAAAATACATTAACAAATAAAACAATTACTTGTGTTCTCAAATATACATTCTTGCTTTTCTCTTTGATTTTTTTTCAGCAGTTAGTGTTGTATGCACTTGTTGAATCAACTTTTAACTCCACAAGTATCAACCTCCACAAGTTGCCTTTCATTTTTAACTAGGAGTACTAGCTTGCCATTACAGTTGAAAATCGTCATTTGCAAAGGACACTTAAACTGATATTGATTGCAGGCTCATTGGGCACTTGGTGAAACATATTAGTTAAAAAGGTTTAAAAACACAAATGCTTGGTAGTTTCACAATGTATTCTTAAACTCTGGCAATTATTTCAGTCTATTAGGATATTCTCAAAGAGCTGCTAAGAACAACTAAATACAAAGAATGTTTAGAGGGTGAAGATGTATTAACAGTGTGTATATAGACATGTGTGTGGGGTGTGTATGCTGGAGGGGGTGGAGAAGCTAATATACGGAAAGCCAAATGGCTGTAAAACTAAGTATAATAAGAATGCAAATTCTAAAATGAACTAAACTAAATAACAGCTTTTAATAAGGGAGATAAAAGAATCCTGCATTTTTTTTTCTTATTTTTAACTTCATTTTTATGTTCTAAAATTTCCAATAGAGCCATTTTATTTACACTTTTCTATGTTATGCAGTATACCATGTTTTTTGTGTCTAAAAAGTGGTTGTGTTTTAAGCAATGATCTGTGAAACCTGTATTTGCAAGTTTTGAACATAAGCAAGAGATTTTAAATAATACAGCAAATATAGGTTTCACAGACCATTGCTTAAAAATAATATTTATAGTGAAAGTGATATCAATTTTATTCCATGTTATATTAGAACATATCTCTGTGATTATTAAAAAAATATTAAGTGATATCTTCCTTTTATACTGATAATCCAGTTTCAAACAGACAACGTTTTTTGATGCAAACGAATAAATTACATTTTTGTAGTTAACACAAAACAGACAGCTGAACATTCACATTTTCCTGAACCATCATCCTTCACTAACAAGGTTGTCAAATTTGAAAACTTTAAATCATAAACTAGATTTTTGCTATAAGTCAATAATTTTAAATACAACACCTAGCAAATGCTAGACTGACGTTCTAAAAATCAGTGAAATAAACACCACATAACCTAAAGGAAAAGATTTACATCACTTCTTATCACATAAATGAATGGATTATACAAACATTATATCACTATCTATGAAAAATGGTATTTTTGGTTGAACTGACATCAATGAACACTTTTATATAATACACTTAACATTTAATAGTGTTCACAAAATTAGGTAGTTCGGCTAAAATTCATTGTTGCCAATTTGTTTTTTGTATACCAGTAAAACAGCCACAGCTTTACTCATGTTTACAAGTCTGACTATGATTACCTAATGCTATGAGTTACTTCCGGCTACTGAGTTTATTTATCAAATTTATGTCAAAAAATTATAATTGTGTACATAGGTAAGATTAAAGATCATGATATATTTATTTTTTATATACTCACACATACAAATTTAAGTTAGCAAAATTTAATTTTAAAAAGTGGCAACATGAATATCCAGCAAGCTTGCTTTTTTCAGTTTTGATCAGAAATATTTTATCAGCAGGAAAGTTGTAGAAAGTAGTACAAATATTTTTTTTTATTTTCTAATTTTTTTGGTATCTACTATAGTTTAACCCAAAATTACTATTGAAGTTTGTGGTTATAATGTATCAGTAATGCACACTGTACTTCTAAAAACAGCGCATAAAGAAACAAAATGGGATTTACCGTATGTTTCATTATTTGTTTTCAAAGCAGAGCCAAAAATAACATTGACTAAAACAGATAATTATTTTTTTTTTCAAGGTTACCAAAATACAACTTTAAAGAGGACTGCCAATTCATGCCTGAGAGTAAGCGACTCTCAACCTCTCCTCACTTTATTGGTTCCTTATCTGGCAACAAGGAATCTCTGTCAACCTGCCTGATTTTGTGACAAGTTAACAAATTAAGACAAGTTCACACACACACACACACACACACACACACACACACACACACACACACACACACACACACACACACACACACACACACACACACACACACACACACACACACACACGAAATACTTAGTCACAGTTTAATCAACCTCCTATAATAACTGCATAATAGTCGTAATACTTCATCCTTAACATCTAACAAAAAAGATTTTTAAAACAGCTTCAAATTTACCTGATAAATGCACACACAATTTTCTTTTCCTAGCTGAGTTATAAATTCTAGCTGACCAAATACAAAAGACTTTTTTTAACCCCCTACTCAAAGCAAACTTAAAATAATTTAATCACAATTAACAAGTTTTATAAAACTAAGTAAGCTGTTCAGATCTTATTTGTGTCCAACACACTATGCAGGAAATTGGGTAAAGGCTACTGAAATGCATGCATAAAAAATAGTTATAAGCAAATAAGAAACTACTTCATGCAAAACACAAATTGTAAAATTGTGGAAAATTACTTGATGCATGCTAGGTGTTCTATACTCTTGATATTATAGCTTTTTATACAATACCAACTATAATAATAAATCAACTAATAGAGAAATAAAAATAATTTAACTGAGGAAACAATCAAGTGCACTGGAAGTGGAAAGTCTTACTACAATATCTAACGCAATACACATACAGAGTTGCTTCACTTTTGTTTTACATTTCTTTCACCAAATTATGTTTTATATGTTTCAATTTTTTCTTTATTTTTACCCTTATTTATACTCCTTATTCCTGAATATTAGAACTTGCCATTAAACTTGCACACTGCGCGTGCGCGCGCGCGCGCACACACACACACACACACACTTAAAACCACTATATGTATTCTTTCTTCTTTGACACACTGATTGAGTGTTTTGCTTTTGTTACAAGTATCTTGAACACAATAAACTCTTTATTGCATATTTTCTTTAAATATTTTTATGTTAAAGTGTTCATCATATGTTAAATAAGGAGTCAGTCATATCAGTATAAAACACTTAAGTAAGTGAACAATCAAGACAAAACCAAGGCTGTTGTCAACATTTCCATTCTACAATGTTCATGTGAAAACGGTCACACTAGTGTTGCTTATAACTTATTGGGACGAATGGTTTACATTATCTAAAAAAATATGTAGCATTTAGATTGTATTCCAGTGAAAAATATGACAGGGAAGGAGGAGAATGCATCATCTTTCAAGTCTAACTGGGTCTTCATGGCCAAAACTATAGCCAATAAATGCACTGTTAAGACTGCCATTAAATGATCTACATCTTAAAAATATGGGGTAAATATAACATACAGCCAACCTGATATTACATAATATTACACATCAAAAACAAGGGGCTTACTAGACCACTGGGTATGATCTACTAATCTAGAGACCCGGAATTTGATTATTGGGTAGCATTCTGGGGTAAAACAATGGATAGCTGGCCACTTAGCATGTGCGGCTGCATGACCTTTCTTTACAGCAGCGTATTCTTCAGATTCTTGTAATCTACTTTGGTCATCAAAAACAATCATTATTATTTGTACACATTTACAGAACACAGCTTGAACTTATTAATTTTTTGTATATTTCTCTCCTCGTAACCAAAAAAAGTTATGGTTTTCCTTTCACCAATAGCAAGAAAGCTTCATATTATAGTTAGAATGTACTACTGTTTACAAACATTATCATTACCCAATTCTTTTCCATCACCAGTGGAATATATGATCCGACTGCAAGTCAACCGACTGTGCATCATTATTGACAAATACTTACTGACTATAATTATAACTTAGACAATATATACTTATAAAAATAATCTCAATCTGTTAGTAATTTAAATTAAATGGACAATTTAATTAATTTGATTAATCTGGCTGGTTTCATTTTCAATAATTTTTCGGTGAGGGTTTGTGAGGATCGGTCAAAAATATAACACAAATTTTAAATTAATTGTGTTGACGTTTCGACAATGTTTATTGTCATCATCAGGACAATATTTGTGTGTTTGGCGTTAGCAACAATTGGCCTTATGATGACAATAAACACTGTTGAAACATTGACTCAAATAAGTTAAAATTTGTGTTATATTTTTGACCAATCCTCACAAACCCTTCACCGAAAAATTCATTAATCGACCAGGTCACTACGAATTTAAGGATTTTCAATAATGTTGATAGTTTTTAATTTTTTTTAACGTACTCATATGTGATATGACCTGCAGCCTTGGTTAAAAACAGTTTTGTGATATGGTATACTGACTATATAGTAGACATTACTGTCTTCTGAGTCACAGCTCACTGAAATGTTTACTATGTCTGAATGAAATACTGTAGACTTTTTCATGACAATTTTTCATCACTGTATCCAGTTGGTGTTTTTAAAACCTACACACATCAGACAGAATATACCTGTGGCTGAATTAACAAAAAAAAAACTGTCTTATCTTGATGGTGATAGCCAGTTTTCTACTACTTTCATCATTATAAACAATCAACTACCAGTTTGTCTATCTTGTGCTCTCTTCCTGATAACATTATCCCACCACTACATCTTCTTCTTCCTTTTTGCTATCAAATTTCTTTCAGTGACTACTTTCTGCATATAGTTCCTTCTCAGAATATGACCAATCCTATTAACTTTCTTTTTCCTTGCAGACACTTTTCATTTATTCTTATTAGTACCTCCTTTCTACCTATTCGATCTTGCCCTGTATTCTACAAAACCAAATTTCAAAACTTTTCAAATACCTCTCTCCCATTTCTTCTTCAGTGCCGTTGTTTCTGAACCACAGATGCCATATTTTAAAAACCAATATTTTATTCTCTTAACAGTTAGTAGCTCTTGTGTTTTTCTAAAAGCTACCTTTCTGTATACTTTCCTGTATCACATAAGCTTTCGTTCCAAGTAAGTGTGATGTTCTAATTATTGGAAGGCTCTAACCACTCCCCCACATGCAGGGCATTCACTGAGCCTTGCTCTTTTGATATTTCCTAACATTAATCTTACAAATGCCCTTACTCTTTTACTGTCCTCACTATTGTTCCAAATATTTTGGATGATCGTCCTTTATAGCCCACCCATCCACTTACTTCATGGTTTAACTCTTTCAGTCATACATGTACCTTACTTATATTACTGAAGGCCTGCTGTACAAGTTTTTCACTACAGATATTTAAACACTATATATAAGTTTATCATGATATGTACGAACAATAAGTCCACTATTTTAAAACAATAATAAAGAACAAAAAATTAAAAGATGATACCACAATATATTACAGCATAAACCCAGAAAAGCATGTAATTACAATAACTATAATACAACAATGTACAACTGAATGTGAAATGGCTGGAACATCAATTATCAGACACATCATATGACATACAAAAAAGTGGAGAAGTACAAAATTGTCTGGGAGTCAAAACATTCTACAAATTTTATGAAAGACAATCCACAAACATAGGGGATTGAAACGTTCTCTGAAATTTTTATAAAAGTTTTTATTCTATTTACTATGAAAGTAGGCTCCTCTCTCGCTACTTCCACCTATTCCTCCTTGAGCCTATTCTTGAATTCACTTTCATGTTTAGTTTAAATGGCCCTTCACTGCAGACCAGTACGCAAAAAAGTGTCACAAAAATATTACCAAACTGTCCTTTTCCTGGAGCAGAAATCTACTAATGTTGGCAGAATAAAAGAATTAGACAAATTTGACCCACCTTCCCAAAAAGAACAAAGTTGGTGTGTGCAAACATAGAACAAAATTAAAAAAAAAATGCATGTGAACACTATCACAAAATTTGTGCTATCAGTGCATAGTGACAGCGACTTAACTAACCAAAAGGTGATGAAGGAACTGGAAAATTTTGATCTCGATAATGCAGTGCATTTATGGTCTGTTCAAATGAGGCATTTATTGGAACTTTTGAGAGGGTTGCTAGTTTTGTAAGTATCTTAATAGTATCAAAACTGAGAGGCTTTAATATCTGTCTAAGTATATGCAAAAGTGGTAACATTGATTATACTGGATTATCAACACTCTGTAGCAGCTAAATACAGAAATAGTACTAACAATGAATAATTTTGTATTTATGAAAATCAATGATTAATTACTACTTGACTGTAGCAGATGACAAAGAGTGCCACTTGACTGATTCTGCAAATTTTGAAATTTCAGAAGAACTCTGACAAAGGTGTAGTACAAACAAAACAAAAGTCATACCTTGATAAGGATAACTGTTAAAGTCAAGAAACTGTTATTTACTACCATCATTGAATTTACTATTTTCTATCACACACACACACACACACACACACACACACACACACACACACACACACACACACACACACACACACACACACACACACACACACACACACACACACACACACTTCAAACACGTTTTGCTACAGTCTGTTTCTTGATGTATATATTTAATATTTATAATGAATTTATCTCAAGATACTTTTTTCTTTGTAGGAACATGTTTCGGGAAGCATTGTGTTCCCATCTTCAGCCTTCCTGATTTTGAGTCTAGTGAAGTATAGGCCCGCCAGCCTTTCTTGAACAGTCATCTGCGCCGACCCAATGCATGAATTACCCCCACTCCCAAGTATGGCTAAGTTATCTAGAGCGAAGAGAAGGGATACGTCGCTATAACGTTTGCTGTCTCACTTCCATATTATTTCCCTCTCTGTCACACACATGCTTCCGTTGTTCTCGCCAGTCTTGTTGCAGCCGATGTTTACGATATGAAACACTGTACAAGACTGTTGTGCGCATGTGCGAAATAAATGAAAATTTTGTTAGCCTCGCAACGAGGTGTTTGTCTACTGCGTATCGATACCCTAGTGTTCAATTTACATTGTCCTGCCTCTACTTGTGTGTTGGTTGGTTGTTATTGTGGTTTCCTGTTGGCCTCTGGTACTTTAAATTGGTATTATTGTGTGTGATTGTGGTGACACAATTGACACAACATGACACAATTTTCAAAGCACTCAACATCGAAAATACACAAAATACTAATGTATACACCACAATCACACACAATAATACCAATTTAAAGTACCAGAGGCCAACAGGAATCCACAATAACAACCAACCAACACACAAGTACTTCAATAGACTCAAAATCAGGAAGGCTGAAGATGGGAACACAATGCTTTCCGAAACATGTTCCTAACAAAGAAAAAAATATCTTGAGGTAAATTAATTATAAATATATATATATATATATTGTAATGGGACAAAAGGGGGCATTTTATTTTATTTTAATTAAATTCATTTTATTTTCAATGGTAACTCCCTGTATAAATCTGGTAGCAAGTCCCAGCAATGAAACGGTTTATGCCTACAAAGAACAGTGGAATGCGGCATGTATGTTCAGCAACGCATTACAATTCCAGGAAATAAAGTGCTGTGTGACGCACACAAGCGCGCGACCACTGGCGGGGCGCACTAACGACGCTTAGACACCTCGACCAACATGGCTTTTTGTAAAATTTGTTCGCCATGTGCTCGGAAGCAGCCGGAAACGTAATTGAAACTTCAACCAATTGAGTGATGTGACGAAAGGCAGTGAAATTTCGTCAACGCTTTGGGAGCACTCACTACTAACAACTTGCCATATGAAGGCTGTGAACGACGGCGAAATTGGGTAGCCGGAAAGGCAGTGACTTCCGCCCACATGTAACCGCAGTCGACCTTCAGCCGCGGCGTCAGCTAGCCGCCCACTAAGACTCAGGAGCTCCAAATAAATTATTTCAATTGTAAAAGTTTATAGTGAAACAATAGTTCGGAGTGGTGTAAGTGGAGTGAAAGAAAAGAAGAATTGAACAGGTGGTGAACGGACAGAATATTCAGACATGTACGTAGTGCGGAACGAGGTGAGGTAGGAAACGGAGAGTTAAATAGGTGACGACCCATTTTTGTCATAATTATTTCAAATGTAAAAGAGCGCTCTCTAAGTTAAGGGAACATTTTAAATGAGTGTGAATGAAGTGTGTGTATGCAAATACTGGGCTGTCTTTATAAATTTATCTATATAAAATTTAGCATATCAATTACCATCTCAATACCATATGATTGATTGTTTTTCTATTTTGTATAATTTTCAAAGAGAAAAGAAACAAGTAAGAGTAACAGTAAACATATTTGTTTCATAATATAAAATGTGTTAGTTTAGTTATTGCGCCATAACCATTTCCTATTCTGTGCTGACAACCTCGTCTAACGTTCTAGGGGTTTTCTGAGTTTCAAGGGTAGTCAGATAGCGGGATTTTTATAAGGGCAAGAGTGTAGAGGTTTCGATATTAAACCATAAAATATCATGGCGACCTGGGCAGTTTAATAAGGTAAGTTTAACGGGGACTATGACGATAAGTAAAATTCTGGCAGCGGTGAGTGCAAGTCGTAGTACTATATTAGTGTATTATTTAAAAAAAAATGATAAAAGAGTAGTATCTTTACAGTGGCGACCCTGCCAGGATGTTCGTATAAATATTATATGAACTAGACCTGTTTTGAGGCACAGAAAATAGGATTTGGTAACAACGTATGTATGAATTTATCGTATATAATTACGTAGAATAAGGTTATGTTTTGGTAGGGTTATTATGTTATAATTGTGTTATATGAGTAATTATAGAAAAATAGTGGTTTTTTTATATATAAAGGGGTTATATAAATAATTTTTGAACATGACCGAGGTACAAGAGAATATTGGTTTCGCGTGGGATGAGTGGGAAAGCAAATTTAGAGGGGTTGTAGATAAAATGACAGACGAGGAGTGGAGTAATTTAGATGATAATTTAACACGGATGGAAGAACAAGAAGAGGGAATATTTGCTGCAATTAAAAAGCACAGTGATGATATTGGTAGTAAGATGACAAATAATAACGGTAAGATAGTTGAAGCGATAGTGGTAGAAAATAAGGCAGTGAACAGGCCTAATGATAATGACGACAGTGTAGGGGTGGTCGAAAAAGAGTATTCACGGGATGATGTGATGAATTTTCTGCAAACAATGTTTGATAGTATGAATAAACGGTTTGACGAGATGGACAAAAATTGGTATCAATTATTGCGGAAACCCGAGACAGATCAATTAAAGGAGAATACAGAAGTTGAGTCAAAACAGGTAAGTGATAATAATGATGTTAATGATAGTGAGGGAATAATTAACCAGGTGAGTGATAACGATAATTCTAATAATGAATTAATAAATAATAGTGACAAAATAGTGGAAGAGGTAGTGTTAGATAGTAAAGTATTGAATAGTGATGAGAATGATGTTAATTACAACTCTGAGGTAAGTAGGAGTGATAATTATGACAATATAAGTGAAAATATGATGTTAAAGAATAATGGGATAAATATTGAGAGTACTGATGAAGTTTTAGAATGTAATAATGGAATGTTAATATGTGTTTATGAGTCAGACAGAGAGTGGAGAGATAGAATAGAGGTAGAAGGGTGGCAGAGGGTAAACTTTTTTCGAGGTGTTGTGGGGGGTGACTTCACGAAGATATTGGGTAGAAAAGCGTTCTACTAATAATTGTTTTTTGAATTTTTTTGTTGTTCCTGGAGAAAGCAGGAAATGTTTTAATGTAGCAGTACCCTCTGCATGGAGTGAGAGAGAAAATGTAATAGGGTGTTGTGATGAGAGAAAGAGAGAGATAGAGATTTTTGAAATAAATAGAGGTTATGAAAGGTTGGTGCAGGTGTTAGATATTGAGAGAGATGAAAAAAGTGGCTTACCTGGTAAAATAGAGATGGATAATTATTTTGATGATGATGATAAAATAACTGACTTGATGTTGAACAAAAATACTGATGGAGACGGATCTGAGATCACAAATGTAGACAGGTTATATGAATTAATAGATGATGTTGATAATGGCTATAATAATAATAATAATAATAATAATAATAATTTGCATGTGTATAACAATGATTTATGTTATAAATATACTAGATATTTACACGATGATGGAGGTTGAATTAAAAAATCAGTGTATGAACATTCTAAATATTTTAATTTGTGGTTATGACCTTGCTGAATTAGGAAATGAGGTGTGGAAAATAGAAAAATAATGACAAAGATTTGTAAATAAATTTTAGTGAAATTAATTGTGTTTGTATTGTAACAGGTATTTGATGTAAACAAGGTGTATGTAGTAGAAATTTATTTTAATAGTAATAATGTTTTATCAGACAAAATAAATAATGAATTTGTAACAAATGAATTGTAATTGTTTGAAAGAAGGTAATTAAAAAATGTTGTGTTTTCAATACTTGATGAAATTAAAATAATTTGAGATGTTTAAATATGTTTGATTGATTTACAATGTTATATAATTGAATTGTGATGATGAATCTAAATTATTTTATGAGATGTGAATTTGATAATAATAAATAAATAAATACATGTTAAATTGTGTTTGGTTTGTGGAATAACATGATTGTTAAAATGTTTCAGAAGGTACATGGAGTTATTGGTGTTTGGTGTTTATATTTTGTGTTTATGACAGTGTATGAGTGATATACTGTAAGTATTGATTTTTATAATGCAATTTATGTAAAGTAAAACTTTGTATAATTTTGAAATGTATCAATAGAAAGGTCATTCACCGTGCCAAGAAAATCAGCTGATTGCTGGAGTTATCTATGTAGGATGTCACTTACAAATAAGTTGCAAATTTTTCAATGTAATTAAATGATTGAATATAATTAAAATGGAATACAAATAATGATTGAATGATAGATTGTCAATGTGTTTAAGAAATTTTGAATTAAACGGTAAAATGAGTTGAGATAGTTTTGAATTTTGAAGAGTTAAAATGTAGAATATGGTAAAGGTTAGATTTTGGGGTGATTATTATTTCGTTAGGACATTTAAATCAGTCCAAGTTAAGTTTAAAAGGGGAGTTGAACAAAGTAAGATTGTTGTGAATAAGAGTAATGTAGAATTTGAATACTGATAGTGACACAGTAGCTATGGGGAAGATATGTAGAGTAATGAGAGTAATATATTGGGGTAATAAACCAGGTGATATTTTGTAGATGAAAGTGAGGTATTGGGAGAGTAATTAGTTGATGGGTAATTTTGTAAGGGGGGGTGGTGTGATAAGGAGTCCTCAACGAAAAGCGTTGTGGCGGGAGGGGAACCGATTAGCGCTGGAAAGGGTTACCTAGGGAGGGTCCAGGAACCAACATAAGGGAATGAGCAGTGGGAAGGGAACACACATCCTGAGTACAAAGGGGTAGAGAGAATTTTGTTATAAGGGTAGAATGATGCGAAATGAGTTGAGTAGTAAGTTAGGTTAGAGAATGGTTGGTAGATGTTTTGATAGATGGGTGTCATACTAGTTACAGCTGTTAATGATTGTTAGAGTCAGAAGGGGGGGAAAATTATATATATAAATGCCAAGTTGTAAATCGAAACGTTATGAATAATTGAGAGTCACCCAAACTAATGGAGAATGAAAATATTAAAGAAAGAAAATCATAGTCAAAATGTGATAAAATAATTGAAACAAGTGACAGATTTTAATAGAAGTTGAGAGTAATATAAAGTTATAAAATGTGTAATTTTGGTCAGTTTAAATGTAAATTTTATTGTTTATTGTAAGATAATAATAACCATGTTAATTTTGAATGTTCTATTTGATTATGTTGTATTATGTTTGAAGGTAAGAAATTTTAAAGATGTTTCATGTATTTTATGATGTAGCTTTGTGTAACATATGTATGTCAAGGTCACTGACTTGACCCAGAGAGATCAGCTGATGGTTGATGGTAGAGACAAGACCAGTTTCTAGTAATTGATTGATGCCATTTTGTTTCTTGATTGAATTAAATATTTTTGTTTTTCTGAAAATTAATAAAAGAGGTGTTGGTAAATTTAAATTTTCTTGGGAAAAAAATTTTTTTTTTATTTTTATGCCTGCCATATAGGTGATGTTTGAGTTTCAAGTATATTATTGTTTATGTGTGTTACTAGTGTTTATTGAATTATATTGTTTACAATAGATGTATAAACAAATGTTAGAGTAAGTGAATTCATGTTTTAATAAGGTGTTCAATTTGTTTTTCTTTGGGATTGTTATTAGTAGTGAAGAAAATTGATAGAGTTGAATAGATTCATGTAAAAGATTTTTGATTTTTTTTAATTTTGAGAAAGTAATGGAGATATAACAATTTGATTTTGAACGTAGATGAATTTTTGAATATAAAGATAAATATTTTATGATTTTAAATAAGGAATTGGTTAGGATGTATTAATGAATATGTGTACGTGCCTAGTACTTGCTAAAGGCAGCCCAGTGTGCATGTAAGGGGAAATATATCGGTTGAGGATTTGGCATGGTATGAGGCCAGGGTTTTGATTTTGGGGTAGAATGATAGAAGGTTAGGTGCGCTGTGGTGCGTGTCTGTTCGATTTTATGGTGTTGGGATCTCGGACAGAGAAGTCCAGTAATCTCGTTCAGGTGCAGCCATAGTCGCCGAGCTAGGGGGGTAGTTTACTCATGATGCGTTAAGAATTAATGGGGGTTGTTGGCACCATATCCTCTCCGATCCTCTTAGGGGTAGCAATGAGAGTTCTTCTGTCTCGACAAAAGACCTTTCATTGGGGGGGTATTGTAATGGGACAGAAAGGGGTATTTTATTATAATATAAATTTTATTCAACATTATTAAACATTTGTATTCGACGCAGGAAGTCCACTACACAAAACGGTGTTATTCAGACAAAGGACAATGGAATGCAGTGTGTGTCCGACAACGCAGCATAATTCCAAGAACTTCTGTGCTGTGTGACGCACACAAACGCGCGAACACCAGCGGGGGCGCACAGACGACGCTCGGACCAAGCCGAACCAAAATGGCTTTTTGTAAAATTTGTTCGCCATGCGGTCAGGTGCCGACGGAAGTACAATTAAGAATACGCCCATTTGAGTGACGTAACTAGTGGCAGTGCAATTTTGTCAACGCTTTGGGAGCACTCACAAACCATGTTCCCGGTGCCACTACTAACAGTTTGCCACATGAAGGCTGTGAACGACGGCGAAATTTGGTAGACGAAAGGCAGTGACTTCCGCCCGCATGTAACGGCAGTCGACCTACCACCGCTGCGTCGGCTGGACGCACGCTAAGACTCAGTTGCTCCAAATACATTATTTCAATTGTAAAAGCTTAAACAGTCAAAAAACAGTGAAACCATATCGCAGAGTGACGTAAGTGGAGTGAAGAAAAAGTGGTGAACAGACAAAACATTCGGACATGTACGCAGTGCGGCACGAGGTGAAGTAGGAAGCGGAAAGTTAAGTAGGTGGCGACCCATTTTTGTTATAATTATTCTAAATGTCATAGAGCGCTCTAAATTAAGGGAACAATTTATATGTGTGTGAATGAAGTGTGTGTACGCAAATACTGGGCAGCCTTTATAAATATATCATATCAATTATAAGTTTTATCATATCAATTCACAGAAATGAGTGATTGTATTTCTTCTATTTGGTTTTTGTGTAAATTTTCTATTTTGTGTAATGTTCGAAGAAAAAGAAAGCTGAATAGTAAACCTACTGGTTCCATAAGATAAAATGTGTTAGTTGTAGTTATTTCGTCGTTACCACTTCCTAGTGTTCTGTGCTGAAAGACTCGCCTAACGTTCTTTGGGATTTTTCTGAGATTTAAGGGTGGTCAGATAGCGGGATTATGTTACAATTTTTATAAGGGCAAGAGTGTTTAAGTACATATTCATCTAAAAAATATGTTGGCGACCTGGGCAATAATAAGGTAAGTTTAATGGGATCATGACGGTAAGTGAAATTCTGGCAGCAGTGAGCAGTAAGTATTATTATAATACTGGCATCTTCTGATGGTAAGATTTAATAAATCGTAAAAATCAGTACGTTTACAATATATATATAATTTATAGTTAATATTTTATTATTAATAAATTATGGTATATAATTTTATTTCATTCTATTACTTTAATAATAACAAAACACACTTTTCAGATATTACTACTATATGCAAACATTTTTGTATGCATTATAAACATTTGTTTAATACCACCACTACTTTTTGTAGTTACACAGCCCTTACTAACTTTCATCCATAAAACTATATACCAAACAAATTGGACACTATAATTAGTTTAGTTGTACACACAAAATACATTATTTATCGAACCGTGTCACACGACACTTCAAATCTTGTGTGTAGTGGATAAAACATCAAGGAATTTGGCCAGACTACACCGTCTGCATACAACTGTGTCCAATTTCAATGAGAATGTTACGTTTGGTTTCACACTTCTCTGCATACTGAAATGATTAATCCTGAAGTAGGGTGCACTCTACTGTTAGTCCAGTACTGTACGCTACAACAGTACAAAAATATTTTATATTTTGAAACATACTAAAGTATGTAATGAGAAAGAATAAAGATATAAAGAAAACTTTTTCATTCAATATGTACACTGAACAATGAAAAAACAATCTACTCCAAATAGATGCCAAATTACTGGTTTGGTGGATACTTACAATTATCCCGCTTGTAAGTCGCTCTCAGAATGTTTGACAAAATAATGGCCCATAATATTACAATGGTTGATACGCACATGCACACGCACACGCACACACACACACACACACACACACACACACACACACACACACACACACACACACAATATACATGTATACTGAACATATCCTATGCCTAGAATCTGACTATATCAAGTAGAGGAAATTATCATGGGCAGAATCCAATAAAACAACATTAAAGACATTCATTCACATACAGAGACTATCATATCCCCCTAATGGCATCTGATTTACCAGTCGCGTGTGTGCACGTGTATGTGTGTGTGTGTGTGTGTATTTATCCAGTACTTACGAAGGTGAAGACAATATTCAAGTATGTATCATGAAAATTGAAATATTTTGATGTTTAGCCAACTATATACAATTAAGAGTCAATTTTGTTAGCTTCAAATGAATCACTAAACTAGTATCTAGTTAGGCTGTTACTTATCATGTAGCAGCAAAGGTCAAGAAAATTATTGAATTTATCCAGCAAAGAGCCTTCATTCTCTAATGAAAAGCGCCAAATATCTAACACAATCTACAGTAGCACATTCCATTCTGCAATAGATAGAAATTTACAAAATCTGCTTGATAGTGTAAGGCACTGTTCAATGACACTACATAATGGCCCATAATACACAACATATTGAAAAATGTTCATTATTAATTAGAGTTGTGCCAACATAAAAACATAATGATATTAATTGATGACTGGTTGGGCACTTGGTGAAACATATTAATACAAAGGTTTTGTAAAATATATAAAAACACTTGGTAAGTTTCACAAATTTTTTTAATTAACTCTGACAGCTGTTTCGACTAACTTAAGCCATTGTCAAAGAGCGAGTGAATGAAATTACTGAACACAGGATGTTAGAGTAGTGTAGGTGGTAAACATCTGTTTAGGGCGTATCTGGAACATCTGTGTTGTGATGGCGAGGGGTGGGGAGTGTGTGCATGAGACAAGGGAAGGTCTGGTGTCTTTAAAAACTAAATACAATCATGAATGCAAAATATAAAATTAACTGAATTGATTGTTAGAAATTTTAGAAATTAAAAAAGCAATAAAAAATAACAAAAATTTAACCAATGAACAGACTGAATTTTGTGTATCCCCTTTATTAAAATCTGTTATTTAGTTTAGTTTATTTTATATTATTTTGAATGTTCATCATTATTTTAAATTTTGCATTCAGTTTATATTTAGTTCAGTTAATTTTATATTTTGCATTCATGATTGTATTTAGTTTTTAAAGACACCAGACCTTCCCTTGTCTCATGCACACACTCCCCACCCCTCGCCATCACAACACAGATGTTCCAGATACGCCCTAAACAGATGTTTACCACCTACACTACTCTAACATCCTGTGTTCAGTAATTTCATTCACTCGCTCTTTGACAATGGCTTAAGTTAGTCGAAACAGCTGTCAGAGTTAATTAAAAAATTTGTGAAACTTACCAAGTGTTTTTATATATTTTACAAAACCTTTGTATAAAAACATAATATCATAAAAAACATGATTTGTTTATACGTAGTACGTCACTTTGAGCTGACAACTATATGGGCGTCTGAATTAGATTATCCTGCGGTAGGTCAGTGAGGAGTCTGGCTATATATTGAATGAACACTGAAGACTTATTTATATTCAACCAGAATTCTTTGTGCTACACTGGTTTATGTTAACAGAACATGTTTACACTTGGTATAAAAATTACATATTTTATAGATGGGTCTGTGTCAAGAACCAGAGCCTAGCAGTTTCTGCGTTATTGGTCTGTATCTTCTCCTGGTTGTCTGGCAGAAGAGTTGTTTTTACTTCAAGATGCCTATGTGGAAGGCCTGAAATCATGACTAAGGACTCTAAAATTATATACATCATACTAATAGGTTGTCATCAAAGGCAGATTTTCTGTTTGCTATGCCGTCATTTAACAAACATAAATACAGATTCAAGGAGGACTTATATATCTGTGCTCTAATACACTTAAGTAAACTATGTTGTAATATTCAGGCAGTAAAACTGCATTTCCAAATATCTTTATTGCTCTAATTTCTTGGCTACACGTGTCAATACCGTTTAGTGTCAACAACTCTGAGAGCCAAACTTGGGTATAGTTTATCTTATATCATATTTAGCGTTATGTGGAGTTACAATAATAGAAAGGTTATTTAATAATTAAGGAAGTGGGAAATATACTGGCACACACTGCCTGTCTCTAGTTTCCGTGTGGTTGCAGGGGGAACAAAGTACGTTGAAGTATATTATATCACCCAAATCTGTCTTTTCTGCAAACATTACCTCTTGTGTAATATTTTTTTCTGTGATTTAGTGCAGCCACTGTATTAGCCGGTAAGTACACACATTTTCAGATAGGCTAGTATGTTTTTTCTGTAAACAAGCAGCTCTTATATTGCGCTTTCTCTGCATAACTAACAACCATACAGGTTGGAGTCACATATAATACATGCAATTTCTAATACGAAATAAACATAATACATTTATTATTTGACTACTACTTCTTTATTATCACTGCAACCTGTGTATATGACTTGGGAATGTCATCCTTGCGGCCTGCAATGTTATTTGTGATATTTTCATCTTATCAAATTTATTTTCATACACATGATTTCTGAACATTATATTTACGGAGCGTAGACTTTTCCAAACCCTTCACTTATATAAACTAAATTGTAAGTCAATGTACCAGTCACATAACTCATTTTTCTCATATTTGTGCCACGTATCCTATACAAAATATGAACACTGCAGCTATTTTTTTTTTATTTTAACAAGAGAATGGCAGTTAAAAACTAATATTCTTCGTATTGTTTAAATTAGCAGCCATCCTTACTTTTCTTTTATAGAATTGCTAAACTGCTATAATTGTTTTTATTATTTAGACAAAGCTTTTCGTCATTACTGACATCTTCAGGTCTTAAACAACCGTTGTTTAAGACCTGAAGATGTCAGTAATGACGAAAAGCTTTGTCTAAATAATAAAAACAATTATAGCAGTTTAGCAATTCTATAAAAGAAAAGTAAAAACTAATAACTGAAATTTGTGACAAACAATACATCACAAAACACTGAATGTTTATTACTGGACACTTATGCTGTAATTGTTTACGGTTCCATTAAATGCATCAGCTTTCTTGAAAACCTACATTTGGTTAGACTCATATTCTTTTTTTCTAGTATACCAACAAAGTTCCACACTCTCATATAAACGTCTGTTTAAAGTAAAAAAGTTGGCAGATGAGATACTTAACACATATACAAACCATTTAGATTCAATTAACTTTCATTAATATTCCATACATACGTAGAAATATACTTTCAACGTAGAAACATACAAATATAGAACAGTTTTAGATATTTTGTTGTGTCTTAATATAAAATGTTCTGGTATGGTACTTGGCTACTAATCCAAAGCTTCTGTATTACCTCCAAATTGAAGTGTGTAATAACAAGCAGCTGAAGTATAGTATTGGGGACATGGCCTTCCCATGTACACCACACAATTCACCTGGCCTCTACATAAACAATTTCAATGGAGGCTTTTATAATTATTGTACCAATGATCTCTGTGGTCTGGTGGTTACACGTGCTCATCTATGGTGTAAGAAGATGCAGATTTGAATCCTGTAGGTGTCAACTCAGCATCATGAGACTGGACACAGAAGCAGGTAGTGGGCATGGTTTGTTGGTTAAACAAGAGGTGGGGATCAGTATATTATGTACATAAACCTGAAGCCTACTAATTGAATATAAACCTGTGTGTACCTCTAGCAGGAAGCTAATTTTAATTCCTATCTAACGTCAATAATTCAATACACCTGGTAGATAAAATAAGAATTACACATGTGGTAATTATGTAGTATGCTTCTACACACTCTTTATGAAAAAGGCCATCTGACAAGCCAAAGCCTAACTCAGGGTGGTGTACTATATTATTATTACAATTCTATACCACAAATAATCTTGACAAACTGGTTCATTATAAAACAAAAATACGGAGTACATAAGGATATCCTCCAGTATTTAAAAATATTCATTGACCTTGTGCCACCTACTTGACCAATTAATAACATTTTTGACACGCAATTATTTAGTATACTCTTTATTTTAAATAGTATAGCTCATATTTTTTAAGATTTGGAGTGTTCGGCAAAATAATACAAATTATTTACTTACACATATATGTAGTTCATTTTAAGTAATACTTTTTGCACATTACTGTTACTTAAGTGCATTGGCTTTAATAGACACAGTTGCTTTTTATATTTTAAAGCAGTGATTTCTATTCATTTATGGAACAATTTATATTGTATGCAAACCAAAATGGTATGCAATCATCTTCTAAAACTCACAGCTTCCATGTTGTAGTGTTATAGTTTCCTGGTCACGTAGTTAAAGTGTGTGTGTGTGTGTGTGTGTGTGTGAGATAGTCTATACATAGGCAAAATTGTATACACATTACTTCATTTAGAAAACTGGATCATACTGAATTAAAAAATTGTTTAATACTGAATTAAATAATTGTTTAAAATTGTTTCAAGATTTCATATGAAATAACAGAAAACAGAACATTACTTAAAATACCCACTTTGTTTGTAAAATATGCTTGGTAAGACTTCACCTACGCATTTGGATATTAGTATGCGTCAAATAATTATATTATTGTATTGGAAATAAAAGGATAAATACAGTCAATAAAACAATTACTACTTATCAAATAACACTCCTCACAAATATCTGAATGGAGTAGACTTCCCTTGGTAAATTATTAACAAGAGTTTACAGTATTCACATCTATAACAATTTTTAACAGGCAAAATAAAAAAAAAAGGCTTTATTCAACACTGTGAGCAAAATCTTGCATTTCTCAAATCACATACATACATTCTACTTTAGTTAATATTAATTTGCTGAACATCTCATCAAAACAAAGCTGAAACTTTTCAAATTCTACTATCAGCAAAACAGATAAAATACTTTTATAAACATTAAATAGTCAAATTCATTAACTGAACACAAAGCTACAATACATACCTTAAAACAGAATAACAGGGAGAAATAAAAGAAAATATTTTTCATATATAAAAAAGTTTATTCATATAATTGAAGTGTAAATTAAAGAATAAATATTAATTATATAAGCACTGTACTACTGAAAGCAGTGATGCGAGGCAGGCATGCATCACAATCTAGCATAGCGTTAGCAAGAAGAAAGTTACATGTGATTTCGTCCAAGCTGGTGTTAGATCCGAGCTGTAGCGTAGAAGCCTTCACCAGGTGACACGGAGGGTGGTCAGGGGGAGCTGGCTCAGGGGGAGTGGTAGGTGGGGGATACACCTGGAACCCTGGACACACGTACCAACATTAACCCTATCCCTAACATGTTCTAACTTATTTTGAGAACCTCCTTATATTATTTTTTAATAGTAATAAAGCAGCTTGAAGTTTCCTTATTTTTAAATATCTATATACTGAAAACCAAACAACTTTATGAGATGCAAAATAATGAAATACTTTCAATGCAAAACCATCATGAACAGATGCTACTATATAAATTGTATCTTTGTGTGTGTGTGTGTGTGTGTGTGTGTGTGAAGTAGAAACATATGTCCATAAATTTGGAATCATCAGCTGAATTAACTGTTAAGTCTCAAACGAGATTAACAATCTGTACACAAACCAATGTTTACAGACCTGTAGCCTGACATAACTTATTTCTTATAAACAACAGATAATTTACAGTGTTTCTAAAAGTACTTTCTAAAGAATTGTATATACATGTATTTATAAAATTCCCTTTCTTTGTAGTAAATTCAAAAAGTAAAAAAATTAATTCTAAAAACATGAAAGATGACTTAAAAAAACAAATTGAGAAAAATTATATTTCTGACAAACATTTGGCCAAATAAAAACATAAATAAAAATGTATAAATGCAAACACACTGTTATACACCCAAAACAGGACCAAATTCACTCAACAAAATACTTTAGTACTAGAATATGTTTTAGATTATAATTTTAGTTTGAGTTAATGTTATGAGTACTGTTATGTTTCATTGAAACTCATTAGCAAACTGCAATGGAAATGTTTACAACATAAACAATGAAAAGACAAAATAAAATATACGAAATGTTTCATTGTTAAAAACATGCTTCATAATTGAGATTTCAAATTGAATCAGCAAATGTATTTTACACTTTGTGCATTCATACTTTAAACAACAGGACTAAATGTATGAAGACTAACTACACACCTAATATTTAAAATTATTGTTAATGTGGCATATTTATGGCTTCAAAAAATATTAAATAAAAATTCAATAAAATGCTGGCATTAAGTATAAATCTGTTTATCACTAGTAATTACAGTAATAACTCGACTCAGTGGAGTAACTGAGGTATGGGAGAGGGTGTTACAGCGTTCATCAAAGGCGGTACTTTAATTAGGGGATTTTAACGCTTGTACTTATAATAATGTTTAACTAACATTCTCTAGTATTACTACTGTAATGTAATAGTAGAGAATTTTATAATTTACTAGCAATAACAGCTAATTTCGTCTGGATTATACTGGGTAGATACTTGTCTGGTTATCAACCGTTGGTAGCAGAATAAAAATTTACTAGAGGCTAACAAAAAGAGATTTTTTATATAAAAACAAGTAACAAATCTACCAAAGATTTTACACTATTATAGATTTTGCACAACACAAAAAGTCTGTATGCTAACAAAATTTTCTGTTTTAGTAATTTGCATAACACAAAATCTTGATTTTACTAATTCAGAGCTTCTTCAATTTAATCTACTTAATAATTTCTTATTTTAACAGTTTTGCACGAGACACCATAGTATGCCTCTGTGATTAGTGTAGTATAATGATGAAAGCTATATAATTATGCTTTATATTGTACAGAATAGAATATTTTTAGTTTATAACTCTGCTAAGAATTATACCAAATGATTAGTTTTAATTCGCACACAATTCCCATTGTGCCATATGGTCATGTGGTCATATTCATGCCTGTGCAAGTTTTAATGATAAATTATTAATAAAAATGTTTTAATGAAATAAATCTGATTTATTTTCCAAGCAGAGAATGTTAGTGAACTTTCAGAATACAGAAAATTATTGGTTTAGCGAAAATATACTATTTTACAACAACGAGCAAATAAAAATACATTATTGTATAGTCTAGTTTTTAGAAATGTTAGAGAAAAAACAATGTTTTGAGACTGATATAAAAATATACAATTCTAAAGCACAAATTTGTTCCTAGACACTCGTTTAAAAAATATACGAATTAAGAATAAATTATAAATTTGCATCAACGGTTCATCAACACATCATTAAAATAACAGTATTGCAACTAAAGTGTGAAAAATGGCCAGCCCTGCCATTTGGACATGCCCACAATTTTTCAGCCTTGTTTTAACAAAATTAAAAGATAAAATGTTGTTTTTCTATGAAAAGACTGAGAGTACATGAAAATACTTTGTAACCAGAAAGTGGTTTGTTCCCACTAAGTGAAATGTTTTGTGGATACACACAGACGTTTCTTATATACTCTGTCTCTTCCATTGTGTTGTATAATGGGTACACCTACCAGCTCACTATATCTTTATAACTAAATGACTGAATGTTTTAATACGATTTACTATTACATTCTAAATCCTAACTTTTAAATCAGTTAATAAATATACTAACAGAATTGCAAAATGTACACACGTAAACACATAGAGTAATGCCTGGACTGATTACAGAAAGTATCAAAATTACATCCACAATACAGAACAGCAACTCCACACTCACCCTAAATGTGTTTATATTCTCCAGTATCATACAGCAAATCCCATAAAGAAGTTCAATTTGTACATGTTTGTTGCAGTTATTATTACCTAGACAACCTTGTGATTTTTTTAACACTACAAACAGTGCTATATTACGAAAAAAAATACCAAAGCACGGCAGATCAACTAATCACACCTTTTAAGTTACACTTGTTCATGACACAAATGGTTACTGTACAAGGTACACAAATCATATAAGAAAGATTGTGTTATAATATCTGATAGAAGTAAGTGTTATCATACTGTATAACAATTTTAGTACAATCTAAATTTTACAAAGTTCTTAGTAATATAATTTTAAAACATTTCTCATAAGTTTTGGAACAGCATAGTACACTAAACAAATAAAACTGGAATTAAAATTTTTATATTCTGCTTAACTGAAAAAGGTACTAATAATTAAGCTTTCAAATTAATTACATGAATAGCACACACAAAAAACAAATACAGATAAAGTATTAAGTTACTTCTTTAGTTTACATGTCTGAATTCATATCAGCACTAAATGAGGTCAAACTTAAAATGAGATACAAGAAGTAAATGTACCCTTAGTGACGTAGCAAACTAAAAAGCATAAAGCCATAATAATGTGGTTGTACTGGGCAGATTTCACAAGCTGTACTAAATGCTACCAGTCATCACACATGGCTCCACTGCCATTAAAAAAATTTCGTGTGTTGCTAATAGACACAGAATTAACCAAATTGTGACGGCATAGATATACTAAAAACATGATGAGCAAAAGGACTATTAACATTTCCTTTATTTAATTAATCTGCAACTGCAACAACACAAGAAGTCTGGGGGTAAACAGATATTTGGATTCAGTTAGGATTGAACTATGAATTAAATCTCACTTCAACAACACAGATATCTACTACCAGTAGTTAGATGTGCAAGGCCATGTTATTTCAACTTAAAAGATACATAAAAAATTATTTCTCCCCAAACCTTACTTCATATTGTATTGTGACAATACAATAAAGAAACACTGCTGAATACTAATTTTTGTTCTTAAATGGCAACAACAAGCACATTTTTAAACACCAAAAACGCAAAGACATAATTCTGAAGAACAGTCTGACACATGGTCGTACACAGAAGTTCAAAGGACATTTAAGAATGGAGCAGAGTTGTTGAGTGGTAATTATCATACCATATAATGTAAGTGTTCACAAAACTGTACACGCATGCACACACAACACAGGGAATGTTATGTAGCAATGATGTTGTTTATTAATGCTCACTAACATTAATTTATGGAACTAAATTAGTTGTCCTCACAAATTTTACAAGGTCCAACAAGTGTGCATTGAAAAATCCTACAAACATATGACATCTTAATATCTTCGATAATGACCCTACGTGTCTATCCTACAGGTAATTAACACATTATATACCTTGGGGCTGGCCAGACTAGACATTCACTACTCCTACCTGACCAAGTGCTATGATAACCTTTACCAAGCTGCGCCAGCTGCTTGTCATAAACTAAATGAGTACTATGTGTCACGCACGCGCGCGCGCGCGCACACACACACACACACACACACACACACACATTTTTAGGTATAGACATACATACTCAGTGAAATCACTACGGTACATTATGTTTTTCTAACCTTGATGTAATTTGTTGGTTGCCTTATTGTCAGTCATCTTGTTTGTGAGGGCTTCTTCAGTGTCCTGGCTATATATATCAACAGGAGAATATGTATCACTGTCTTCACTACCGCTGCCTATATGGTCTCCACCATCATCAGCAAACATTTCTGAACTATTTACAAATGAGAAAAAATTAGTTCATTTTTTGTTAAAAACACACAGGAAGTTATACTACAATACAAGTTATGAGATATATAGACAAAAATATGTAGAAAACATACAAGCTCAACAAATTCTTTAGCTACAGAGTAACTACAAAAATAAATACACAAATACATATAACTACATTTGTTTATGCCAATTCCTAGGTTGAAGAATATTATTTTTTAAATCGTTGATATTTTACAGCACCCATTCAAACTGAAATTGCATAACAATGTTGTTACCATTCTGTGTTCCAGACTTTTAGACCCCGCACGCACGCGCGCGCGCGCGCACACACACACAGCACTGAAAATTTTTTGCAGATACGGCCATTACATTTAAAGCAACTAATATTGGGCAACAGGTAATAAACATTTAATATTATTCACTTGTTACTGTTTGTTGTTGTAATCAAAGATCGCATAGTACTGAACTGTAGATACTGAATGAATTAGTAAAACACGCTGTAAACGATCACACACACACACACACACACACACACACACACACACACACACACACACACACACACACACACACACACACACACACACACACACACACACACACACACACACACACACACAGTACGAAGCTATACTTATGCCTGTTTAAAATAAATAAAATAATATTTATTTTCAGTATGGATCTGCCCTTAACCCTTTCACGGCTCTGGGGATACATGTATGCCCTGCCGCTGGCATGCCCAACCGGCTCTGGGCGTACATGTATGCTCACGGAGTTTTCGACTCATGGCTCTCGGCATATATTTATGTTCACCGTTACTGCCATCTGTTGGCCTTCCTATGCACCTTTCACTCTGGTATACACTTAATAGAGTGTGTATGGACCTTTGTTTCAAATTCGCTACCACAGCTATTGTTCTCAACTTTGGCTACTCCGGTACCGTTATTTTCTGTCTGTCGAAGATCTACTCAGTCTTGTTTGTGCTTCTCTTTAGCAAACAGTAGGTGTGAGTATTGCTTTTACAACGGGACAGAATTATTTATCCAAGAAGGAAGTTATGAAATTACTGATGAAGAGTAATGACGAGGAAGACAACATTTTCTCAGACGAAGATATGGATGCTCCCGGGCCTTCTCATAATCTTTCAACACCACGTCCAGCTTCATCACAAAATGAGACATAAGAAGGAGAAGAAGAGGTAAGACATCTTCAGAAGTGAAGAAGAATTTAAAATTGGTCAGCCAACAGTCCTGCGACAAAACGTCACCCTTTTGATAAAACAGTTAGCAGGCTAAAAATTAATTTCGAGGACTCAGCAACTCACTTAGATTTCCTTGTATATTTTTTCCTCTTAGAATTTATTTCTGTCATTTGGACAGAAATAAATAACTATTACAAGGTTTTTACTGCAAAAATTACAACAGTACCATCCCGATTGTCTCGATGGAAAGATATAGAGCCTACGGAATTTTATTGCTTTTTGGCATGTTCTTTGCTGATGCCAAGAATAACAAAAATAAAAATAGATGAATATTGGGCAAAGGATTTGTTATTACTAACACTGATATTTCCCCAAATTATGGCCAGGGATTGATTTAAACTAATTATGCGTCTGTTGCATTTTTGTGACAATTCAACCCCTTCTCAAGACAGCCTTGTAAAAATACGGCTTACAGTGGAACATACAAGAAAAAAATTTAGAGGGGCCTTAAATCCATTTGAAAATTTAGTAATAGATGAAAGTTTGTTGCTATTCAAAGGTCAGCTCCGATTAAAAAAAAAAAAGTAGCTGTATCGGTCTTAAAATTTTTGTTCTTTGTGACATAGAAAGCAATTACATTATTGATTACATTGTCTATGTTGGTGCCTGAACAGAAATAATGTCTGGAAACGCTGACTGGGGAAAATCAGGTGATGTTGTAAGTTTGTTGTTGCCGTATTTGAACAAGGGTCACACAATTTATCTCAATAATTGGTACTCGAGTCCTGATTTGTTTTTATGGCTCAATGAGAAATTGACAAATGCCATCGGTAGGCCTACAGTGTGAAAAAATAGAAAAAAAGTTCCGCCGATGTCCAAGAAATTGAAAAAAGGTGAAATACAGTTCTGGTCATCTGGAACACATTTTACAGTGAAATGGATGGACAACAAAGAAGTCTGCATGCTTACTACTGAGCATGGACCAGAGATGGTAGAAACTGATAAAAAAGAACATAAAACGGGCCGAAAAAAAATAAATCCCGCGTGTGGTGGACTATAAAAAATTATTAGATGTAATAATTAAAAAAATTTATGTTGTAACAATTGTAACCTTTATGATAACTAAAAAATAACAAAAAATAATAGAAATAGAAAAATAAAATTAAAACAAAGTTTTTAACTTAGCCAGTGGCAGTCCAAAGCCTGCATTGAAAATGAGGATGGGGAACTTTTAAATAAATTAGAATAATCGTTACGAGACAAAAAGTTTGAGTTAGTGTAGGCAGCAGGAAGAGCGCTGTGGCTGCTTAGCCTACAAGCGTCCCACTGCTGCGACAGCTGTCAGCCGTTCCGTCACCAAGGTCGCTCACCCCTCCCCACCATGAAAGGGTTAAACAAAACTTTATGTATAATGCTGTTCAGATTGCTGATTTTGGATTATCATAGAAAAAAAAACTTTAGCATATTTACTCATTATGGTAAAATTATTGTGTTTCTGTGCAAGGTTAGTAATGCATAAGAAAATATTTGCTACATAACATGATACTTATTAAGGGATTATATTCGTATACCTATAAAATAGGCAACTGGCATAGTAGCATTATGATGGTAGACCCATACAGTGGAAAACATTTAACACGAAAATGGTTAACACAAAATATCAGTAACATGAAATATGGCTCAGGTCCTGATCGTTGCTTCTACTTTACAATTACAGTCTGTCCAGCTAATATAAAACATTTTGTTATAACAATTTTGATGCTGGCTTTCAATAGCTGCATAATACAGAAATCCTTAATGCACGCCCTGAAACAGTGCAAGTTAAAAACTATGAAATTGATGACAGTGCCGATGAACTTGACATGGAAAATGACAGTAAAAATTTACAAGATCTTACCGCTACTGGTACGTTTTTGTTGCTAAACCTCGTTTGTCGATGTTTAGACTTCAATTCGGAAGGTGAAGTGTTTAACTATACTGATAACTTAGAAGAATTTGTTAAAAATAAATTAGGCAGAATATTGTGCAAAAGAAAATAACTATTTCAAAAATAAGTGAACATTCATAGAAGCTTTAAAGATATTACATTACTGCACAAGACAACCTAAATCATAAGACTACATAAAGAACACCTACAGTGCGTGTTTACTAAATTGTAAGACCATATTTTTTTTTTGCAAATCTTAACCATAAATTATTCAGGAGGATAAATAAAACGTTTATATGCAAGCACCTTCTGAATATTCTTTACTGCTTTATTTTACTACACAATATAGTAAGTAAAATCTATATAGTATTTGTTCATTTATCTCATTTTGTTTCACTTTTCATCTGTTTAACGTGAAAAAACAGCTGTCTTCATCATTTCGCATTAAACGTTTTCCACTGTATTATGAAAGCAACTGGGACCATTTTACAGCTTCTGGAGCTGGTACACCCCTTCATTCTTCCAATTATGCTACAACATAGTGGAACTTTCTCAACGGATAATCTACACAGTTCCTGCTGACTATAAAAAATACAGCAACTCATCACAGAGCCAGTCAGCTGTGTGTTGCAAAGTGAAGTAACAAGACACATATTATAAGTTGCTGTTGTGACTAGTGATTCAGTGTGGTTTAATGCAAAGTGATAATTGAATTATTATGTGTGGGAATATGTAATTGGTAACGTGTATTATACTGTGACATTGGTAATTAGGTGATATTTATTTACTGTTTGTTACATTACTGTCTGCTGGACAATTATAAACCCAAAGATTTGTTGTTTGTATACAAATGTCTTTGCTTACTGTAAATGATATTAAAATTTTTGGAGTAATGAATTCTCTGGCATTCAATTATTTTATTCTACTGTTTAAACATGGCAATTTGTGTGATCGTGTGACTGTTGTGACAATGTATCCTTTTTTAATGTCCTTTTTAATATATCATGTATTGTACCAGGCCAGTACCTTTAAATAATAACTCTATACAGTATTTTGTTTTCAATTCCACAACTACAGTAGTTTTTTCTCCTCCTTTTCAATCATTTAATAATTTTCCAAATAAACAGACAAGCCATTTTTGAATATTAAAATATTATGAAACAAAGCTCATCACATTATTTATAATAATTACTTAAAAAATAATTTACGATGCATACCCATCATTAGATCCCATCTTGATAAGGTAGCTCTCATGTCTTGGTGGAGGCAAGGGATGCATACCCTCACCAGGAGGATTGGCAGGCTCTTCCATATGAAACGCTTGTTCTATTTCAGGCTTCTTTTCCCACACTTCTTTGAAAAAGGGTGTATAAAATGCAGCTAAAAAATACAAAAATAACCTATACATATCAAAACAAAATAAACATATAATACACACAAAAATAGTATAAATCAATAATTAAGAGGTACTGTATTAAAAACAAGACCAGTCATAATGTACATATATTCTGGGCAGTATCATTTTAATTTATCAGGCATCTCTATTTCTTTGCTAAGAGACAAATATGGGCTGAAGCATTCTTGGAAGTTCCCTGTCACTTAAATAGCCCTTTGAATGGGACCTCCCAAACTATCAGATCACAAGTTGCTTGAATGTGATGTAAGTGATAGGCCTACTAATTTTGATTAGTACACGAGATACTCTTATACTTTTAACATATAGACCAATACACTGCTAAGTATGAAATAAAATACTTAGTGTGTGAACTCTGATTTATAATATAGCCTGTTCACAATCATTTGAATTGTCAGTTCTACATTCACCTTAGGACTGTTACTGTGAAGCACTATCCAATTCTATCCTTGCAAGTCAGTGTGTGTGTTGTCCATTCATCCTTTTTGCTTACAAGTAACTGAAACAATTTTTTGCCTTGGTTTTACAGATGGTGGCTGCAAGTCTAGCAATATGGTCTATGAATATGTCACAAGGTGGCATGGAAGATATAAAGTATTTGTTTTCTCCACTTGTGTTCTTTTAGTTATACAGAGGTATTACGTCAACAACTACTTTTTGAAACCAAGGTTGACAGTTTTAATTATAGACTTTTGCGTACAGTTGCTTGCTCAGAACTTTTGAAAAACAACACTTTTGGTTGACAACCATGTTTTATTGGCATTATTTGTTACCACTGAAGATGATAATCTCTAGAATGGACAAAACCATGGCCACGTATAGTACAAAGGCTGGAAGACTGAAATTTGGGAATGCTGCACCAATGGCTTAGTCATAGTGAATTTCACTGTGCATTTATATTGCTGAAGATTTTTTCCACAAAATTTACAAACTCTTCATTATAGTTTCTCATGAGTAAAGTATTTGTAGTGTAGCATTGAGGGTTATCCTAGTAATTAACCACGTAGTTGTTGGAACGGGGTCCAAAGAGGGTGTGACGCGAACATACGCTTTCATAGAAGAGAAATGCACCAGCCCCTCCACCCCAACTCCATTCTCACCTACACGTCAGTGGACCTTGTTATGCCAAGCAATCCACTCCAAGGTTGTGTTAACCAATCCCTTCAGCGGAGTGGGTTGGTAAGCAAACAAGAGATAGGAGTTCTGTCAGGGCAGTCTGGGGGTATCCTGGGCCCTGGCCTGGCAGGATGATGCACATTGGCAGCAAGATGCTGCACATCGGCACCAGGATGTGCATCTAGTGTAGAGGCGGAGGAGGCTATAATAGCCCAACGGCTCCACACATGGGCTGAGTCAGTTAGCCTACTGTGACCGGGCAGAGAGAGCTCATCAGCTGAGGTGAAAGCACCTCTCTAGGGGAAGAGCACCCCGAAATCAAAGTTCCTGGTCCTCCAGGTTGGGGGCTGGATTGGAGAATTCACATATCTCATCTATGAAACTCTTTTATGTGCAGAAACCTATCAGTTTCTCAGCCAGTCAGTTGTCTGCACTTGACCAGGACAACTCGTGGGGGCTATTAAAGGGAGGCCTTGACTCAGTAATAGGTCATCACGCCACTGAAGAAGAAGAAGTTGTTGGAACATTACCTAAGTTAAAACTATCATATGTAGGCTAACTGTTCCACAAATTTCTTCATATTAAAATTTGTGATAGTTTTGTATACAAGGTCTTTACAGCTAACAGATGATTTCAGGAAGTGCAATATTGGTACAAAACTTGCATTCTCAGTACATCCTGTAGGACTCTTGTGCATTCTGAATTTTTTATTGATGTCTCGACATTCCAAAGTCTGTCGAAGTGGCCATGATTTATGATGAGATATACTGATCCTGAGGTCACTGGTTATAGGTCACATAAATAAAGGCACATAAGAACAAATTTTAAACAATTCCAGAAAGCCAAATTTTCAAAAGATCCTCAACCCCTTTGTAACACAATTTAGTCACGTAGAATTGACACAGCTAATGATGGATCTTGACAATGCTCTGACCCATTCTGGGAGACACGGCTCCTTGCGATTTCTGTTTATTTCCTAAAGCTGAAGATACCAACATCTAGATCCTACTTTGTGAACCAAGAAGATATCCTGCAGACCACAACAATACAGCAGTCTAATTCCTGAGTAATGTCAGAAGAAGAATTTTGCAGTGTTTCCAACAATGGAGGCACTACTGTGCAGTGTGCTGATCCATAGGACGTATGTTTTAACAGATGTCAGATTTGTAATATAAAAGGTAAACTGTTTTTTCTTTTTTCTAAGTCTGACGTTGCACACATTTAAACAGACCTTTACACATTTGAATGGAAGCAAAGAGTTAGCATAAGAATAAAAATAGTTGCAAGGAATGCCACCGTGAACAGAGCAGAGAAATGTTGCATATTTTATTTTATTGTAAACCATATTACATAACATATTCTGATAAGTTGTTTTGACGTGTTGTTCAGTAATCTACTATTATGCTACTATCACTTCACTATCTCATTTACTTTTAAACGTCACAAATTGCCTCCTCACTCCACTGAGCTCAGCACTCTTCCAATATGACCTAAGCAACCCAACGGAAATATGTATATAGCTGACAGGCCATCGTCATTTTTCTTGGACAGGAAAAAAAGTGGTGGTAACAAGGTGTGAAAGAGGGCAGGTGGTACATGAGCCTGATCTGCTCCCTGTTTGGAGTGACAACTGTACAACACTCATGACAAATAGACTCACTCATGGACATGCTTGTAGTTTCCTCTGTCTGCAATGTTGTTTTTGCATCTAATATCAAGTGTCCATTAATGCTTTCACATGGCTACAATGTTTGATTTCAATGCTCAACTGGTTTACCTTCTCTCCAAATTCAAAATAACTACAGACTAATGGATTTTGCTATACTCAGAATGACCAATATTAGTCAAAACGCTATAAACACTTTCAGTTCATTATTTTCAATCTATTTCACTTCAAACATAACAATGCCGAATTAATACTTTGTTTTGTTTCTTTTTCAGTGACTTCCAGTGGTATTTTAATCAAGTAATTTTGATAAGCAGGATTCTAATAGAAATATCAATAAACAAAAGTATGTCTCTATTATAAGTAATATTATTAATATAATTATTCATTATAATATAAATAACAGTAAATAAATCCCAACTAACTTTTCTGTTGGAAGGATGATGTAGAAGTCATAAAGTGAGCTTGAAGTCTGTCTGCAGTTGCATTTCCTTCAGTTATTAGTTGATGGCTAAGGTCACTAGTAAAAAATGCATTTGCACCTCCTGTATCAGTCACAGCCATTATTTGAATAGGGAGATTTGGAATGTTCATTGAAAAAGCGCTGTAATAAAAACATTCAATATTAAATTCACACTACTACTACTATATATCCCTACTATAACACATTCATTTTGGTATACTAATACACAAATAATTAGCAAAACACATTTCAGAGTTTTTATGGATGTAATATACAGAATATGTCTAAAATTGTCTGCTTCTATCAACATTTTATACATAAAATACAAAAATTTTTAATCTAGAGATTCCATGACAACACAAATCACTTTGCATAAACTTCATTCGATTTACTCATTCATAACCATTATCAAGATTTACCTTCCCTCGCCCTTCAGAAATATATACAAAACTGTTACAACACAATATACACAATGAATCCTGTAGGCAACATGTTTTCTGAAGTCTCCCAATACCATACCTAGCAAACAAAATGTAATAATTTTCATCCTTATATAAAAATATTTTCTTATTAATAGTGAAATATTTCATATTCATAACCTACAATTATACTAAATTTTATTGAAGGATAGTTTCTAGTTGACATTATGGTATACTGGCAAAACAGTACTGAAACATACAAATCCAGGAATATATAATTAATAGGAATTCGTTTACTAGTTTTCTTTGATTGGCTATACTATCACTTACAACTTTTGTATACATGTAGAACTGTTAAGTACAATAACTGGTGCACGCTGTATGTTTTCAATAGAATAGTGCACGTTATACATGGAATGCATTACTACTAATATCAGTATTGTATTACAAACTTTGCTGACATCAATTTCATAAATCAATCTTATTCTTTACTACAGAGATTAGACACCCACTTGTTCCATCTTCAATTATCCAATCTTCTCTTTTGCCACCCAACATTCTTTATCCCCTGACTCATACTACAATATTTGTTTAAATAACTTGCTCTAACTTTTCATTACTTATCCTTCCAGTTAGCACTTTCCATTTTGTTCTTAACTCTTTTGGTGTGCCATCACAATATTGCACAATAAAGTTTCTTGTTATTTCAAATTTTCCCAAACACATATCGGTGACATGTAATAATAAAAACTTTCACTTACTTATGTAGTTCATATTTCCTCCAACAGATAACAACTCTATTAATGATCTGGATTTAACACAAAAAGAACAGATATAACATTTCAGTTTACCTGTTTAAAAATTAATCATACAAAAGCGTTAATCTGGCTTATAAAATTAAGAAAACATGGTAATAATAAATTGTTATAATGTGAGACGTATCAATATAAGCTTCGAGGCGACTGCGGTATTGCCATGTCGTTTCACTCCCCGCCCTCCCCGCCACACGGGGACGGTGCCGCCGGGGGGGGGGACTTGTCGTCACAAGTGTAACGTGCGACAACGCTGGAGGGCGAGGGGCGGGGAAGAGCTGTCAATATTGCGTAACCTCGAAGCTTACAATGCTAAGTCCCGTACTATAACACATTTTTAAAGACATCTCACAATTTTATCACACTTTACCTACTCCTATCATGTGGTAGAATGCTCTGAGTTTCATGATACTAGACATTATAAATTGTGACAAGTGCCTTAATGATAGCATGTAATGGGGCAATCCTGAGTGGGGGTCACTTTATTCAATAATTGTGAAATAAATATATAAAGTGTTGTAAAAGTGAATGTAACCAGTTGAAGGGCGGTCTGCAGCAATGGTGATTCATATTTATTCTGCCCTAAGACAGTAACTGTGTGACGATGTCAACAATCAATCGCATATCTAACATCATTTTGTGACCATATACGGCATAACACGTCATATTATATTTACGCTCGTCACTCAACAATGACGTGAACCACGCACAAAACAGGATGATGCGTCATAAAGAACAGTAAATAATGCATACGTTTGAGACAATTATGTTACGACGACGAAAATTCAAATAGCCGAGAGCGGCAAATATTTGGTTAGCTGTGTCGCTTGCATCCGGCATCTCGCTGCTCTACGAACACGGACTTTGCCGCAGCCAGACGTAACAAAAGTCTGGTGGTGTGGTTTTGAAACTTTAGTTCATCGAAGGTCGGAAATCACCTATGAATTACTAGCAGGATGGCAGAGGATAACCACCAGAGCCAGTGAGAACAACCGATACGTCGCTGGAATACATTTCGGCCTAGCAATTGGAAAACAACAAGACTCCATGGACACGCGGTGTAAGTGAAGGTAGCCATCATGTGCACGTTCTGTTAAGTGTTTGAAAAAATATACAGGTACCTGTTTTAAATACCACTAATAAAAATTGCCCCTGAATGATAAAGTGCTAAAGAAATGTAATTATAATTACTTAATTGTGAGAGAGTGATGGAATGGAATGCACGTGGTACTGGTGAATCTAAGTGTGAATGAGTGAGTGAAGTACGATTTTAAGTCAAAATTGACTTAACAATAATGTATTAGAGAGATGATAAATAGTGTTTCAGGAGAAAATAGTACATTAAAACCAATTTTTCCATAACCAAAAGGTGTTGTGCAATTTGTTTGCTCGCACACGCCTATTGCTTTCTTGATCACTGTAGCCAAAGTTTCGCATAAACGAACCGTGGAACTTCTGAGGGGAGATTTTGAAAAGTCAGATGCGTAATTTGGGTTGAGTGTCATCCACAAACACTCTAGCGACTCTGGGCACTTCTGAAGGTGAGTATATTACAGGTGCTACTTCTACCAGCACTAAAGTTTATTTACAAGCAGCACATGTTTCAACAACAATTATGTAACTGTTCTCATTGTTTGCCATAAAATCTGGTGCAGCAAATATCCAACTGTAACCTTATTTATGTCCATGATACCTTCCCTCCCTAAAACACTGTATTTGTCAATGGTACACTGGTTTTAAGTATCACGTAGGCTTGTGCACATACATTTGACTTGTGTCTCATCGCCTCAATTAGGTGTTTTTGTAAGTATACCACAAACATTCTGAAGACTAACCACCAAACTGTACAGGTTTAAGTACAAACAATTTATAATCTAATTTTTTATTATGGAAAATATATAAATTAAAAGGACTAAGTCTCCTTGATTTACAGTCACAGAAGTAATCTATTATTCTAATGGAAGTAAATAATTTAGCCTAACCAAAACTTAACAAGAAAATTCTGTTAAAAAAGATTAAAGTTAAGTCATGATGGATTACTGACAAAAGGAAAAAATTATATGTTGGTAGTACACTATATATTTTATTGCGATCTACAGATAGCAAAGATACAAAGGGAATATTTACTCAATATTTAATAACTACCAGATTCCATTTGTACAACTCAAGTTTAATGATATCTCACATTAATGACCATTAATTTGTCAGTAATCCATCATCACTTAACTTTAATCTTTTTTAACAGAATTTTCTTGTTAAGTTTTGGTTAGGCTAAATTATTTACTTCCATTAGAATAATAGATTACTTCTGTGACTGTATTTTTATTTTTGTCAACACACACACACACACACTCCTGGATAATATAATACATAACATTAAATGGATGTGTACAATCAAGAAGAAAAGAGCGATATACCATAAGAGACATGTGATCATGGTAATCATATATTCTATACTCTTATTTTTACGGGAGAACACACACACACACACACACACACACACACACACACACACACACACACACACACACACACACACACACACACACACACACACACACACACACACACACACACACACACAATATGATTCAATACATAATTATAAAATGAGAAATGAAAGACCATACATACTTTAACGTTGCTAATGATGCTTTTCTTTTAGTTGAATATACAAGTATAAAACCGTGGACTAGTTCTTCTCTAAAAGCATTGGCACCATGAAATGATGATATTATAACTTCTACTTTACGCTTAGATGAACCTAAAAATGTCTCTAGAATTATGCTACGATCTCCACTAAGGAAACAGCACTGATGACTAAGTAGTGGCCCCAACACATTTTCTACAGAGTACGGATCGCCACAAAACATACACATAATTATCCTGCAACACAGACGTCAGAATTGCTAAATAATGATGAAGAAAATAAAAGTACACTATAAATAAATAGCTTTACAACCTGCACACGGTACAAAAATTTATACTTTTCTTGAGCTGTTCGGACTTGGAATACATAAGTAAATGAGAAATATAGGTATGTTACCAACCATTTATTGGAAGTGTACAGTTTAATAATCCACAAAACGTGGATTCACTCTTCAGATCATTTTGTAAAATCATTAAAATTCTATCTGCCAACAGAATATGTTACAATAACAGATATAAAATAACTGACCTACTACCAGTAGCACAGTGTAAATGTATAGAGTTCCATGCTTTAAAATTCATAAAATTAGATACAAACAATAAAATATAATACACAAACAATACATAAGGCAGAGAATAATATGTCATTTTCTGATATCTCTTTTTCCACTGTAGCAGTATCCAGCTGCTGTCAATGCCAGAATGGTTTGGTGTATACATTGCAAGTGATGTAGCACACCAGGGAATGGTTTGAAGCGAATGTGCCAAAGCTATCTTGTGTGTTGTGTCGTAGTGGCTATGATTTCACCATATGCAAGCATCACCTGTAAAATGTTGCATTTCTTTTCTCTTGTTGCGAACTATTACTGACCTACTAGGTAGTTTCAAATTGTCCAGATTGTACTTTTTATATTTTTTGTGTACATGTGCATGTGGTAGTGCTAAATATCCATACACTGGGGTAAAAAGCTTTCAGTAATATAACACATTATCTATGAAACTAAACACTGATCTTGTGCACAGTTTTAACATGTACACAGTGTGTGTAATGCAAACTCTTTAGCTTGATTGATGAAGTTAATCAGATTTAGATAAGGAATTACTTTTTTAAAGACTACTCGTCTGTGTAATTTAACACACTGCAGCCATGTCAGCTGATAATTAAACAACTTTGTCAACAAAAATCAAACACATGAGAAAGATTGCCTGACATTACAGGTTTTCTTCGATGATAGCATGTTATAAAAGAAACTGTGTTTTGTTGTGTATGTACATCCATACTACCTCAAAATGTTGGTATTCCCATTACAAAAATTTACTGTATACTATGCCACTGTCTACCATATACATTTTGTACTTTATGCCTTCTTATAATTGCTAAAACACTATACAAACAAGTATCTCACCGAATATCAGGCTCTGAGCACTCTACAGGAGATTGATATATGTTGATAAAACCAGCTCGATGTCTTATACTTTGTATTAGCTGTCTTAATGCGTTTGAAACCAATGCTGCATTAAACCTTTGACCTGGACCTACTTCTTCTCCAGAAACATCAATAAATGGACACTGCAAACTGTAAACAATCAAAGCACATACATAAGACAGATAATTTTATGCATGTACAATAAATAAACAACTGTCAAAATATATGCTCGGCTGAACTTGTTTATGAAGCAAAGTACGACCAGAGTAAATTTACACAATTTCCACTGTTTTAACATGGAAAAATGTCATGTAAACTAATACAAATCATGTAAACCAGTCTTTACTGAAATTAATTCATATGTTCAGCGAATTCTGCTTAACCACTAAGAGATTTATTACACACAGATTTTGACAGATATGCTTATGATCATCACACTATCAAAATCTAATTTCTTAAAAACACTCGTCAATCATTTTAGCTAGTAATTTTAGTTCGTATTTATTTAGAAACCAGAAATTTTTTTATATTAAAAAGTATTTCCCACAGACTTTTTACAACCATACACTAACCTGTTGCCTTTAAAAACAAATATTTTATGCAATACTGCAATTATACAGTACTTTATGAATATTTTGGCACTAGCCGTTTATAAACACAAAAATGGAGCAGAGATAATATATCAGCTTTAATATTTGATTCATCAGATTCGAAAACACAATTAATAGTACCAGTTAATCAACTTCAGACATTCATTATATGGAATAAGACAAACTCAGACTATTTTTATATTCAGTTAATCAAGCCCACTTTTAAACTTCAGTTGGTTTTAAATTTTTAATCAATTAAGCACACATTTTCAATCGGTCAGTGAGCTAATATTCTGGTACAACCTTATTCATTTATGTTTTGACTAAATTGTATAAATTAGACTGCCAACTTTGAAAATGCAACTAGTTGTGTAGGTTGACCCAATGCATGTTATGAGTTCACCCAATGAGACCCGTTCAGACTAATTTCATTTTTCTTACATTTATTCAATCCAATTTTAAAATATAAGTTGGTTGTAAAAATTTGCAACAATTTTTAAACTAGTAGTGTGTCAGCAGATAGTTTCAATCAGAATTTACTGCCCAATACCTGGTAAAATTTCCCATTCCACATTCACTGCTCGATTAAATCACACGCGCGCGTGCGCGTGCGCACACACACACACACACACACACACACACAATGTATGCACAGTGAGATATTTGTGTATAATAATGGACATGCAACTCCAGAAATTATCAGCTGAATAACAGGGTAGATTATCTTTAAAAGCTCTAATGTTTACACAGGGAAGTTTTTGATCAACGAATAAGAAATTTGGAATATGGACAAAAAACACCAAAGTGGTACAACTCCAGACTGCTTAGAGAAACAAGGGCACGTTTATACTATACTAAAATTTTTACTGGAGAGGGATTGATGTTTGTCTGCAAGTAAGTGGGGTAAGTGGGGAAGAGGTGTTTAGAGCAGTCTGATTGGGAGAAACTATACAGCACAGTGTTGTCAACTCGTACTGTTGTTCCGCTGTTTGTGCGTTACCTCGTGCGCATAGTAAACTGAACAGTACTTTGAAAGTGCGTTTACTTTTGTTTGATGTGATTGAAATTTAACAGTTTTAAAATTTACAATATTATCATATTTTAGTGCATCTGCATGATTTAGTGATATTTTTTAAATTTAATGATTATTAGTCTAATATTAAGAAGTGATTTTGTGGTAAAATGTAAGTATTTAGTGTACTAAGTGATAGTTGTAACTCTACGAATTACATACAAAACTATAATTATATTTATCTCTTACCTTAGGGTTTTTCTTCCAAAGTCTTTCAGACGAAAACAGCTGCAGACAGGATTATTTGTTTGAGTTACGAATAATTACGCTAACACATGTTATGTAATGAATGGCGCTTATTTATTTTTCTTTAATTAATTTCCCTCTTTACTCTCGGTAGAACAACAGTTTACACAAAAATCGCTTAATTACTTATTACATGAAAGTGATATAAAAAAGTTACTACAATGGTCTTTGCATCATCCCCTTACAACAGCAAGATAATGCAAAAAATTTTACAATTAATTAATTTACTCAATCTATGAACCAGTATTTTACTTTGTAGGTACGTACCCCAAACTTACGCTCTCACTCACTCTCTCTCTCTCACCCTTCTATTTCATTTAGTTAATTTGGTTAGTATTCTACCCATTATATCTGTGAAATTTAAAAGTTTTGGCCAATTAGTTACTGATGGTACTTAACCGTTCCAGGTGTCTCTCGGTGAGTTGTACAATCGCTGTTTGTTCAACATTACGGTTCACTCCGCGTTTAGTTGTTTTTTTTTTTTCTCGGGTACACTGGTTAATTCACGTCAATGTTATGACCATCAGTCACCACTGTTCAAATTATACGTATATTATTTATTTAGTCGGCCGACGTAACTTTTCGCACTTAGAAAGTCACTTGAAGTTTTTTAGGCTGGCCGCGCGTTATACAGTTTTTTATATTAGTTTTAGTATTTTCAAAGATAGGCCTACTCTTAACTGCGGCCTATCTTACACCCGAGGCCACTAAGTAATTTTTATCTGCACTGTATGCTGCTTATTACCACTCTCTCTGATGACACACAGCAGACTGGGTTTCACACACAAGCCTGCTGCTATGTGATTGTGCAATGCGTCTGGCAGTTGTTTTGGCTGGCTGTGTATGTTGCATTGCTGTACTGGAGGCTCCTTACAGGTGAAAGTCTGGCAATTTAGAAAGTGCTTAAAATGATGATTTGAATTAATATGAAATTAAACTGGGGTGGCTCACAAATCCGTACCGTCACAATACCCCCCCAATAAGAGATTGAAGGCCGAAGCGTTCAAACTCTTATTGCCTAAACCTAAGAGGATCAGTGAGGATATGGCGCCGCAACCCCCCTGAACACTCTACTACATCATGGGTTCTTACCCCCCTAGTCGGGCGACTGCGACAGCACCCATCCGATCTTACGGGACTTCTCTACTCGAGATCCCACCACCATAAGCTCGGACAGATACCCGCCCCAGTATCGCCTGACTTTAAAACATGTAATTAAACATTGACAAACGGCCTTCCATCACTCCATATCCCACAACTGGTTTGTTTCCTCTTAGCCGTACTGGTTCATTGACAACGTACTGGCTCATTTTATATAATAGACCCAAAAAAATATAGTATTAGTAAAACAATATAGGTTTACAGTGATACACATAAATTTCCGTTAAATTAAATAATATTCCCCATACAATATTGCCCAACCAAAATGACACATAGATTATACAAGGTATCCTTAACTACTATATATATGAATAGGACAAAAAATTCATAGCATATGAAAAATCTATATGGACAGTAATATACACATCTTAATTCCCAAACACCGTTTCAGCTCCAACATTTCATTCAGTTTTCAGTTTAAATGAATATTTTAATAAGTTAAATCCTTATTTACATCAATTAGTATTTACTTTATAATTCCAAGTTGAATTTAAATGAAAATAAAGTTAAGTTCATTATTAAAAATCATCGTTTCTGTTGAATTTATTACTAAATTAATTTAATTGTATTTGATTTACTTTAATTAATTCAATTAATCTCAAAAGTTACAGTAATGGCCTCATTATTATTTGGTCTGTAAAAAAATTTAATTTCAATTCCTTTCTATCACAATAAGGTTTTACTCAAGATACTGATTCAGCAGACTACAACATTTTTGTTATTGTTACCAAACATGACCACAGACATTAGTCTCAACATACCACACCTGTTTATATAAACACTAGCCTGCAAGACTCACATAGTCTAAACATTCTGGTTACCTCATACCAACACCTGTACTTTTCAGTTTTTTATAAATTTTTTAGATAACATATTTATCCATGTCTATTTCTTACAGTTCAACCAAATATACTTTTAATTCACCTTTCAATTATTATTACCTTTCAATTACAGTTTCTATTTAATACTATTATCTCAATTCATATTATTGAATCAACATTTTTTCACACCTGTAAGCATTTTATGCTATCTGATTAGTATTATGAACTTTATACTTACAATCCACTTATTGACATGAATACAAAATACACACCACACACACACCAATAGCTCCGTGTAACCTCTGAAACATTTAACAACAATGTTATTTCATGCAAACAATTCAACATTTTATAATAAATACAATTACTTTCACTACACATGTATTTACAACTCTTCAACAATAATTATTCAGTTGTGTCACACTTCAGTATCAAAATTCAGCTAGGTCATTACCATATATTAACATATTTAAAATGTTCATTTATGAATTTCAACCTCCATCGTCAAAAATTAATCGGGGTTTCAAATAACAATTTTCAATTTTATTTACATTCTGTATACGGTTATCTTGCGTTTTGTAACCATAACATTTCAGTTTATTCATTTTACCATAATGATCATATACTAAGTCAACATCAGTATTCTTTGTAAAGTCTCCGTCGGTAAATATTTCCAATATCGGGTCAGTTACTTTTTCATCATACAGTAAATTACTCTTGTTTAAACATACTTCTAACATTTCCTTCCACTCACCATAATCTCTCTGTAATTCATACAATTCTGTCTCTTTGTCAATACACCATTCTCTATCTAAAATTCTCTCATCATAACAACATATCATACTTTTATCATTCCACGCAGAGGGTACAAAATTATTCAGCAAAATTAAACAATTCAAATCTTTCACTAATAAGGGTCTCTTGCCCAAAAATAACACTTTTGAACACTCTGGTTCATCACAAATAAGGGGAAAATTTACTCTCTGCCCTACACATTCATCTACTCTTTCTTTCCATTCTTTTTCCAATTCAACAACACTAATTATTACTTAATTACAACTTATAATTTTCTCACTCTCACTTACTGTTTCACTATCTATTTTCAACGTATCACTTTCTGATACCGCCCTTTCAATCACATTACTATTTTCAATATCATTGTTAACATTTGTTAATTTCTTACTTTTAATCTGTTCTGCTACTGACTCTACTATTTGTTCTTTAAATGTATTGAAACATTCATTCGTCTCATTTAAACGTTTCTGAATATTGTCTTCTAACTTAACACTCTGTTGTTTCATATCATATAAACGCTCATCAAATTTTGTATTCATTTCACATAAACGCTTATCAAATTTTTGGTCAATATTATTTATGTCACCCTTTAACTCATGGAATTTAATATCAGAATCACTCTTCTGTTCTTTATTTTGTTCTAAGAGTAATTGTAACATACTCATTACATCACTATTGAATTGGACATTACATTTTGTTGAAGTCGGGGTCAATTGCACGCCCGAATCTTCAGTTACATTACTCTGATCAGTTAAGTTTAACTCTGTTTTATCTTGACTCGCGCTTGGAGTCGAATGTATCTCAAAATTACTCATATTTGACTCATCAAAATTTTCAACGTTAACTATTTCATTGATATCGTCACTATTCCCTGCCATTTTTTATAAGTTTAAAAAAAGTTACATAAGAATTTTAACCTTATCCACTAACTTAACATTAACTTAACCTTACATTAACTTAACCCTTTTAATATATCACGATGTTTATATAATTTACCAAAACGTCCTCCCTCTCAAATAACCCTTTCTGCAGCTTAATTAGGTCTGGCGAATATAGGTTGTAACCTATACTCGCGTCCCTGTTCGGGGGCCAAATGTAACTCTTCAAATTAATTACAAAACTATAATTATATTTATCTCTTACCTTAGGGTTTTTCTTCCAAAGTCTTTCAGACGAAAACAGCTGCAGACAGGATTATTTGTTTGAGTTACGAATAATTACGCTAACACATGTTATGTAATGAATGGCGCTTATTTATTTTTCTTTAATTAATTTCCCTCTTTACTCTCGGTAGAACAACAGTTTACACAAAAATCGCTTAATTACTTATTACATGAAAGTGATATAAAAAAGTTACTACAATGGTCTTTGCATCATCCCCTTACAACAGCAAGATAATGCAAAAAATTTTACAATTAATTAATTTACTCAATCTATGAACCAGTATTTTACTTTGTAGGTACGTACCCCAAACTTACGCTCTCACTCACTCTCTCTCTCTCACCCTTCTATTTCATTTAGTTAATTTGGTTAGTATTCTACCCATTATATCTGTGAAATTTAAAAGTTTTGGCCAATTAGTTACTGATGGTACTTAACCGTTCCAGGTGTCTCTCGGTGAGTTGTACAATCGCTGTTTGTTCAACATTACGGTTCACTCCGCGTTGTTGTTTTTTTTTTTTCTCGGGTACACTGGTTAATTCACGTCAATGTTATGACCATCAGTCACCACTGTTCAAATTATACGTATATTATTTATTTAGTCGGCCGACGTAACTTTTCGCACTTAGAAAGTCACTTGAAGTTTTTTAGGCTGGCCGCGCGTTATACAGTTTTTTATATTAGTTTTAGTATTTTCAAAGATAGGCCTACTCTTAACTGCGGCCTATCTTACACCCGAGGCCACTAAGTAATTTTTATCTGCACTGTATGCTGCTTATTACCACTCTCTCTGATGACACACAGCAGACTGGGTTTCACACACAAGCCTGCTGCTATGTGATTGTGCAATGCGTCTGGCAGTTGTTTTGGCTGGCTGTGTATGTTGCATTGCTGTACTGGAGGCTCCTTACAGGTGAAAGTCTGGCAATTTAGAAAGTACTTAAAATGATGATTTGAATTAATATGAAATTAAACTGGGGTGGCTCACAAATCCGTACCGTCACATAGTGATTGTTAATATTATCCATTCAGCTATGTCCGACGCCAGTATGAGTGCTTCAGCTATACACAAGACAAGAAAAAGGAAAGTATTTAATGGACAGGCAAGACAACTTATCTGTTCAGTACGTGAATATTTTGAAAAAGAAAAAGCAAATGGGGGGGCCGTTAATTTCCGTTAATAAAGTTTTAGAGCGTACAGCTGCCGCATGAGAAGTAGGGAAGAATCTTATAGTACGTATAGGAAAAGAGAAACATGATCTTCTTATTGATTTTAGTGATACAGAGCCCAAATTTCAAACACCTAATAAAAAAGAAATATAGACAAAAGAGTTACAAAGTTAGATTCTTTCCAAGAAAAAACAATTCGACAGCACATTTATAGCTACTATTGTAGAAAAGAGCACCCAACAATAAATAAACTTTATAAGTCGTTAGCAGCAGCTGATCTTTTTGCTGGTAGTAAATCATATGTTAGGAAAGTGATGCAAAATATCGGTTTTAAGTTTACAAACATTTCGGGCAGAAAAGTTCTTATGGAAAGTGAAAGTGTAGTTGCTTTACATTGTAGATTTCTACGAGAAATTCAAACTAAATCTATTGAAGACATAGTCTGGTTAGACGAAACATGGGTAAACATAGGTCACAGTTTACGAAAAGGCTGGACAGATGATACTGTGGAAGGAACAATGAAAATACCTTTAGGACGAGGGGGTAGATATATTATTGTACATGCTGGGACATCAAAAGGTTTCATACCTAACTGTTTTTATGCCTTTAAGTCAAAGAAAATGAGTGACTTCCACGAAGAAATGAACTCTGAAAACTTTACCAAGTGGTTCACAGACTCGTTATTAAAAAACTCCACAGTGCCGTGAACTATTGTAATGGATAACACCCCTTATCACTCGGTTATATACGACAAAGCGCCAACATTAGCTACACGTAAATAAGAAATTATTCACTGGCTTCATGAACATAACATTTCTACCACTGTTAGCATGAAAAAATCAGAGCTGTTGGAGCTGGTGTCAGGTTGTAAACCCCGATTTCCGGAATACGTAATTGACAAAGTAGCGCAAGAACATGGCCATAAAGTAGTAAGATTACCACTATATTGAAAGTCTACAACTTTTTATGAATTAAAATATTTAGACAATACACACAAAATCACAACTGCCTTACCTGCATCGGGCCAGAGTCTTCACGTGAACTCGTACCTATAAGTGATTTAGGGTTAAGTGTTCTTTAATAAATTACACTCTCAATTTCGGCATTAGATAGTTATTTTTTATTCAACAATTCTTTTTAAATTTTACTGGCTTTTCATTTATTTCTCCTCAAAACTATCATTGATCAAAACATACAAAACATAGTAATCTACTTATTCTGATAACCAAGTCAAATATTCTTCATTACTTTTAAATTGTTTTTTCTCGGAGTTATACTTCAAACAATATTTAAGTCAAATACACTAATGACACATACTATCAAAGTCTAATATTCACTCTGGAATTACTTCCTACTGAACATAAATATAATGGTCTTAATGTAATTAACTTAATCTATAATAAAGGCGACCCAGCATTGCCCACACTCGCACTCATACATGATTTAAATTCCCTTTAAATTTTAAGCGCTTTCTTCATTTTATAATTATTGGGTTATGATATCGTTACTTGATCGTCGGCGTCTCCTCCAATCACGTGTCGCACTCCGTATGTTTTAGTCCGAAAAAGTTTCTGCTGGTTTAATTTTGACGTCACTGAATTATAACTGTTTTTATACTTGTACTTTGTCACATTCTAGATCATATTTTAAAAAATTTTACTAGGTTTTAGGCTCACGAGCCTATGTGTTCACCCGGCCGGGGAAAGGTTTCTTAGTCGACTGACCTTTAAACTATTTTCACTTTTTATATGCTGACGAGATAAAACTTTGCCCGGCCGGCGACGCACACCACTGCTCGCGTCCGCTGCCTTCAGATGTTATTCGTCGACTGCTGCAGTTTTTTGCGCGCACACCGCGAAAGAATTTCTTAATACGTGTCTCAGCCATGGGAAAGTTCGCCGCCTGTGTGCGCGTGTGGTTGTGAGTGCGCACCCCATCGTTGATAACTGCATTTCTGTACGACAACACCGCGGTTTGACTATATAGTCTATTCACTGTAATTTGTTTGTTCACAATTCTCGATGCGTATTTTCTGATTGTTACGAAACAGTACCCTGATTGGTTTTAAAATAATTAAAAGTTATTTCCCCCCTTTTGGCCCCGTTCCAAATATCATTGCCATTTTAACCCCATTGAGTTAATTTGGGCACAAGTAAAGGGATATGTAGCAAGAAATAATAAGACTTTTACAGGAACTGAAGTAGAAAAATTGATATGCGAGAGTATTATGAATGTTACTGCAGATGATTGGGGAAAAGCAGTGATGCATTCAAAGAAAGTGATTGACGAAGCATGGAGCAACGAAGGAATATTAGAAGACGCCGTGGAACAACTGGTAATAAATTTGGGCACAGAATCCAGTGACTCGAGTGACTATGGTAGCGACATAAGTGGTGTAACACCTTTAGATTAACGGCACAGACGGAAAACTACAGACAGGTAATAATCATTTTATTTTCAGTTTTGTTTTTATGGTAAAAGTAATAAAAACAAAACATTGATTCTTATTTTGCTGTCTTATATTTATTATTATTGTTAATTTTTACTTTATTTACACATATTTATACACTAAGTTGATGACTGCACATTGTTACATTTATCGTTAAATCAAAAAATTAAAGATGCTGAACATTTGAAGTTAATTAAAAAAAAACACTGAAGTTAATTAAGTTCTAGTTTATTATTCTCATAAGAATTCACATTTTTAGTTTATGAATTATCTGTAGTTATAACTGAATAAATATTCATTTTTAAGTAGGGGAATACATATTTAGTCTGCATATACTGGATCTGTTTTGTTTGCGCAAAGTATGTTTTGAGTGAATGCAGTAACGAAACTTACGCTTGAGCAACATTCAACAAAAACACGTGAATTTTCTATTGTAGTGTATTTATTGTTCATAGCCTAAAGGTACCATACATACGATTTGCAATAAAATTTATATTATTCACATTCTTAAAAACAATCGATTTCGGTCACATATAGCACACTTGCAGTCACAATATCATAAAACAGTCACTATTTACAAAAACGACGTACGTATCACATTCATTAATCAATGTCTACGAATTCGTTTTTGTAAATAGTGACTGTTTTACGATATTGTGACCGCAAGTGTGCTATATATGACCTGATGATGGTCTGTGACCGAAATCAATTGTTTTTAAGAATGAGAGTAATAAAAATTTTATTTCAAATCGTATGTATGGTACCTTTAGGCTATGAACAATAAATACACTACAATAGAAAATTGAGATTATAGGTACCATTAGTAAACAATAAGTGTGTGTATATTATAAATACATCACATTATCATTAGAAACACGTGGTTATGAAGTGGTAACATGGCGATGACATCATTTCAAACGTCAATCACTCTCCTGTAAAAATTTTAGTTTATGCACTAAAAGAAAGAGACAGGAAAATAATTACAAAAAAAAAAAAAATATCATGTATATATAAAATGGATATCGTAGGAACACATGGGTTGATGAGTAGACGTGATATTACCATGATAGTTGCTGGAACAGTGGTTAAGAAACAATGATGATGGTCTCAAGATAGATAGATATCCTGATTACTGACTGGTGGTACAGCGAACTGGACAAGATCTGATAACTGAAGGAATCTTAAAATGAACATTACAAAATCTTGAGATAAATTTCTGGAGAACGATGACTGGGAAGAATGACAGACACATACTAATGCAGGTGTGCAGGTGATAAAGAATGTATACTAAATTGTACGGCTTAATTTTTCATACCATATAAACATGAATTTGAACTTGCCAATAAATTTATTCATTTTATTTGATTTTTTGTCATGTTTAAATTTTGTTTTTAAAAATTGTTGAAAATCTGTATTCAGATTGCAATAAACTCTATATTAATTACATTGTAATGGGACAAAATGGGAGGTTTGTCATTTTATTAAATTTATTTCATTTCAATTGCAAGCCCAACACATAATACAGGCTCAGTTAGACAAAGGAACAGTGAAGCGAAGTTTAAACGTAGTCAGGGCAATGGAATGCGATGTCGAGAGTGACTCCCGAGTAATTAAGCATTTCGGCATGACAAATACGCGCAACATGAACACGGGCGCATAGACGACGCAGATCAGACTCCAAACGACGCCACAAAAAATGGCGAGAGGCGAAGACTTTTGTTCCATGCGGTCCGGGGCTGCCGGATACACTTAGAGGCCATGCCTTCCACAGCCTCAATATTTTCGCACGTTAGCGTTGTCAACACGTGGGCACCATGCAAACCCATGTTACCGAGACAGTGACAAAAACTTCGTAATCCAAAAGGCAGTGTGGGTTACAGGAAGCAGCCAGACAAGGTAGGGATTTTGTTAGCCATTGGCTAGTCAGTCGTTTTCACCTATAGGCCGCATGCGGTCCTTTTAATTTTCGACTCGAACACCTGTAAGGTCGGCCGACCGTTTCAGTATATATAAAAATGTGTAGAGCAGTTTGAAATATAAAAAACCAGTGAACTAAGTGAGAATTTCAAAAAACAAATGGAATAATAACAGTTTTTAATAACAACGCAACGAACTTTGTGAGTGACGCGCCATGCGGTCAACGGGGACGCCGCTACTACACGTAACCGTATCCATGTCAATATATTCTTGTTTTATATAAAAAAGGGGTTTTTGTATGTGAGCAGTGTGCGAGCAAACTGGGTTGCAATCATTAAAATAATGATTTTATGTTAAGATGTAAACTAGTATTAGGAGTTAATCATGTTGAAATAATGTTTTTATATTTCCCAAGAAAGGGTTAATATTTTTAGTTTACCATATTTAGTTATATTTTTCAAAGAAAATTAATAAGAAATGAGTTTATAGACAAAAAATGAACATTGGATAAAGTCAGAAGACGCAATAAAAAAATGTTGATCTTGAATAATAAACAGGCTTAATTTATATCGATCAGTAGATTCAAACTAGAAGTAAAAAAGAAAAAAACGTCATGCTAAAGAAAATAAATCAACATTTTATTTGAGTTTACAAAAATATGTGTTTGTTAATTTGCATTCACCTGTGGTTTTACTCTGCCAGAGTACATCAGACGATACCCTGGTAAATAACTCGAATTTACTTGGTAAAGGTAAGTGAGTAGAATTTCATAATTTTAAACAATAATAAACATGTACAGCCTCAGTTCGTGCCCTAAAAAAGGGACGAAAGTTCAATATTTAAATAATTAATTAACTAGTAAAGCTTCAGTTGGCGCCCGTAACAGATGACGTAAATTAAGTTTTAATTTAATATAAATTGAATTAATTTACAACCTGTGTAACGGGGGGAAAAGGATTATTATATTTTGGTTAATTTTATTCTGATTTATTTACTTTATACGGGCCCAAAACAGTGAGTCACCTACACAAAACGGTTCGGTGCGTTGGAAGACGGCGTGGTCAACAACGGTTTAATTCACAGAATTACAGTGCGCACGTGCTTGTGCTTTCCATTGGGGAGAAGAGTAAAAAACTTTGTAGCCAACAACCATCTACAACGGAATGCGTCAGGTATGCAACCACGCAATACAATTCTAAGAACTGTAGTACTGTGCAACGCGTGCAAACACCAGCAGGCGCGCAACCGACGCCGAGATGCGAAAACAATATGGCTTGGAGGTGATATTTTCCCAACGTGTGCTCCTGTGCTGGCGGAAACATAATGAGAAATCCCGCCCATTTGTGTGACGTGCAGCGAGGCAGTGAGATTTCGTCGACGTATAAGACATACAAATAACCCGTGTTAAGTGGGCAACGACTAAGACTTTAACGCCTAAGGCATTGTTAAAAAGAGACGTGGGGAGAGGGGTACTTGGCGGATACTCTTCGCAGTTCCTCACCGACGCTTAGCCTGGCCAGGCAGCCCGTCAAACGGGGCTCATTAATAAATTTTCAATATTAATCGAAAGTGAGGGCAGTATTTAAACAAATGTGAAAGTGAGTTCAGTATCTAAAAAATTAACAACATAAACTTTTCGGACACTTCAAAAGAGAACTGAGTGAGTGACACGTCGCTAGCTCGAGGAGAAGCCACGCGGCCGGCAGGAACCTTGCATAACAGTATTACACCATATACATAATTATTTTGAATAAAATGGGGCATATATATAAATAAAAGGGGTTTTATAATGGAATGAGAGTAGAGTGTGCAGCAATCTGGGTCGCCTTGAATTAATCAATTCATAGTATAATGTAGAGATAAGTAATAGGTTAAAAATGTTAAAATTGTTGCTGGAAAAAAGGGGCTTCACCTCAGTATCGAATACAGTTTAATTGTTGAAGTTATGATTGGAATTATAATAATAAATTCATTACTTTGTTTTATGTAATAAAAGAGCGAATAATCATTTCAAATACCTTATTTCATTTGCTGCACTGATAAGTTCGTCGTACGAAATGGGTTAAGTACCCACACTAGAGATTCGGCCAGATCACAAGAATTAAAAGGTAGGTGGAAGTTTCAAACTTAAATTAATATAATAAATAAATAATATAGTTACAATGGTGCCGTGACCGTAGGATGTAATATAAAGAACAATTTTTTGTATTACACCGGCCTATGAAATACGGTTATGAAAGCAAAATTTAATTTATGTAAAATGTACGTATTTATGGTATAAGATTTATTTTATGTATGTTATAGTATAATGTTTTGAAGGGAAGGATTAACCAATTGTAGTTATAACGTAAGTAAAAATAAGTTATAAATCAGTTAAAAATGTCTGAGCACGCAAAACAAAGTAATTTAACAGACGCAGATATGAGGGAAAGTGGCCTTGAACCACAGTCATTGGATGAAAGTGAAATGCGGACAGCTGTTCCAAGCAATGACGACAGCGCTGTTACGGAAACAGCTGTTGGCAGTAACGTAATAATTCATTCGACCCCAATTGCGACTCAATTACAATTAAATGTTGATTCTGGAATTCAATTAACTCCAGTTTTAACAAATAAAAATAAACAATCTGATGAAAATGATATAATGAGCTTTTTACGAAAAATGGATAGTAAGTTTGACAAGTTTGAAAGTCGTTTTAATTCTAATGACGATTTATTACGCAAAATGCATAACGATATTAATGAGCAGAAAATAAAATGTGAACAACAGAATATTAAAAATGACGATAATTTTAAAGAGATTAAGGTAAGGTTTGATAATCTAATAAAACAAACACAAGATGAGGTAGATAACGTTACAAGAAATACCGGTAAGTGCAGTGGGAATGTAACTGAGAACAAGGTGAGTACCGATAAATATAATAATGAGTTAAAAAGTGATAATGAGATAATTAAAAATGTGTTAGAAAGTAAAGTGAACGATAATAGTGGAGATGCAGTTTTAGTGGAATTAGAGAGTAATAAGATAGTGGTTAAAGAGAGGTTGGGTTTACAAAGGGCAAATTTTTCCCGTGATTTAAATGGAGAAAAAACTCCAATAATAAGTTATGAGGACAGAGTTTCCTCCAGTAATTATGTGAGAGACAAGGTGTCTCGAAGTAGATCCCCTTTTATATATCATGAGTTCCCTGAAAGAATCAGGATGGGTTATGATAATGTTATGTTGCCTTTTGTGTGGAGTGATAGAAACAAAGTGAGATGGTGTCAGGATGAGTGGTTTTGTGAGAGAGTGGTAGAATTGTTCACATTTAGAGAAAGAGAGATAATATTATTTGATGTTGTTAGAAGTCATGAAGAGTTACTAGAGAAAATAAAGAGAGAGAGAGTTAGTGATATTGTTGACTTACCTTGTTATGAAGATAGTGCAGAAATAAATAATAATAATGTTGATAATTATATTGAATGCTCACCTGTGCTTAGACGCGGAGTATTAGTAGTAAATGATTTTGAAATTGAGAGATTAAAATACTCAAGGGTGATAGATAATAATACAGACGGTGACAAGACCAAAATCAATGATGTAGACAGGTTTTATGATTTGATAATAATGTGGGATAATCCAGTAAATTATTATGTGGGTTTTACGGAACAATTTGAAATATTAGAGAACTATTATATAAATAATATATTATATTATAATAAATTGAGTGTGAGTAAGAATGAGAAGTGTTATAAAAAAATAAGACTATTATACAACGATGGTGGTTAGATAAGAAATCAATAAATGGACATTTTAAATATATTAAATATTTTAATGTATGGTTATGACCTTGCTGAATTTGAAAATGAAGTGTGGTAAATTGAACAATAATGATGAAGATTTGTAAATAAATTCTAGTGAAATTGATTGTGTTTGTATTGTAACAAGTATGTGAGGTAAGCAATATATGTATGTAGTAGAAGTTGATTTTAATAATAATAATATTTTGACAGATTAAATAATGAGGAGAGTAATTTTGAAGATGATGAGAAATGAATTATGATTATGTTGAAGTAATGTAATTAAAAATGTTGTGTTTTTAATAATTGATTGAAGTAAATAATTTGAGATAAAATATTTTTTGTTGGATTTAAAATGTTATACAGTTGAGTTGTGATAATGAAGTTAAGTTATTTTATGAGATTTCAATTTGATAACAATTAATAAATAAATAAATGTTAAATTGTTTAGTTTGTGGAATAACATGATTGTTAAAATAAATAGGTTAATAATAAATTTGAAAATTTTGAGGAATCTAATTGCAGCAAGGGATAAATAATTAAATGATGTTTTATTCTTCGTATTGTTTAAATTAGCAGCCATCCTTACTATTTCTTTTATGAATTTGCTAACTGCTATAATTTTTTTTATTGTTCGACTAAGCTTTTCGTCATTACTGACATCTTCAGGTCTTAAACAACCTTTAAGACCTGAAGATTGTTTAAGACCTGAAGATTTTTTGAAGACCTGAAGGTTTTTAAGACCTGAAGATGTCAGTAATGACGAAAAGCTTAGTCGAACAATAAAAAATTATAGCAGTTAGCAAATTCATAAAAGAAATAATTAAATGATGATATATAAAGGAATTGATGAAGATTTCAGATTGTAATGTTTATAATTTTCTATAAAAAGTATTTAAATGAGAATTGTTTAGTAATGTAAAAATGTCAATGTTCAAGGTAAACATGTATTATGTTTTCATACAAGATATATGGGTAATTTTGGGGGGTTGTGTGGTGATGATAGAAGTGATATAATTATGGAATGTAGAGACTGCAACTGTAGAAGGACATTAAGTTTAGCTGTAAGTAGGCTAGTACAGTGGTGGCATGTGCCACTGTAGGTAGCAGTAAGTGTTGGGGAGTGACAGAAAGTGTTACCTCCATCGGAGGCCAAACTGGCGTAAAATACACTGCACAACTTTTATATAATTTTATATTATATGTTGATTTGTTGCCGTGCAGTGTATGATAAAACGAAGTCAAGCATGCCTGAATTTTAAGTTGATTTCCCCGCCTTTTCGGGCGATTACTGCCTTACCAGCACTAATCGTGGTTTTGGACGGCGGCCAGCTATGGCCAACAATTGTAAACCTGACCATAGCTCTGCTTGAAATTGGTGTAAATTTGAAATTAATGGGGGGTGACTTTAGGGGAAATCCCCGGAACTATGGAACAGCGGCTGCCACTCTGTTCGCGTGGGAACAGTTAACCAGGTGGTAGACCCGCATTAAGGGCTTCTAAGTATGAAACAATAGATATTATGATATCTAATTAATTTAAAAAAAATGTAAGGCCGAAGCAAGGACACGGAGATGCCAAAATTCCTCCACCAATGCCGTCCTTGTGGAAGCAGCTGAACGCCACAGTTCAGTGGGGTGTACAATAGTGTGTGTGGCCAGAAGGTTGCTCAGGGGAGTAACAAATGTAAAAATTTGTTTTTATAATTAAATGACACTGATCAGCCAATTCGCTCTTTGACTTGAGAAGTGGTTACTGTAGACGACTGACACGTATTATACTCTGTGTTATGTTATATAAATAACGTTACTGATTTTGAAGAATAATTCCAATAGATAAGGTGCTTATGGTATTTTATTTTGTTTGTGATGTTGGAGTGTGTCATTGTGGTTATTCTGTTAGTGTATAAGAATTATGAGCATATACCATGTATTTTGTATTGTATAACTTTGTGTAGTGTAGGTAGGTCAAGGTCATTTACCTGACACAGAGAAATCAGCTGATGGTTGATGTTGTACACAATACCTGTTTCTAGCATTTGATTGATGCAATTTTGCCGTTTCATTGAATTAAATAATTTTAAATGTCTTTGAACATTGAGAAAAATAATGTTTTGATAAATTTAATTTTTTTTTTTTTTTAAAAAAAGGATATAAGTGAGGTTTGAATTTCAAGTGTATTATTGTTTATGTGTATTACTAGTGTTTTATTGAATTATATGGTTTAGAATATATGGGTAAACAAATGTTAGAGTAAGTGAATTCATGTTTAATAAGGTATTCAATTTGTTTTCTTTAGGATTGTTATTAATATTGAAGAGAATTGATAGATTTGCTAGAGTCATGTAAAAGATTGTATTTTTTAATTTTGAAGAAAGAAATGGCAACAGAACAGATTGATTTGGAACTTAGATGAAATTTTAACCAAAATTGGTGATTGCAATTTAATTTATTTGCTATATCGTAATTTGAAGAGTTTGTTTGGGATGTATTAATAAGTATATGTATGCGCCCAGTATTGCTGAAGGCGACCCAGTGTGCATGAGAAGGGGGAACATATCTGTTGAGGATCTGGCATGGTATAAGACCAAGGGTTTGGAGTTTGTGGGGGTGGTATGTTAAAAGGTTAGGTGCACTGTGGTGCATGTCTGTTCGATTTTATGGTGTTGGGATCTCGTATAGAGAAGTCCAGTAATCTCGTTCAGGTGCAGCCATAGTCGCCGAGCCAGGGGGGTAGTTTACCCATGATGCGTTAAGGATTAATGGGGGGTTGTTGGCACCATATCGTCTCCGATCCTCTTAGCAATGAGATTTCTTCTGTTTCGGCAGAAGATCCCTCATTCGGGGGGTATTGTAACGGGGCAAAAAGGGGTATTATATTTTGGTATAATTTTATTCTGATTTATTTACTTTATATGGGCCCAAAACAGTGAGTCACCTACACAAAATGGTTCGGTGCGTTGGAAGACGGCGTGGTCAACAACGGTTTAATTCACAGAATTCCAGTGCGCACGTGTTTGTGCTTTCCGTTGGGGAGAAGAGTAAAAAACTTTGTAGCCAACAACCATCTACAATGGAATGCGTCAGGTATGCAACCATGCAATACAATTCTAAGAACTGTAGTACTGTGCGACGCGCGCAAACACCAGCAGGCGCACAACCGACGCCGAGATGCGAAAACAATATGGCTTGGAGGTGATATTTTCCCAACGTGTGCTCCTGTGCTGGCGGAAACATAATGAGAAATCCCGCCCATTTGTGTGACGTGCAGCGAGGCAGTGAGATTTCGTCGACGTATAAGACATACAAATAACCCGTGTTAAGTGGGCAACGACTAAGACTTTAACGCCTAAGGCATTGTTTTCCATCTTGTAAAAAGAGACGTGGGGAGAGGGGTACTTGGCGGATACTCTTCGCAGTTCCTCACCGACGCTTAGCCTGGCCAGGCAGCCCGTCAAACGGGGCTCATTAATAAAGTTTCAATATTAATCGAAAGTGAGGGCAGTATTTAAACAAATGTGAAAGTGAGTGCAGTATCTAAAAAATTAACAACATAAACTTTTCGGACACTTCAAAAGAGAACTGAGTGAGTGACATGTCGCTAGCTCGAGGAGAAGCCACACGGCCGGCAGGAACCTTGTGTAACAGTATTACACCAAATACATAATTATTTTGAATAAAGTGGGGCATATATATAAATAAAAGGGGTTTTTAGAGTGTGCAGCAATCTGGGTCACCTTGAATTAATCAATTCATAGTATAATGTAGAGATAAGTAATAGGTTAAAAACGTTAAAATTGTTGCTGGAAAAAAGGGGCTTCACCTCAGTATCGAATACAGTTTAATTGTTGGAGTTATGATTGGAATTATAATAATAAATTCATTACTTTGTTTTATATAATAAAAGAGCGAATAATCATTTCAAATACCTTATTTCATTTGCTGCACTGATAAGTTCGTCGTATGAAATGGGTTAAGTCCCACACTAGAGATTCGGCCAGATCACAAGAATTAAAAGGTAGGTGGAAGTTTCAAACTTAAATTAATATAATAAATAAATAATATAGTTACACCTGGTCGAACATGGCAGAGAAAAACAAGAATGCAAATTTCTGTGAAGATATTGTGGAGGGGTCAATTTTAAATGTTACACAAGACAGTTTGATATCGACAAATATTGACGAGCACGTAAACGATACAGACAATACAACAGACGAAATAACAATTGAGACAGTACACGCTAAGAGTAGCAGACTCGAAAATGTAGACGTACTTAGTCAATTAGCATTATTTATGGAAATGATGAGTAGTAAATTTGATCAACAAAATGAGAAATTTGACCAACAAAATGAGAAATTTGTTCAACAAAACACGAATTTGAATGAGTTTAGAACGGAAGTAAATGATAAACTTGACAAACAAGATGAGAAAATGAAATCAGAAAATAATAAGTTAAAATCTGAAATCAAATCAGAAATAAATGCCGTAAATATTAAACTTACCGATTTAAATAACGAGTTCATGAATGTAAGGAGCGATTTGAGAGTGAGTGAAATAAATATGAACAGCCGCTTGGAAAGTATGAATGAGGCTATTGTTGGAGTGAAAGATGAACTGACTATAGATATAAATAAGATACAAACAGAAATGAAAAACGATATAAAAATAATTAACGAAAAACAAAAAGAGAAAATGCTAGAGACAAATAAAAAATTTGACACATTGACAAATAAATTTAATGATAAAATTAAAAAGCAAAATGACAGAATTGACAGTAATGTTCAATGTGTAATTAATGAGTGTGAGCAAATTAAACAAGCAAATAAAATACAAGAAAATATAAATGATGAATTCAGAAGTAACTTTGAACAAGTTGATGCAATTAAAATTAATGTAACTAGTTTAAAAAATAAACAAACAGAACATGAGCGTGAAATGATTAAAGTCACAGAAGATTTGAGTGTAACCATTAATCAGAAATTAACTAATGTAAGTGAGAGAGTGAACGTGGAAGTGGAATTAGGGTATTTTAGTAATGAAAGTAGGGGGGTGAACCCCATACAATTTTTGAACTCTATAAAAAGTTTCAATAAATATAACCAAGAAAGTTGGGAGATTAAATTAGTGAGAATTTTAAAATACTTTAAAGGGGACGCTAAAATATGGGCGGATGCTCATAATGATAACTGGGTAGATTTTAATGAGTTTGAACAAGCATTTAAAAATAAGTACTGGTCAGAAGAGAAACAAGAGGGATTGCGTAGTACTATAATGGGGTGGGGCAATTTTAATATTAAACACATGAGTATTACATCGTATGTGACAAGACTATATAGTCAGGTTAAATACTTAGAACCACCAATGCCTCTTTCATCGTTTATAAGATACATTAGTAAGCATTTACCTAAGGACATACGGTCCACAATCAGAACCCGGGAGTTTGCTAATATTGCTGAATTAGAAAAGATATTAGAAGCGTATCAAAGTATGAAAGAGGAAGAAGATAACAAATATCAATTTAGAGATACTGAAGTAAGACAACCAGACCATTTTATTAATAATGTGAGTAGATCAGGGGAGGGGCGTGGTTATGTCCAAACCCTAATTGTAGAGCTAATAACTATAACAGTTCGCGAAATCAATGCTATAGGTGTCAGGGTCCGAGGGAGAGTGCTCAAGGGAGAGTGGAGAATTATAATTGAGGTTTTGAACATAATGGGTTTAGAGGGAGTCATAGAGGGAGGGGTTTCACCAGTAATCGGGGAATGCCGGGACATTTCAATCACAGAGGTAGAGGGGGATATGTTGGTAACCCAAACGACACTCGGGGTGTAGAAGCACCTGCTAATAACCAAAACAATAGAGGGGTTTACAGCGAACCACCACCTCCAATACAGTTAAACTAATCAGGGCGGTTGAAAAGGAAAGCCCCCAGCCATCTAGCATGACAATAGGGTCACTTATCACCAACATACATAATGATTTATCCAATGAAGAAGTGGGGGAGAGCAGCAATACTTTTGGGATGGCGGAATTTGAAGCCAAAGTGTTTAATTCTAAATACACTTTTCTAGTAGATTCAGGGAGTGAACTGACAGCAATAGATGATAAAATTTTTGAAAACATAAAAAGCCAAACTACAGAAACAATTCCACAACTACCAGTACTAGGAATTAGTGTTATAGGGGTAACGGGTGTTCGCAGTAAAAAGGTAACTAAACAAATAATGCTACAATTAAAGGTAAATAAAAACAAAATAAATGTACCTTTCTTAGTTATTCCAGGCTTAAATATGGGAGCTATAATGGGTAATGATTTTTTAAATAATTTCAAAGTGGAGTTAAACTATTACACACAGACTATGAAATTAAATAATGATAATAGTATAACTGAAATACCATTTATACAAAAGAAGACTGTAGAAATGAAAGCATTAAAAATAATTAATAAGGGAATGTTAATTTCTGATAACGATATAAACGAATGTAGGCCCTTGATGATTAATTATTGTAACTTGAGGGTAAATAATAATGAATTATTTCAAAATGAAGGTAGTTGGGATGAAAAAATGAATAAAATTTTATATCAAGATGGGGAATTTAGCTATCAAGATAGGGAAAAAGTGGTACTAATAATAAACAAAAATAAATCAGTTTTTTCAGACGAACCAGGTTTAGTAAAGAATTTTAAGGGAAAATTAATCGTTAAAGAAAAAACACCTTTTGCACCTGAGACCTATCCAGTACCATATTCCAAGAGGGGGTTAGTACAGGAGGAAATAAATAAGATGTTGAGAGAAGGTATAATAGAAAAATCTACTTCACCATATTCCAACCCTTTAGTAGTGGTGACCAAGAAAGATTTATCGATAAGATTATGTTTAGACGCAAGACAAATAAACAGAATAATTGTTCCAGACAGAGAATCACCGGAAACAGTAAGCGAAATTCTGCAACGTTTTAGTGGGACCAAGTACATCACCACCTTGGACTTAACTGCAGGATACTGGCAAACAGAGCTGGAAGAGGAATCTCAACAATATGTGGCTTTTTTATACAACGGCAGGAATTACCAATTTCATAGGTTACCTTTTGGACTAAACGTAAGTGTTTCAATTTTTATTAAGTGCTTGGATTATGTATTAGGGAGAGAGATTTTAGAATTCACAACCGTTTATGTAGACGATATAGTAATTACGTCACCAGACATTGATACACACTGTGAAAGGTTAGATAGAGTGCTAAATAGACTACATGAATATGGCATAACAGTTAAATTTAAGAAGTCGGAATTTTTGAGAGAACAAGTTAATTTTTTAGGCCATATAATTTTAGCAAGGGGTATCAGTACAGACCCTAAGAAAGTAGAGATAATACAAAATTTTCCGATACCAAAAAATGTTAAACAGTTGCAAAGTTTCTTAGGGTTGTGCAATTATTATAGGCAATTTGTACACAAATATTCATATTTAACAGTACAATTGGGACATTTGTTAAATAAAGACAATCGATGGCAGTGGAGTTTAAAAGAGCAAAAGATATTCGAGCTGATAAAAAATAAATTCTTAGACACAGTTATATTAGCTCAACCTAATTTTTTAGAACCATTTTATATACACACAGACGCATCAGACATTGCTTTGGGGGTAGAGTTGTTTCAGTTAGATGGGAGTGGTAACCATAAAGTAGTAGCTTTTGCGAGTAGATCTCTATTAACTAGTGAAAAGAACTATACTACTACGGAGAAGGAGGCGTTATCAATAGTTTTCGCCTGTAGAAAGTTCAGAACGTACCTGTTAGGAAATAAAGTAATAATAAGATCAGACCATCAAGCTGTAACATTTTTAAAGAACTGCAAACTAACGCATGGTAGATTAGTGCGTTGGATGTTAATATTACAAGAATATGACTTAACTATCGAGTATTGTAAGGGTAAAGAGAATGTAGTAGCTGATGTCGTGTCCAGAACCGATTTTGATAATAGTACCGAAGTAGACATAGCAAATACGTATAAAATATTTATAGTAAAAGAAGTGGGGGAAATAAATATGAAAAAAATTAATAAATAACTTAGCAACAGAACAAGAAAGAGACACCGAACTTGGTAAAATAATGTTAGCTTTGAATCAAATACCCAACATACCTCACAAGTGGGAGAAGCATTTTAGTTTGTATAATAAACATTTATTTTACCGCACAGATGAGCAGGGAGATGATTGGAAAGTATGTATTCCTAAAGTAATAATACCCGAAGTAGTGGGAGATTGTCATTTAAGGTATGGTCATGTAGGCCCCAAGGAATGTAGTGACATACTGAAAGAGTCATGTAAATTCAATAATATGGAAAGAACGGTGCGTAAACTATTACAAACATGCGAAATTTGTCAGAAAGCCAAAGTAAACAATCGTAAACAGGAGGGTCTAATGCAACATGTAATGCCAGATAGTCCTTTAGCATTAGTTGCCGTTGATTTATATGGCCCCTTACCCAAAGGTCGAGGAGGGGTGAATTATTTATTTGTTGTATTAGATGTTTTTACCAAATTTGTAAAATTGTACCCGATTAAAAAAGCTACCTCCTCAGTATTAGCTAGGAAAATAGTAAATGAGTACATTACGGAAGTAGGTAAGCCCAGAATAGTATTATCAGATCATGGGTCTCAGTTTACCAGCAACACCTGGCGGGAAACTCTAGGTTGGGAAAACATTTTAGTTAAACATACATCAGTGTATCATCCACAATCAAATCCTAGTGAGCGTGTTATGCGGGAGTTAGGGAGAATGTTTAGAACTTTTTGCCACAAAAAAATTCATTGTGGGCTATGTTTGTGTGCAAGATAGAGGGATATATTAACAGTAGTTTGCACTAATCCACTAGCTACAGCCCATATGAGCTACAGCCCATATGAGTTGATGTTTCAGAGAAGGCCATCACGCATATTGGAAGAACTGATAAAATTTCCGCACCGGACAGAGATGCCACATGGTAGGAAATTGTTACTTGCAAAGGAGCGGCTGCTAAGTAAAGCTAAGCAGCGTAAACGAAGGCATGACCGGAATTTAACACCCATACAATACGAGGTAGGACAATTAGTATTAACAAAAAATCATGATCAATCATCAGCGTTAGACTAAGAGATTAAACAATTTTTCTTATTATACGACGGTCCATATGAAGTTAGCGAAGTGAAAATGGAGAATGCTTAGGTTTTAATAGATTTGGAAACCCGAGAAATAAAAGGAACATATAATGTGACCCAATTAAAAACGTATTATCTCGCTGAGTGATGGTAGACATTTTTTATTTATTTTTAAAGTTAATACATAAACATACATTATGGTATTTTAAAAGTAGAAGGGATCCTCCCCCATTTTCGGGCAGTCACAGATTCACCACCTCTGATCGTGGTTTTTGGCATTCTGGAGGCAGGCCATGGTTGACGGTAGCCCCGCAAAGGGTGAAATCAACGATGGTCCTAATCCACAAATTGGTGTAAACCAGAAATTTAACACTGTCATTGAACGGGGAGGGGGACCCCTAGTTTCATAGAAAGGTGGGGTGTTAAAAAAAAAAAAAAAAAAACTGATGGTAGTATTTTTCCACGAACTACAGTAGTTTGTTTAGAAATTGAAACTAGAAAATTAGAAAAAATTTTAGAGAAAAAAAAGAAAAAATTTTAGAAAATGAAACAATCAAAATTGTGTAACTTAAACACTTGATTTTTCAAGGAGTTGTTTTCCTTCAGAAAACAAAATGTATTTTATTTTTAATGTAAATTTGTAAGATGATCCATTGTTGTAGTCCTATTTTGGTCATAGAGAAAGTGTTAGAGAAAAATGAAAGCTTGGACTTGCAAAAGTGTTTATGTAAAAAATGTGTTAAATAAAATAAAAATTTGTTATCATACAAGATATATGGGTAATTTTGAGGGGTTGTGTGGTGTTAATAGAAGTGAAATAATCATGGAAAGTAGAGGTTGCAAAAGTAGAAGGACTTAAGTTTAGCTATTAGTTATGCTATTGCAGTGGTGGCATGTGCTACTGCAGATAGCGATGAGTGTTGGTGGTAACGTCAAGGCACGTTACCATCATCGGAGGCCAAACTGGCGTAAAATACATTGCACAACTTTTTATATAATTTCATATTATATGTTGATTTGTTGCCGTGCTGTGTATTATGATGATGAAATAACACGCCTGAAATGAAAGTTGATTTCCCCGCCTTTTCGGGCGATTACTGCCTTACCAGCACTAATTGTGGTTTTGGACGACAGCCAGCTGTGGGCAGCAATTGTAAAACTGACCATAGTTGGCTTGAAATTGGTATAGATTTGAAATTAATGGGGGGTGACTTAAGGGAAATCCCCGGAACTATGGAACAGCGGCTATCACTCTGTTCGTGTGGGAACAGTTAACCAGGTGATAGACCCGCATTAAGGGTGTATAATTATGCAACTTTGGATATATCTAATTATTTTTAAAATGTAAGGCCGAAGCAAGGACACGGAGATGCTAAAATTCCTCCACCATTGCCGTCCTTGTGGATGCAACTGGACGCCACAGTCCAGGGGGGTCATAGTGTGTGTGGTAAAGGGGGTTACTCAGGGGAGTAACGAACTAAAATTTGAAACTAAATGATGCTGACTGGTCGACAAGCCAACTAAATGATTGTAGTTTGACCGTAGACAACTTGTACGAATTTATTTACATATAAATATTCAGACATGAAGTTGATTTACATGTGTTATATTGTGCATGATATTCTATAAATGACTTTACTGATTAAAAAAAAAAAGATTATCTCAAGTAGAGGAGACGTTTATCAGATTTTGTTTATTATGTTTTATTGTGTCATTAATCTTGTTATGTTAGAGTATAAGAATTAGAAACATGTTATGTATTTTTCATGTAATTTTTGTGTAGTATATATAGGGCAAGGTCAGTCACCTGACCCAGAGAGATCAGCTGATAACTGATGTTAAAGACAGGATAGGTTTTTGTAATTGATTCATGAAATTTTTACTACTCAATTAAATTCAATAATTTTTTGAAAAAAAAAAAAAAAAAGTTAAAGTACGTCATGGTAAATCGTAATGTTCAATATAAGCAGAGAAGGTGTCGGCTGATTCATGATGTGTATCTTATATTATCTTTGTAATCAAGTGTAGCTATTTGTGGAGTTATGGTAGGCATGGGTTGTTTATTATAAGTTTAAGATAATAAATTTGTTTATTATTATATGGGCTACTATATTACTATATAGTTATACTATTACTTTGTTTATTTATTTATTAAATTAAATGCATTTGGAGAATTTGGGAATGTTTTTAAAGAAAAAAAAAACTTTTTTATAATTAACTTCACTAGTTAAAGTAAACCATATGACTCATTTTAAAAGGAGAATCTTTAATAAGGGACTTGGGTTGATTGCTCTATCGAACGAAATTTATATAATTGAGTCGGGTTGAGACCATAACGTCAAACCAATTAAATGAAAAATAAAACTGAAATTATTTCGTGAGAGTTGATGTCAAGGAGTAGGGAGTTTGTGTTTAATTAATAATGAAAATGTGTACGCACCCAGTAATTGCTAAAAACGACCCAGTGTGCATGTAAGGGGGAATATATTGGTCGAGGATCTGGTATGATATAAGACCAGGGTTTGGAATTTTGGGTAGAATGTTAGAAGGTGAGGTGTGCAATGGGGCGTATCTGTCCGATATTACAGTGTTGGGAACTTGAATAGAGAAGTCCAGTAATGTCGTTCAGGTGCAACCATAGTCACCGAGCTAGGGGGGTAGTTTACCCATGATGCGTTAAGAATTAATGGGGTTGTTGGCGCCATATCCTCACCGATCCTCTTAGGGGCTTAGAAATGAGAGTTCTTCTGTTCCAGCAGAAGATCCCTCATGGGGGGGGGGGGTATTGTAATGGGACAAAATGGGAGGTTTATCATTTTATTAAATTTATTTCATTTCAATTGCAAGCCCAACACATAATACAGGCTCAGTTAGACAAAGGAACAGTGAAGCGAAGTTTGAACGTAGTCAGGGCAATGGAATGCGATGTCGAGAGTGACTCCCGAGTAATTAAGCATTTCGGCACGTACAAAGACGCGCAACATGAACACGGGCGCATAGACGACGCAGATCAGACTCCAAACGACGCCACAAAAAATGGCGAGAGGCGAAGACTTTTGTTCCATGCGGTCCAGGGCTGCCGGATACACTTAGAGGCCACGCCTTCCACAGCCTCAATATTTTCGCAGATTAGCGTTGTCAACACGTGGGCACCATGCAAACCCATGTTACCGAGACAGTGACAAAAACTTCATAATCCAAAAGGCAGTGTGGGTTACAGGAAGCAGCCAGACAAGGTGGGGATTTTGTTAGCCGTTGGCTAGTCAGTCGTTTTCACCTATAGGCCGCATGCGGTCCTTTTAATTTTCGACTCGAACACCTTTAAGGTCGGCCGACCGTTTCAGTATATATAAAAATGTGTAGAGCAGTTTGAAATATAAAAAACCAGTGAACTAAGTGAGAATTTCAAAAAACAAATGGAATAATAACAGTTTTTAATAACAACGCAACGAACTTTGTGAGTGACGCGCCATGCGGTCAACAGGGACGCCGCTACTACACGTAACCGTATTCATGTCAATATATTCTTGTTTTATATAAAAAAGGGGTTTTTGTATGTGAGCAGTGTGCGAGCAAACTGGGTTGCAATCATTAAAATAATGATTTTATGTTAAGATGTAAACTAGTATTAGGAGTTAATCATGTTGAAATAAGGTTTTTATATTTCCCAAGAAAGGGTTAATATTTTTAGTTTACCATATTTAGTTATATTTTTCAAGGAAAATTAATAAGAAATGAGTTTATAGACAAAAAATTAACATTGGATAAAGTCAGAAAACGCAATAAAAAATGTTGATCTTGAATAATAAACAGGCTTAATTTATATCGATCAGTAGATTCAAACTAGAAGTAAAAAAGAAAAAAATGTCATGCTAAAGAAAATAAATCAACATTTTATTTGAGTTTACAAAAATATGTGTTTGTTAATTTGCATTCACCTGTGGTTTTACTCTGCCAGAGTACATCAGACGATACCCTGGTAAATAACTCGAATTTACTTGGTAAAGGTAAGTGAGTAGAATTTCATAATTTTAAACAATAATAAACATGTACAGCCTCAGTTCGTGCCCTAAAAAAGGGACGAAAGTTCAATATTTAAATAATTAATTAACTCGTAAAGCTTCAGTTGGCGCCTGAACAGGAACTGAAGCTTTACGAATTAATTAATTATTTAAATATTGAACTTTCGTCCCTTTTTTAGGGCACGAACTGAGGCTGTACATGTTTATTATTGTTTAAAATTATGAAATTCTACTCACATACCTTTACCAAGTAAATTCGAGTTATTTACCAGGGTATCGTCTGATGTACTCTGGCAGAGTAAAACCACAGGTGAATGCAAATTAACAAACACATATTTTTGTAAACTCAAATAAAATGTTGATTTATTTTCTGTAGCATGACTTTTTTTCTTTTTTACTTCTAGTTTGAATCGTCTGATCGATATAAATTAAGCCTGTTTATTATTCAAGATCAACATTTTTTATTGCGTCTTCTGACTTTATCCAATGTTAATTTTTTGTCTATAAACTCATTTCTTATTAATTTTCTTGGAAAAATATAACTAAATATGGTAAACTAAAAATATTAACCCTTTCTTGGGAAATATAAAAACATTATTTCAACATGATTAACTCCTAATACTAGTTTACATCTTAACATAAAATCATTATTTTAATGATTGCAACCCAGTTTGCTCGCACACTGCTCACATACAAAAACCCCTTTTTTATATAAAACAAGAATATATTGACATGGATACGGTTACGTGTAGTAGCAGCGTCCCTGTTGACCGCATGGCGCGTCACTCACAAAGTTCGTTGCGTTGTTATTAAAAACTGTTATTATTCCATTTGTTTTTTGAAATTCTCACTTAGTTCACTGGTTTTTTATATTTCAAACTGCTCTACACATTTTTACTTCCATGTTCCTTAAGGAAATGGAAGTATGGTGATGGCAAAAAAAATCGTGTTCGAGATTATTGCAGATTCTGATTGTACTACACTCAAAACATGAAAAAAAGTCGTTTTTCGAAAAGTGTCTGTGTGTGTGTCTGTAGATTTTTTTTCTATGGCAAACGATAACAGACGCAAATTCAAACAGAATCAAATAATTTTTTGCATACAGTCCCGATTTGTAGAGTACTCGCGACCTATTGTTTTTGGTAAAGATCGGTTGAGGGAAAGGGGTAGTTTACCTGCAACGGTTTTTTTTATCAAGGGTAATTTTGTTTGTTTGGCAAACGATAACAGCCGCAAATTCAAACAGAATCAAATAATGTTTCGCATACAGCCCTGAATTGTAGAGTCCTCAAGATATGTTGATTTTGGTAAAGATCGGTTAAGGGGAAGGGGTAGTTTACCTGCAACGTTTTATGTTTTAAAAGGGTATTTTCTATGGCAAACGATAAGAGCCGCAAATTCAAACAGAATCAAATACGTTTTTGCATACAGCCCTGATTTCTTGAGTACTAAAGACCTATTGTTTTTGGTGAAGATCGTTTAAGGGAAAGGGGTAGTTTACCAGCCACGTTTTTTGTTTTATCAAGGGTATTTTGTATGGCAAACGATAACAGCCGCAAATTCAAACAAAATCATATAATATTTTGCATACAGTCCTGAATTGTAGAGTTCTCAAGACCTATCGTTTTTGGTGAAGATCGGTTAAGGGAAAGGGGTAGTTTACCTGCAACGGTTTTTTATCAAGGGTAATTTTTTCTATGGTAAATGATAACAGCCGCAAATTCAAACAGAATCAAATGATGTTTTGCATACAGTCCTGTATTGTAGAGTTCTCAATACCTATTGGTGTTGGTGAAGATCGGTTAAGGGAAAGGGGTAGTTTACCTGCAACGTTTTATGTTTTAAAAGGGTATTTTCTATGGCAAACGATAAGAGCCGCAAATTCAAACAGGATCAAATACGTTTTTGCATACAGCCCTGTTTTGTTGAGTACTAAAGACCTATTGTTTTTGGTGAAGATCGGTTAAGGGAAAGGGGTAGTTTACCTGACACATTTTTTGTCTTATCAAGGGTATTTTATATGGCAAACGATAACAGCCGCAAATTCAAACAGAATCATATAATATTTTGCATACGGCCCTGAAATGTAGAGTTGTCAACACCTGTTGGCTTTGGTGAAGATCGGTTAAGGGAATAGGGTTGTTTACCAGAAACATTTTATGTTTTATCAAGGGTAATTTTTTTTTGACGAACGATAACTGCCATACATTAAAACAGAATCAACTACTCTTTTGCATACCTTTTTGAATTATACAGAAGTCAAGGTCTGTTGATTTTGTTGAAGATCGGTTAAGGGAAAGGGGTAGTTTACCTGCAACATTTTATGTTTTAACAAGGGTATTTTTTCTATGACGAACGATAACTGCCGTAAATTCAAAGAGAATCAACTAATGTTTTGTATACAGCCCTCAATTGTAGAGTTCTCAAGACCTTTTGTTTTTGGTGAAGATTGGTTAATGGAATAGTGTAGTTTACCAGCAACGTTTTATGTTTTATCAAGGGTGTTTTCTATGGCAAACGATAACAGCCGCAAATTCAAACAGAATCAAATAATTGTTTGCATACAGGCCTGAATTGTAGATTACTCAAGACCTATCGTTTTTGGTGAAGATCGGTTAAGGGAAAGGGGTAGTTTACCTGCAACGGTTATATCAAGGGTAATTTTTTTCTATAGTAAACGATAACAGCCGCAAATTCAAACAGAATCAAATGATGTTTTGCATACAGCCCTGTATTGTAGAGTTCTCAATACCTATTGGTGTTGGTGAAGATCGGTTAAGGGAAAGGGATAGTTTACCAGCAACATTTTATGTTTTAACCAGGGTTATTTTTTATATGAGGAACGATAACTGCCGTAAATTCAAACAGAATCAACTAGGTTTTTGCATACCTTTTTGAACTAAAGAGAACTCAAGGTCTGTTGATTTTGTTGAAGATCGGTTAAGGGAAGGGGTAGTTTATGAGCAACGTTTTATGTTTTAAAAAGGGTATTTTTTTATGACGAACGATAACTGCCGAAAATTCAATGAGAATCAAATAATTTTTTGCACCATTTCCTGAGTTGCAAAAAGCTCAAGGTCTATTGATTTTGGTGAAGATCGGTTAAGGGAAAGGGGTAGTTTACCTGCTACATTTTATGTTGTAACAAGAGAAATGTTTCCATGACAAACGATAACTGCCGCACATTCAAACAGAATCAAATATTTTTTGCATGCTTCCCTGAATTGTAGAGGACGGAAGGTCTATTGATTTTGGAGAAGATCGGTTAAGAGAAAGGGGTAGTTTACCTGAAACATTTTATGATTTAACAAGAGCAAAGTACTTAATTTTTATAAATAAAGTATCCTGATAAGAAGCTCATAGTAATCCACTGTAGAAACGTAGATGAAATATCTACAAATGAAGAGGTTAGGTGAACGGGGTGGGGGTAATTTTCTATTATTAAAAATTATAGTTGAAGGTGGAGGGGAGAATTTTTTATATGTGTACTACGTTATCGGCAACAAAGAATTAGTTTTTTGTTAAAATTGCTTCCCGGGCTCTTTAGCTGTAGTCCAATGTTTTCTACAAAACCAGACTTTTCGGCAGTGCCATCGACTGCCATCATCGGTAAAAATCGAGTGCGAAAACGTGAGGTGATATACGTTAGTGACCACAGTACTGTGGTTAATGCTGAAGCAATAAGTAGAAAGACGTAGTTTCTATGGAAATATTTCATTTCGAATATTATTTTAAATATAAATCTTAGAACATGGAAGTCATGTATGGTTCTCCATACCGATATTTATATATACTGAAACGGTCGGCCGACCTTTTAAAGATGTTCAAGTCGAATATTAAAAGGACCGCATGCGGCCTATAGGTGAAAACGACTGACTAGCCAACGGCTAACAAAATCCCCACCTTGTCTGGCTGCTTCCTGTAACCCACACTGCCTTTTGTATTACGAAGTTTTTGTCACTGTCTCGGTAACATGGGTTTGCATGGTGCCCACGTGCTGACAACGCTAACCTGCGAAAATATTGAGGCTGTGGAAGGCGTGGCCTCTAAGTGTATCCGGCAGCCCCAGACCGCATGGAACAAAAGTCTTCGCCTCTCGCAATTTTTTGTGGTGTCATTTGGAGTCTGATCTGCGTCGTCTATGCGCCCGTGTTCATGTTGCGCGTCTTTGTACGTGCCGAAATGCTTAATTACTCGGGAGTCACTCTCGACATCGCATTCCATTGCCCTGACTACGTTCAAACTTCGCTTCACTGTTCCTTTGTCTAACTGAGCCTGTATTATGTTGGGCTTGCAATTGAAATGAAATAAATTTAATAAAATGACAAACCTCCCATTTTGTCCCATTACAATATTCACCCCTTACTATGCCCCCCCCACACACACACACATACAGAAATGTGCAAAACCAGTTTTACAGTTTTACTAAACCTAAAAATCTGACATCTTATGAAATGCATACCATTTACTGGGATGAACAAATCAACAAATTGTTGAATTGTTCAATTCCTTTCTAGTTATTCTGTTTACATAAATTATTAATGCACATGTTGAGATTTGTGGCAGACAGTATATGTAAATGGTATTTAATTTTATGCCTCAAAACATACTTGTTTTCCGTTGATTTTATTCTCATCTAAACATTAATACCGGTTTCAGATTTATTAATTATTAGGAAAATGCTTTGAATGGGTAAATGTGCACTTTTGGTTTGATATATGTTAGTTACTTTCCATATTGCATATGCTGAAGCGTATAATTACCCTTATTTAATTCCCAACATTTTATTTATTTATTTATGTTCTGTCCATCAAAAATATACAGAAGTTATAATGGTAATTTAAAAACTGTCCATTATAGGAAGTTGTCTGCTTTCTGGGGCCCATTAGGGATAGATTTTACTGCACTCACAAATTTCTGAAATTTAACAAAAATCCTGAAAAGTGTATACAAATAACACGTCACATTTGTACATTAATTCACGATAAATTTCCTTGGTCCACACGGTACTACTGAAAATATGTAATAAATGAAAATTAAAACATGTAACCCAAGATTTCCTCATCCATATATCTGTTTTGGTAAAATCATACAGAGAATTGATGGCAAATGACAATGTTACATTATGTAGACCATAGAATACTACATCAAAACAAGGAGTAAGGCATATGTGCTGTCCAATAGTTACATTCTGGATCTACCAGTTGTATAACGACATGACTGTATCTGCAAATTTTGTTGTTAATAAGGAACTTCTGTATAGCACTTACGTTGCCTAAGGTTTTATACAGGTTTTATAAAACAAATAATTGTCGTAAGAATTTATATCAGTGAGACTTGTAACGGTACAAATAGGTCCGTATAGGGATTTTGGGTAAATAACAGGTATAAATTTTATTGTAAATTAAAATATAGCATGTGTAAGTGTAAAGTTTTTTAACGAGTGAAACAACGCAGTAAGCAGTGAAGGGTTTGCGTCAAGGTCAGTGGCGTACGTGAGAAACTACAGTGATTTGGACAAAACAATCGACCGATCCTATGTAAACGTCATCTAAAAAATGTCACACGTAATTGCTGCACCTTAAAAAACAAAGACGTCATCAGCGAGAACAATAAAATTGATGACGCGACAACCCTTTCCACCTCAGAAATAAGCGCCATATTGTCGTTCTCAGTCTACAAAGATCTTTCGTGCGAACTGCACGCTACCAAAATTGCTGGCCAGCAAGCCTTTAAAGTAACAACAGCGATGTAACAAAATGTGAAATTAAACCTGTGTTGAGAACTAAAAAGTATAAAATGTAACGTAGAGCCAGTGTGTGCAGTTAAAAAGGGAGAAACATTTAATAGTTCGGCCGAACAACAGCTGAAACATGAGTGACGCCTGACTCGATTGTCGATCCAGCAAAGCAGGGAAGTAGACACTTTCACAATATCAACTACAAACCCTTATAATAAAAACGGTACATTTTCTGCATTACTTGAACTCAATTAGAAAACTTTACACTTACACATGCTATATTTTAATTTACAATAAAATTTATACCTGTTATTTACCCAAAATCCCTATACGGACCTATTTGTACCATTACAAGACCCCCTCAATGAGAGGTTTTATGACGAAGCATAAAAACTCTCATTGACACATTCATACTTCCTAAAGGGATCAGCTAGGATATGTCGCCACAACCCCCTGTATTGTTTATATAAAAAGAATATCAGTAACTTACCCCTTGGTCCAGTGATTGACAGCACCTGCATGACCTTACTGGACTTCTCTTTCGAGATCCCAACCCCATAAAATCGGACAGGTACTCACCACAGTACCACCTAACCTTGTAACATTCTGAATAAAATTCCAAAACTGGCCTTATACCATACCAGATCCTCAACCGATATATCTCCCCTTACATACATACTGGGTTGCCTTTGGCAAAATACTGGGTGCGCACACATTTTCATTACCAACTACATACTATCTCCACCTATCAATTATTAAAGTAAACTTCACAAGCATTCCGTATTTGCTTCTACACAATTTAATTCTCCTTTTTCAAACAAGTAGGGTAATGCATTAAATTTTGTTCAACTAGTGAACACAACCTAAGTATATTATCAAAACCCACATCCAAGTTAGTCTACCTTATTTCTTTCCACTCCTTAATTTCATCGCAAATTTTAAATTTTTCCAAAAATTTCCAAAATCTTTCAAATGAATTTACTTTATCATTCTTATTAACTAGATACTAACAATCATAATAAACAAATAAAAATAAACAACTTATTTCTACCATACATTCAAAAATAGCTACACTTGATTACAAAAGATAACATAAGATACACATCATGAATCAACTGACCTCTTCTCTACTTATAGTGAACCTTAAAATTTAACATAAAATTCTTTACTGCAAAGAATAGAATTTTTTCCCCAAAAAATTAATTTCCAAAATCTTTCTTTTAACAATTTGAAAAAAAAAAAAAATTATTTAATTACATTAATTAACAAGAGAATCCATGAGTCAATTACGAGAAACATATCATGGCTCTAACATCAGTCATCAGCTGATCTCTCAGGGTCAGGTGAATGACCTTACCCTAGACACACTACACAAAATTATACAATGTAAAATACATAACACATGTTTATAATGACTACACTCTAATATAGCGCAACATAATAAAACATAATAAATTCCTTCTCCCTTAGAATTAATCTTTTCAATCAGTAAAGTCATTTATAAAATATCATATAGAGCAAAACATATTTAAATCAATTACTTTCAAACAAATTATCTACTGTAATCATCTGCCTTTAGCATAGTATCTCTTGACTCAAAATAAAATCATTTAATTAGCTCATCAGCATAACTCATTTTAATATTTACTAATGTGTTACTCCCCTGAGTAACCTCCTTACCAAACACACACTATGGCCTCCCCTGGACTGTAGCGCCCAGTTGCTTCCACAAGAACGGAAGTTTTTTGGGGGTAGACGCTGCCTACCCCGTTCTTGCTTCGGCCTTACAAAACATTCGGAGTATGTGTGAGGGTATGAATGAGTGTGTACCGGTACGTATATAAATCACAAAGCATTGGTTCACGTTATGTGATTCGTATAACTTGATAACTTGAATTATTAAAACTGCAGTAATGGTCTAGATTCATTTGAAAATGTAACAAGAGTAAGTTGAAGTCAAAATATATTATGTAAATGTATCATGCATAAAGGCTGTGGAGAGGAAGTGTGGCGCAGCCATTTTGTATTTGGATTTGGTAAAAGGAGAATGACTCCATTTTGTTTTGGTTACTAAAATATAAAATTTTAAATAATTAATAAACACAAGTTTTATTCAATGTAATCAGAGTCGATTATTTCTCTACAACCATTATGTTTCTCGCTCGTTTATAGAACCCTGGAACCCGTAAGTATAAATTTTACATGTTCGTACTGAACAACATCGCGGCTGAACTGGCCAGAGTAAACACAGTAAACAAAGTGTAAAAATGTTAACGAAAATATAAAAGGTAAAAAGAGCAAGTTAACAGACTACACATGTCGGCTGCTTTGTACACACTAAGATTTTGGTGAAAGCATGCCTCATAAGGATTACAAATCATAGTGTTTGTCTTTATATCCTAGGTTCACTAAACTGAGGATTTATTGTATTAAATACAAGGATTAAAAAAGATACAAATATGGTGTACATGCTCACCTATCGGCTAAACTCTGCCCTTCTTCCCTCAGTCTCAAAATTTCTTTCTCCTCGACTAGAGCATCAGCTACAAACAAAATCACAATTGGCAAGCCCTGGAAAGGAAGTCTGTCATCTTGCTCCAGATTGGACAATAATGTTTTCTCCAAACTATCTCTAACGTATTCAAAACTTTCTGGGTTGGAGTAAACACAAAAGCAACCTAAAAACATGCAACTCATTAATAAAAAAGATAATTCTATAAACAGACAAAAAAACACTTAAATCAACTGATACGTGATACAATGGTTAGAACTCTGAATATCACTCAAATATTCTACATATTACATATTCCCTTCATGTCAGCAAAAAACAATAATACAATTAGAACAGAAAGATTAAACATGGTCTAACATAATTTGTTCAACAGCTGAACAGTATGTTAACAGGAGTTTCTGATTTTTCACTTAAAGATGTAAGTGAAAACATGATTATTATAACATCAAAAAACAAAGTATGAGTAAGCAAATTTACAACTCGATAATACTATGAAGACATTTTTATAACAGGATAATACAGCATATGTACTGTTACAACAAATACGTAACACTCTCAGAAAGTTGAGAACGTCGTTCTACATGCTTCTCGACTAACCCAGCGTGCAGTGTCTGTGTCAAGGCTGTCCACTCACGTAGCAATCCAGACTCTTTGAGTACTTGTAACAACGCAAATATGTTGGCACGCTATCAAAAGAATGGAAAATTATTCTGGAACTTCTGCGGGCTATACATAAGCAACAGTGGCCGGCTTAGTTAGTTAGTTACACCTGGCGAAAATGTAAAGTGCGGATCAAGTGATTATTGCTGATTAGTGGAAAGTGATTATTGTGTTATAATTAGTGCGGAACTCTAATAGTTGACATTATTATTGTGTACAGACAAATTTAACTAGAATTATTGTATGAGAGTACCTTCTTGATTTCAAATTGTCATCTGTGACTAATTAAAGCTGGTAATTAGCGACTTCATTGATGTCTATTTTGTTTCCACTGTACAATATGACGATCCATGAGACTGTCATAACAATACTATAATAGTGATACCCATATGAAAACACTGGTTCTGGATGAGTACATACATTTTCTACACAATAATATGACTAGCTGGTGTGTAATTATCTAACTCCAAGGGAGCTCAATTAATGACCTGACAGTAAGCAGTGGGACCCAATAAATAAAAACTCCCAATGGCAAAATTTCTACATATAGTGTACAGAGTACTTACAATTCAAAGTAGATTAAAATAATTTTATAATTACAACAGTTATTGAAATAAAACAATAAAATAGGCAGTGATTGTATCCATCCTTGCACAGCCTTTGTTGACTTGGTGAAAATAAATATAAGTGTTACTGGGGATTTGCCTGCAAATCAAATCAGTGCCCCAGACTTGAGATACGTTTAATGCAGTATGTAATGGGTAAACCTCTCTATTCCCTATATTAACATTTAAAATAATGCCCCATGATACAATTTTAATGCAATACTTTGGCTGTGGCAGAAAACCAATATTTGGCCTTGCATCCTTTTCTAATAAAAGTCTATTGGGACCCTTTATTGTGTAAGTGTGGAATTAGTTTTCTTCCCAGAGTGTACCATTGTGCAACATGATACATAACAAATGAAAAAGGTAACTGAATGCATGACTTTGGACAGCGCAAGTGCCCATGACAAAAGACGTCCATGCTCAAACCATGAAAACCACATACTTACACATGGCTGCCTTCACATGTATCGAACACACATAGCTGTAAAAGGATAAAAAAAGTCCAGTTTTAATTAGGAAGTATACAGACTTTACTGAGGTGCAGTAAGGTAGAAGTGTATGTCTAAGCAGTAAGTTGCATGCAAGAATTCTACCAGTAAAGAAATATTTTTGCTTTTGCCATAAGCTGCTCCAGGCTGGTACACTATGGATGGTAATATGACGGAATGGTAAAACAATGAAATTAAGACAACAAACTGTAAAGTACAAAACAGAACCATAACAGTGTCACACATTTATAAAACTAAGTAATAAAAGAGAAAACTGAACACCAAAAACACATACAAAATTGTAAAAAACATAATGAATGAAGTATAATAGACATGTGGAGCAGGCGTTGGCATTATGAAGTGTGTTTATATACAAAAGCACTGGTTCGTCTTGTTTTTTTTTTTTACTAAGAAGTGCATTATTCTGATTAATGAATAAAGTTGTAATCTGAATTGAGTTGAGTTTTAAAAATTGAATTTTGTGTATTGCTGTGTAACAGTAAAAAGTTAAGACAAGTGAAAAATTATTATTCTGGTTATACGACTGCATAACGTAATTTTCATAATTTGTTCAGTTAACCTGTTTTACATAATTATGCTAACAAAAGTAATTAATGATTTCATATATTCATACAATCAATTAACACAGTTGCATTGATCTGTACATATCTGTTTAATTAGTAATTTTTGTTGAACTGTATGTAAAGTAGTTGAAGTCAGCATTATACTTATGTTTAAGTCACTTTTAACAGCAATAAATTTCCTAATACAATTTCATGATTTTCATTTTCTCTTGTTCAGAAATTTAATCTATTATTTGTTCATGGATTCTTGAAATAAAACTGTAATAATTCTTTCATTCTTGTATTATGTAAATCTGTCCTATTTTGAGTTGCTTATTGTGGTTATTTATATCAAAAAATTTTGTGTTATTATCAAAACATTTGCCTCAATTAACAGGCGAATAAGAAGTGTTAACAGTTTTCATTATTCATAACAAAATGCATGAGTAAAATTAATTTTCAGTCACTGACACCATACTTCATTCTATATTCAGTTGGCTTTGCATAAGAGACCCAGTGTTTATATAAAGGTTTTTTAGTCATAGACCAGTGGCGAGTAGCTACATCATGTCTTTACGCAGCAACCTTTTTTTTCCGTCATACAACGGATGGCAGCCTTTTTGTAAAAGAAAAAAGCAAAAGGAATAACTCTGATATTTCCGAGTCCAATAGCTCGTCTACCTTGAAGAAACAAACTAAAGTTACTTTTTCCATTTCACTTTTGAATGGTTTGGATAAACCATAATCAAACAGTCCCAAAGTGAACAATCAAAACTCAACAAAAACATGTTTGGAGCAAAACAAATGCATGGTTGTTGTTTAATTGATGTTGTCTGTTACTCAATTGTGTGAGCTGTCTATTGTTTATTTTAGCTTGTGAACCAATGTTACAGGTTATAGCGATCAAAAAATTTTAAATTTTCCTTCTCGACCAGTTTTTTCACTTTCAGCTGTGTCAACGACTCCGAGTTAGGGTAATAAATAAAGTTTAATTGGAAAGACGACAACCCAACGCCAATATTAGACAATAGAGATATGTTCAACTTGACGCAACAAAAGGGACGACGGTTTGAGTTGACAGGAAAAACTCGACTGAAAATTATGACACCACAACAAACCAGACAATGTACGAGAGTTCACTCACACGATTACGTAGAACTGAAGCGAGCATCCGCTTGGGGTTCAGCCAGGATGCGAGATTACGGCAAAAACGAGAAGTAGTCACAAAAAGAGTTGAGAGTGATGCACTCTACACAAAGAATATGAGAAATAACCAGTGAATAGAATCGACGATGTTGCACAGCGGGAAGTAACGTTTATGTGATGTGCTGAAATTTATGACGAGAAAGCGAGGTGGCTGCACCAACTGACACTTGACAGAAAATTATTAATAGCCAGAAAAAGGGGTTGCAAGTAAGAATAATACTCCAGGATGTACGAGGCGACAGATGGGGGTGTTAGGACAGCCTTGCGTAAAAGTTCACGACAATACATTGATTGACAGGCGCTTTATGACCTGCATTTCTTCGAACGAGATCAACGTCCGGACAGGAGACTCTGGGGTATGTCCAACCACCTATCAGAGTAAAGCATCTTACGGAAAGACCGATGGAGAGGCAAGTTTCCATGGTAACCAGACGAAGAGCAAATCAGAGGGTAGAAACTAGAGGACTTCTAAGTAGTGGGACAAGATTTTCGAGAGAGGGTAGCTGTTTGGCCTATCATGTGTAACCAAAGGCGTGGACAGGCTTTAGACCAAATTTTAGTAGGGAGAAGTTAATAAAACTGATTGTCCACCACGGGACGGAGGTCAGTCTCATAATTTTTGGAGTCAGTCTTATAATTTTCGAACGTATATTTTGCTTAGTGCAGACTTAGTCTTATTATAAATTTTGAACTTCTAGTTTAAACAATATTACAGTGCGCGGTATGGAGAACTCTATCGGACTTAGTAAATTTGTCTATTGAACTTTATTGAACTTAGTAAAAATACAAACTGTCTTGAGTCATAGTGAAAAAGATATAAAACGATAATAATGGTTGTATTCGAGAATGAACTGAACTGTACAAATTGTCTTTAATAACCACATCACACCCACACTATTCTGTAGACGACGCGAGTGCACGAGTGTAATGACCAGTGAAAGTGATTTCAACATTATCCAACAGAATGCCATCATCAGAACTCACCACCACAAGGAGAATTAACACCGCTGGATTATAATGGATAATCAAATTCCAAGTAAAACTTTATGATTCTATTAGTATAATTATAACTACTGACCTGGCTCTTTCAAAGGATCTATACCCTGGGAAATTATAGTAAATTTTGTTAAAAGATTAAATTCAAAGTATAATAATGATTAAATAAAGCTAAACCATCTGGAGTGTAATGAACGCATTAAATAAATTAATTATTATTTGATTTTGTTGTATGTGACATTTTTATGTATGTTTGTGTGTCTTTTCAGCTATTGAATAAGATGGAACTCATTTTATGATATGTATATGTTTTTTGGATGTATTTTACAGGTGCTATGAATTTATATATGTTATGAATACAATTTATCTAAATGTATAATAAATTAGCATTTAAGCACATTCGATAATGCGTTCATTATTACTGAAAACCCTAATGTTAGAGTGTAACGTAATATGCAAATTAATTAAACAATTCTAATTGAATAAATTTTATATGTATTGATTGAATACACTTAAGTATCAGTGAGTCTCATGTCAATTATGCTAATGAGTATTTAAAAATTTGATAACTAATTTAATTAATTAATCCAACTCATTATTAGCATAATTATCACTATACTAAATGGCGCCCAACCGCACGGCCTGATACGCAATAGAAGTATTACGTACAAGTTTGGGTAAAGAGCAGGCAGTAGAATAAATTAGCTTAAAGTAAAAATAGAAATAATTAGTAGTGTAAGACTAGCTTGAATGATCACACGTAGTAGGGCAAAAATGGCTAGTAACTCTGACAGTATGGAGTTCGAGATCAATAATCAGCTAGGTATACCTAATACCGAGGAGGACAATGCACCTAACGACCCAAATAGCGTTGTAGAGACTCAAGACAAAAAAGCGCGGGGACCGACGCCTAGACCCCAAGAAGTGAGCCTACACATGTTAATGGAATTAATTAACGAAAAATTTGACAAACAAAACGAAAATAATAGATTAATTATCGAAGAAACTAACAAAAAAACTAGTAGAGAATAATAAGATAATTAGCGAGAAGCTCGATCAACACAAAGAAGAAATGAAGCAACAGGTATCTGAGCAAATCGCGCAGATGCGTTCGGAATTACGCGAGTACCAACATACCTGGGAATAGAAGATCCACGAAATACAAAAGAAACAAGATGAGTCAGTAAAAGAATTGAAAGAAGACGCAAGTAAGAAGTATGAAGAAATACGGGAGGCACGTGAAAAAGATCGCCAGGAATGGAAGGGGGCAATCCAGAGCAACCAAACAAGCATCAAAAAGATTAATAAGAAACAGAAGCACACATCAAAGACAGTAACAAGAAACAGGAAGAGCTGAAGGCCGAACTACACGAAACTATACGGCAGAAGCACCAGGAACAGGGCAACACAAATAACGTCATAAAACAAAGACTAGAAGAAGTTGATGATAGACAACGTTCGACAGAACAGAAGTTAGACGAAACATCCAAAGAAAAAACAACACGTATAGAAGAACTAAAGTGCCACCTAGCGAAGATGAAGGAAACTCAGGAGCGACTTCAAAGACAATTAATTGAAGGTGAGTGTGGAACGGTAAGTAGAATCAATGGGCCGAACCACAACGACCTTAAGTATAATGGGACAGATAGGTATCCCATGGAATTCCTTAAGGAATTGTCAGAACTACAAGAAATGTACTACCCCACTGACAATATTAAGTGGATTGGTAGGCATCTGGAGATGGACGCCGGTATTTGGTGGCGGGTCATCAGAAACCAAATATCTACTTTTGATGAATTCAAAGAAGCTTTCACGCAAAAATACTGGGGGCAGGAACGTCAGGACAACATTCGTGACCACCTCGAATATGGAAGGTTCGATTGGCGTGGCCAGATTAGCGCTATACAATACATTGAACGCATTTTATTAGAAAGCAGGCAGTTGACGTCCACATTAACGGACCGCCAACTAATTAAAAAGATAGCACGTCATTTCGGTAGAGATATTCAACTTGCGGTTATTACGAGAGGACTCACCACAATTCCTAATTTTGAATCATTAATTATTGAATACACACAGATTCAACCATGTAACAACAGAAAATTGCCATACGAAGCAACAGGCGAGAGTGAAAGTTGATCAGAACAAAAGCAATGGTATGCTGAAACGAGTTTGGGGTGAGAAAGCGTACGCCCGGACACAATACAATAGGAACGAGGGGAGGCAGCCAGTAAACACCATTAGTTTTACTAATAAGGGTGCATACACGTCGGTCGACGAACCTAAAACGGGACGTCAAGAAGAGAAAAAAAAATCCCCCGACCCAGTGAGTGAGATAGACGTCCTATCGTATGATGACCGACTAATAATGTAAATATTATTCTACCTGATTTAAGAAGTGACCTACTATACGATGACGAAGAGGAAATAGTTCAGCGTGTGTTAAAATGTCCTGAAATAATTGTAAAATTTAATAATGGCATTACAGTACCGGCACTAATTGACACGGGTAGTGTAATCAATGGTTTGTTAGAATCATGGTTTAGTCAAAATAAGAAGAGCATAGAACCCTATGAAATTTTACCCATGACTAACACTCTAGTAATTAGCGCAGTAGGGAACAAATCGAAATTAATTAGAAAACAAATATTATGCGATATAGATATAGATGGGGTTAGGAGTGAATGTGTGTTTTTAATTATACCGGATCTTATTAAGCCATGTATTTTAGGGATACGTTTTCTATAGGAAACAGGATGGCGTATTGATATAGGAAGAAGAATAATCAAACTGAAAGGAAAGGCGGACGAATCAGAGTATGCAATACCAATCATGCATATGGCGGTGATGGGCAGAGAAGAGGATGAAGAAATTATGCGGAGTATCGACAAAAAGGTGGAAAGCATTGACTGTAGAGATGGAAATATATTGATGCGATTAAAGGAGATTTTAGTAAGGAACAAGAGTTTATTCAGGGAATGCCCCGGAAGAATCGATGGATACGCACATGAATTCCAAGTAACAGACAGGACACCGTACTTCCAGAAAGGATGGCCAGTGCCACTTGCATACAAGGGGAAAGTAGATGAAGAAATAAGCCGTATGTTACGATATGGGGTGATTGAACGTTGCAACAGCCCATACGTTAAACCGCTTGTAACGGTAATAAAGAAAGATGGAAGGGTCCGATTATGTCTGGATGCGAGGAAGGTAAACAGTGTAATGATCCCGGACTACGAGGGAGTTTCTCCAATAAATGATATACAGTAAACCCTCGATTTAACGGACTAATTGGGGCTGAGGGGTGTCCGTAAAATCGAAAGTCCGTTAAATCGCAAATTTTGTTTTTTGAGGATATATTTAAATCAAATAGGCCTATAACATTTGAAATTGTAATACTATTAATATCATGCAAATACCGTATTGTTCCGAATACAAGCCGCACTTTTTCTCCTAAAAACATGGTCGATAATTTGGCATGCGGCTTGCATTCGCGCGCTAACGAAATTCGAAGTTATACCTGACTTCTGTCGGGACGAACGCTTTTGGTATCTATGAGTTGTTTACTGCCTAAGCAACAGCAGTTTGCCTGGCTGTAGTTAACTCTGGCGTTATGATTTATGACTACAACCGAATATTTTAACAGCAAACTGAAGAACGAATAGGAAGATAAAGTGTAAGTGCGTGCGCACACGCGTGTGCTCGCACCCTTCTGTAGGCAGCAAGACAAAGGATGGGTAGAGGGGTGTGAGTAACATGTTTCTAAATAACGGGTAAACTGCCAGTGTGGTTTTCTATTGTAACAGCGACAACATCGCATATCTGTACTTTGTTTTCATTCGGCGTTTTTGTAGTGTGTTTGCGGTATGAGTGATATTGTGGAGACTAAAGGCACGCAGTCAAATCAAATTAAACGTAACCCTTACGATGCGAATTATAAATTAATTGTGATACAAAATGTAGAAAAAACATACAATCGCGAAGCCGCAAGGAAATTCGATATTGATGAATCCTGTATTCGATGATAGAGAAAACAGAAGGAACGACTTTTAAATGCAAATACTGCGCGACGAGCATTCGCGGGACCTCAAGTTGGGCGTTTTTTAGCAGTAGAGTCCAGCGTCTTTGAATACGTACGGCTTTTAAGAAGGCAAGGACTCCCTGACACTAGACATGTTTTAAAATTAAAAGCTTTAGAAATCGCAGAATTAAAAGTTTCCGGTTTCAAAGCCAGCTTCGGGTGTAAAAGACGAATGATGCGGTGAAATGGATTTGCGCTTAAATGACGTACATCACTCGCGCTAAAACTACCGAGTGACTACGAAGAAAAACTCCTACAGTATCAGCGGTTTGTCATTCATTTACGCAAGAAGCATAATTATTCACTTGAACACATGGGAAATGCCAATGAAACGCCCGTATTTTTTATTTACGTATATTGACTGTTGACCAAAGAGAACCAAATCTGTAACAGTAAAGATTACGGGAAATGAAAAGTTACATGCCACTGTAATGCTTGCTGTATTAGCTGATGGACGAATATTTCACAGTGAAATAAGATGCATATCAGTGTATATTGTTCAGTGTTAGTCGTCGTGATGTCTTCCACTGAACGTGTGCGACGCCTGCGTCAACGACAACGCAAAGACAGGGATCGTGAAGAATTAAATGAATTCTTGATGAATACTCCGTTCTCATCAAATACAATTGAAGATGAGAAAATTTGCGTGTTTCAAAACAAGAAACAAGAAGAAAAGAAACGAAAGAATGCTCCGATAGCCAAGCAATATCGCCAGAACAGGAGAGTCTGCAGTTTATGCACATTATACGTTTCAAAAGCCTAAAAACTTTTTTTTTTTGCCTGTCAAATTCTGTCCGTTAAATCCGAAGTCCGTTAAACCGAGGTCCGTTAAATAGAGGGTTTACTGTATTAGCAAGATGCAGCGAGATGAAATACTTGTCCACAGTCAACCTGACCAGTAGCTTCTGGCAGGTACCATTAGTCAGAATGCCGAAATTTCACAGCCTTTATGTACGAGGGCAAGTGCTACCGCTTTACAGTCACGCCATTTGGGTTGAGTACCAGTTCTGCGGTACTAACAAGAGGATTAGACATGGTATTGGAAGAAGAAGTCAAGAAAAATACTATAATTTATGTAGATGAGTCTATGTTATTCTAACAGTTTAGAAACGCACTTATCAGACTTAGAGTTATTATTAAACAATTTGAGAAAGGCAAACTTAACTATAAATCTAGAAAAATCGCAATTCTTCAGACAAGAAATCTCTTACCTAGGATACCGCCTGACAACGCAGGGTAATCCAGGGGACAGAGGATAAGATCAATGTTATTATGAGGTTTCCTACTCCTAAAAATCAAAAACAACTAAAGGGTTTCTTGGGGCTCACCAACTTTTATAACCGTTTCACGGATAAATATGCTGAAACAACTCAACCACTACTTCAGTTACTGAAAAAGGGACGTAAATTCACTTGGACACCGGAGCTGAATAACTGTTTCCAACAAGTCAAGGAGTTGTTTATTGAAACTGTAATTTTAAAATTTCCTCGAGTCAATCAAAGGTATTATATGCAATGCGATGCCAGTAATTTCGCATGCGGTGGTCAGTTGTACCAATTGGATGAAGATGGGAAAATCAGCGTTATTGCATTTACAAGTCATCATTATTCCTGCATCTCCTAAGTGGAGCATAGGGCATCAATGAACTTCCGCCACTGGACTCTGTTCCGCGCCATCGTCTTGAACTCGGGCCAGGTCTTCCCTCCTTTCTCCATCCCTTCCGCTATTACACTCCTCCTCCATGTGTTCCTTGGTCTGCCTCTTCTCCTGCTACCTTGTGGGTTCCATTCCAGGGCTTGTCTTGCTATGTTGTCTCCATCTCGTCGTAATGTATGCCCAATCCACTTCCATTTCCTACGACGCATCTCAATGTCAATGGGTGTTTGATGGGTTCTTCTCCACAGCTCTTCATTGGAGATAACTTGTGGCCACCATATCCTCAAGATATTCCGCAAACTTCTGTTCATGAATGTTTGGAGTCTGCTAATCAGTTGTTTGTTAGTCTTCCAAGTTTCACACCCATAGAGCAGTACCGACTTGACATTTGTATTGAAGATGCGTAGTTTGGTATTGGTGTTAAGTTCCCTTGATTTCCAGATTGGTCTCAGCATTGCAAATGCTCCTTTAGTCTTATTTATTCTATTTCCTATATCCTCTATGGTTCCTCCCTCCGTGGTGACCATACTTCCCAGGTAACAAAACTGTTTGACTTGTTCGATCTCTTGGTTTCCTGCATTTACGAGTGAAACATTCAAAAGCGCTGAGAATAACTACTACACAACAGAAAAAGAACTACTAAGTATCGTACGGTGTTTAGAAAAATTTCGCATCTATATTTTAGGCCAACCTTTGACCGTTATTACTGACAACAAGGCGTTGACCTTCATGCACAAATGTCACTTAAACAATTCACGTATAACACGATGGATCTTAAGCATCCAAGAATATAAATTTCACATTGTACATTGCAAGGGCAAGGACAATGTTGTTGCCGATATTTTAAGTAGGAATCCAGCAGACGCCACACCAGAAGAGGTCAACGATGATGTATACGAATACTTGATCAACCATATAATGATTAAGATGGACAGGGATGTGAGCAGAATCATATCGGAAAGTACCAACTTAATGATATTAAACTTAATTCTATTATTAACAAAGTAAATGAAGGAAGCTTAGGTAAGGAATTAAGTGAATTTTATAAATATGTTAACGGTAAATTGTATAGACGACGCAAGAACGAGTGGAAACTGTATATACCTGATAATGTATCCGGTAAATTAATTGCCGAAATACACAAAATGTACGGGCACTTGGGATAAAAAAAATGCATGAAAATGTTACAAGAACATTTCACGCTTGACAAGATGTTAAAAAAAGTGAAAATTGATATAAAAACATGTGCTGTATGTCAAAAGTGTAAAGACACCGGTAACAGAGCTTTATTCGGTGGAACAAGAGCTATTGTACCGTTAGGGAGGGGAGAGCTTGTTAGTGCAGACTACTTTGGGCCCCTGCCCACGTCAACGGCCGGAGTTAAACACCTGTTTGTGATTGTCGACAATTTTACGAAATATGTAAGATTGTTTACACTCCGAAGGGCGACGACCTCTACAACATTGAGGAGAGTGAAACAATACTGTGAGGAATTTGGGTCACCGAAAGCGATCCTTACCAACAATGGAATGCAGTTTACTTCAAAGAAATGGGTGAGTGGACTGAATGAGTTGAACATTCAACCGAAATACACCGCTATAAGGAACCCGTGTGCCAATTTAGCTGAGAGAATCAACAGACAACTCGGTAATCTATTTAGAATCTTTGTGCATGACCAGCATACCAAATGGTCACGATATATAAATATAATTGAAAGCTGCATCCACGAGGTGTATCATGAAACCATTGAGGTAACACCTTATGAAGCGCACCTCGGCAGAAAACCAACCAGAGTATGGAAGAAATACTTGGATAAAGATATTGTTGGAGTTGAAGAAATGGATCACAGCAAAATATTTGTAAAGATAAAGGAGAAAAGAGAAAAACAAGCGAAGTTGAGTAATGAAAATAAGGCAATACTAAATTTAAGATTGGGGAGAAAGTTTTGATAAGAATGTATTATCAATCTGATGCATTTCAAAAAAGAATTGACAAATTTTATGAACTATATTGTGGACCTTATAAAATACATCGGATCCTTGGGGACGCTACTTACCAGCTTATCGACTGCGAGGACGAAAACAAGGTCCAAGGAAAGTTTAATGTAAGGCAAATTAAGAAATATACGAACGGAAGGATGGAATGTAAACTACGGAGAGAAAGTAGAAAAGATACCTCGTTAAGCTAGCCATCTGAGATGGGTCACATACGGTAGAATTGTTGACGCGCGAATCTCATTCAAGCTAGCCAGCCATTAAAACATGTAATGTAGTGTAAAATATAACTTAAGGATTTATGTAATTCTTTATTTATAATATGCATGAATAGAACACTAATGATGTGAACACTTTAATTAACATTCTTTATAGAGAGTGCAGTGAGTGAAAAAACATTCTAATTACAAAAACTCTAATTAAATGAATGGCAATAAATTGTCACAGACAAAATAAATAAAAAGAAGGGCACCTACAAGTGAATGATTTGTGTAGATCAATAATTCTAGTGCAAATTAAACCGTATTGAATTTGAACTCATGTTAGGATAAAATAAATTAATGATTACTCAAAGACTATGTGTATATGTATAGTTAATAGGATCAATAGTAGTATGAATCAAAGATAATCACGCAACAATTATGATGGTTACTAACCAAATTATAAATGTATTTTATGTAACAAATGTAATTAGAGGAACCCTTAGGTCATATAAGATTCCTTAGTAAAGGATTTTCTTTATCTTTATACGTTGAGCGTAATGTTCAAATAATTGAATTTAACGTTACCTCATTTATTATTACATTACATAGGTATTCTTTAAGAGGTAATAACAAATTGTTTAGTAATTAGATGAAAACATTTATTGAATGTCTATAACTTGTTTATAATAAGATATAAAACACATTTACGTAATTAACACAGACATGCGTTAATGTTAGATACGTTCAATCAATCCAGATGGATAGCAATAAATTAAAATACTTAATCTAAACCAAAAGGGGGGTATACCAGATGCAATACACACCACGGGGAGTACGTCATCAAGGTATACTCCTCACAAACGAAGATGGACATGGCGAAACACAGGGCGCAGAATTTGGATTCCATGATTCCCTGAGGTCACGTCATTTAATCCAAATTGGGGATGCTATAGCGATCGAAAAATTTTAAATTTTCCTTCTCGACCAGTTTGTTCACACGCAGCTGTGTCAACGACTCCGAGTTAGGGTAATAAATAAAGTTTAATTGGAAAGACGACAACCCAAAGCCAATATTAGACAATAGAGATATGTTCAACTCGACGCAACACAAGGGACGACGGTTTGAGTTGACAGGAGAAACTTGACTGAAAATTATGACACCACACATCAAACCAGACAATGTACGAGAGTTCACTCACACGATTACGTAGAACTGAAGCGAGCATCCGCTTGGGGTTCAGCCAGGATGCGAGGTTACGGCAAAAACGAGAAGTAGTCACAAAAAGAGTTGAGAGTGATGCACTCTACACAAAGAATATGAGAAATAACCAGTGAACAGAATCGACGATGTTGCACAGCGGGAAGTAACGTTTACGTGACGTGCTGAAATTTATGATGAGAAAGCGAGGTGGCTGCACCAACTGACACTTGACAGAAAATTATTAATAGCCAGAAAAAAGGGGTTGCAAGTAAGAATAATACTCCAGGATGTACGAGGCAACAGATGTTAATTTATTTAATTAATTGTCAATTTGCTTGACACACAAGTCAGATGTAACGTCAAACACATCAAACCTAAAGCGCCCGAGTTTACAGGACTGCCTAAATTACATAAAGAAAATTTACTAGTACGTCCCTTGATTAACTACACGTCCGCCCCAACTTATAAAATAGCTAAAAAATTACAACATATTATCAAAAACAGTGTAAAAATGGAAAATGTTCGTAGTGTAAAAAATACCTTAAGTTCATAGAAAAAATTAAAACTATAGAGATTTTACCTAACTATAAATTGGTTTCCATGGATATAGTTAATTTATATACAAATATTCCTGTTTTAGAAACATTACACATTCTTAAGAACAATTTAATTAAGATAGGCATTCTAAATCAGATACAAATAGATGAACTCCTATTTCTATTACAGATCATATTACAACAGAATTATTTTACTTATGATAATACATTTTTTAACCAAGAAGACGGATTAGCAATGGGCTCACCTCTCAGTGGACTTTTAGCTGAAATTTATCTTACCTATTATGAAAATAAATATTTATTATCTGATCATAACCGTTTTCATGATAAAATAATTTCGTATACACGTTACGTGGACAACACATTCTTAGTATTTAACGTCACTCACAGACTAATAGATATGTTTTTCAAATTTAGGAACGGCATTAATCACAACATTAAATTCATCATGGAAATGGAAAACAATAACTGCTTGAATTTCCTTGACATATCTGTACAAAAAACGAAATACTCTTCTCACTTTCAAAATATACAGAAAACCCACCACAACAGATTTGGTTATACATGCTAATTCAAATCATCCGTATACACAAAAAATGGCAGCGTTTAATGCACTTGCACACAGATTAGTGAATATACCTATGAACACTGGGGATTATAATGATGAAGTCAACACAATGAAACACATAGCCATAAAAAATGGTTATAAAAGTGAAATGGTTGATAAAATAGTATATAAACACCTGAAAAAATTAAATAGTAAAAATGTTGCAAAAAATAAAACTCAATATGTTTCAGCAATATACACAAATATACTCCCTAATATAATAAAAAATGAGTGAAAAAAGTTAAATATCAATGTTTCATTCAGGACCACTAATAAATTAAAAAATTACTTAAACCACGAGTTCCAACCTTAACAGAAGATTGTTCAGGTGTGTACAAAATTAGATGTAGTAGATGTGATAGTTTCTACATCGGACAGACGGGCAGAAGATTCATCGATAGATTTAGAGAACATCTACCAAAGAAGAACCCTAACAAAACCACATCAAATTACGCACTTCACCTTATAAATAAAAACCACAGTTACACCGGGTTTAAAGAAAACATGGAACCTATACACATCTGTAATAAAGGTCATCTTTTGAATGCCCTAGAAGAATTTGAAATTTACAGGGCCTCAAAAATACGTAAAGAACAATTACTTAATGACCAGCTGATATTTAAGTCTAACGCGCTCTATGAGACCGCATTGAAGATAAGAAGTGAAACACGAGTAAAAGTTAGTTGACGATTGGAAACCGACCAGTGCGCTGGGTCACATATCACGCGCTTGTGTGTTGTATGTGTTTTTATCTAGTTTTATGTGTTACATTTTATGTGCGTTAACATTTTCGACGACCCCTATGCATTAGGGTGAAGAATAAACATTTTACCTGAGGATGGGGATTTATCCCCGAAACATATTGTAAAAGCATATAAATAACAGAAGATCACTTAGCGGATTAAATATAAGGTAAATTATTTAAATTTGGTTCTAACAGCGGTCTGGAGACTATACATAAAATGAATCTATAATTTGTATCCACACAATATTATAAATTTTTTTAATGCAAGACTACACAATTTACTATATATTTGCTTAAAACCTTTGGAAAAAAAACTGTAAATGTTTGAAAACTTACCGTGTGGAAGGAAATCTGTCGACTGGAAGGAATTCTGGGGTAAGCTGACATCACCATCTATTATCCTATATTCTAAACTATACAAATGGCCATCAATTTCATATTCATCATCATCACATTGTGCCTAAAAACAATTTCTACATAAATACTACTGTAAAACAAACAAAATGCTTTGAGAACACACAATTTTCAAGAACTCACGTTTTAACACAAGCGTTAAAATTTGTATGTTTTCGATTATATAACAACTACATACAGATATAATTATATGTGCACTGAATTATGGAGTGCATATTTTCACGTGTTTAATACACAAAAATGTATTAACTAGGTAGACAGGAAAAACACACGCACACACACGTCCGCATGTGCAGACACACAAATTTCTTTGAAGGCACAGAACACAGGAGTGAAGATTAACACTTTCCGGTCACTACCAATTTAGGCTACACCCTTGTATATTTTACAAACTAATTTGCGGACCACTTTTAGGGACTTTGCACTGTTCTGTATATTGTTCTGCTGATGTGATAGGCAACATGTGTGGTTTACATGACACATGGCAGCAGAATGATAGAACATTCTTGCACTGCATAAAAAATTTTCTCAATAGTTTTACACCTCTAAGATAGTGAGTGATTATTCTACCACCAACAGGAAACCTCGTGCAGATGTTAATAAACCACACAAGTACTTCTGTCATATATGTAAGAGAAATACCAGCCAGGGTAGTTGAGTTCTGTGACTCAGTGAGTGTTATTAGATGCAGCAAAATGACAACTGTTAATTATTTAACTACTGTATGCATAAATCTGGAACTGAATAACATTTATTATTTATAGTGATAGTGTGTATTGGACAACTTCATAACTAGAACTGCTGTATAAAGGTTTTGCAAACTTTGTGAATATCAATATCTCTGGCAGTCGATGATTTATTCCATTGTAATAAGGCCACAATCCATGTGATCATCATAACATGGCATTCAGAACTGGGATGTAGAATCTTCAACAATGGAAACTGTACAAACAACATATCATGACTTTATTGTGCAATATTTTTTATCAGTAACTTTCTGAAAATGGATGACAGTAAGTTTACAGAAGCTATGTGAGCTATGATGAAAGAGAAAGATGGGAAATGACAATGGGCAGTAGAGGAAAGGAAGCAGTAGGCAGAAGCAGAGGAGTGACAGACAGCAGTGTTGCTGGAAGCTGAGGAATGATAAAGATCTGCAGTATGTTGTTATACCAACAACAGAAAACAGAATCCCTCTATCAAACTATGGAAAAAAGGTTACAAGGCAGAAGTGAGAGATAAGATTATATGAAGTACAAAAATATGTCACAAATATAGACCAATCACTGTCAGAAAAAATATCAGTCACAGTAGAAGACGCAATTGCAAATACAAGAGAATACATAAAAACTGAAAGTCAACAACTCTGGAAAGTACAGCCACATACTTCGTACTTCATAACAAATTGCTGAATAGACAGTAAAAAAAAAAAAGTAATATAATACAGACATTAGGGCCTGTAGTACCGCTAGTTCATGTTAAGACCTCAAATCAAGAACAGAGGAAGAGAAAGCAATTTCACTCATTCTTGTTCTAAAAGGGTCTGCACAAATCTACTACAAAAAAGGGCTATCTGACGGCAAAATACCTACAGAGGATTAATAACAGCTCTGAAATCATCATACAGGGTCCAGATTTGCACAACATATACCATTCTTAACTGAAAGTGAGCCAACAGCACCACTAGTGAGTCAACAAGAAGTTGAAGCTAACTGATCAACTGGCTAGATTGGTATATCCTGAAGTTACAGAGGACTCTTGAATGTGTATTGTTCTTATATTTTTATAGACAGTTAGAGGCTAATTTATACCAAACTTTGAGAATAACATGTCACAGAAATATAAAAAATGCTTTTGTTCGTCTCCACTGAAAAGTCGCCAAGTTGGTGTTCACATACATTAATGAAATTATTTCATCACACTGTAGTCGTACGAGTCCAGTACTGTGCTGGTGTTACAATGGAACAGTAAAGAAACTATTAAACACACACAATTTAAAGAGCCAACAGAAGCAAAATAATTTGAATAAGGGAAAAAATACAGTAAGCTCAAGTTCTCTAAATATGGAAACAGTGGCCACCTTCAAGCAGATTGTTGGGAGACTAAAAAACAGAGATATGGGTGTGAATTTACTAACTGGTGGAGAAAACATTCTGAACTTCATAATATATTTGCTCCAGAAGATCAGCAAACCTGACTGTCAATGGACTTGTTGAAGACAAATCTCCTGTTGCTCTTACAGCTGACTTCAGTTTCAGAGTATTCATTGCATGCCCTGATGTTATCAGCCATTCCCAGCTTTTACCATATAGACTGCAACTGGACTAGACTGCTCTGTCAACATGTTAGGAAAGTTTGATGTATGCTTATGCCTGGGTCTCATCAAGTTTAGTCATGAAGTGCTCATTCCATATATTATCAATAAAATGATCCTTAGCATGGACATTATGGACGCAAATGGGTTTGTGGATTTCAGAAAGAGATACTGCTTAGAGCTGATCAAGAGAAGATTAAGTCTTGCATGGTTGAAATGGTCAATACAGCCATAACAATTCAACTAACAAACGACAGTGGCTAAAGAATGGATCAATAGGTGTGGAAATTAGAAACCACTGATGTTGGATGAGGCAACAGGCGATAACAGGATCGCAAAATAATGATTTATGTGAAGCTCAGAAGATGTGATTGAAAATTCAACTACTATTGAGGTGAAGAGGCCCATGTTTGTTCCCAAAAGTTGGAGGAAGTGCCCACAGAAGTCAATAGAGAAAATATTGGCTGCAGTTATGAAAATATAGGGGCAGAAAGAAAATACACACTGTAAGGACAGCGATTTGAAACACTCGGTGCTGAGATGATACTAATGCAGGTTCAGCAAAGGTTGCTGAAGAGGATGTTATACGGAGTTCGGGAGTGAACTGAGAAAGCAAAATGGAATTGATAAACTGGTGTTTGCAAATGATGGCAAAAATGCTCTGTGAATGAAAAAAGGAGTTTCCAGAGTATAACTTAAAAGAAAGAATGCAAGATGATTTGACAGTCTGGGATAAACTCATATGACTTGTAACGCCTCTTTAACTCAAGCAGTAAAAAAAAGATTTTTTTTTTTTAAAGAGGGGCCACAAGTTAATTATAACTAGGCTAAAGCCTAGAGAAGCCAAAATGCGCTGGATCCAGTGAGACGGGACTTGCAATGAAAACCCATGAATTAAACAATTAACAATTCCTTTTTATTATTCATAGGGTAGGGCATATGTTCACGGGTAGGGTGCAGCACTAATTACCGCATTGTAATTCCGTACTGCCTATAACTACAGGTCGTATATTCAGTCGTTTCGCGCCGTCTTTCCGCTAGAGATCAGCCCACTCTCCAATCGTCAATTACTGAAATTTTTGCTGAATCTTCGTGACTCAGCACAGACTTACACGATACTTGCACATATTATATACGCAGCAGGATGATGGAACGTTCTATTATATAGCAAGTTCTTAACTCTTTTGTGCCTTCAAGGTAGAAAGCAACTATACTATCAACAACTGGAAACTGTTTTTAAAAGTTATTATGCTGCATAACTGCTTCTCTCTGCTATTACCAGTCTGTTATAGTAATTGTATTTTGCGATTCTGAATGTGCTATTTGATAACAGAATTTACTGTAAGTGTTAACTGGTAATTATTGTATGCAGACAAGTAACTGAGTAACATTTAATACATGTAGTGATAGTGTATATTGCAGAACAGCATAAGAGAATGTTGTTGTTTCATAAAAGTGTTATTAAAATTTATAAATACTGTGATATTACTCATAAAGTCACTGGGAGGGCGGCATTTGTGATATTACTCACTTAATCATTATAATCTATTTTGATTTATACATATAAATAGTACCATAATATGGCACGTGTGTACTTACCAACTTTAATTCCTGCCGGGCTCATACTCTTCTTATGCAATATGCTTTTTAACTAAGGGGTCCAGGAATTCGTTACAGCGAGATTCTTGAGTCAAAGAAGGTGACACAAATGATAACACTGTTTTTAGAGTGAAAGTAATTATCGAATTGAATTGCCAAAGTAACTTCTTTATATAAAACCATGTGCTCAAAATGGCGTCGTACAATGTTACAACGAAAAAACAAAATGGTGGTTGTTTTAATTAACTCTATTCATTTTAAATATTTTCTTTTGGTCTCTAATCAAGATCATTAAAACTGTTATTTTTATGCTGCAGCTTGAATTAATTATTAATTTGTATCTGAGGTTGTACACAAACCAATGCCCTTGGCATAGATACTCATGGCCATGTGCTCACTCACACACGCTTACATACATTCATCTGATTACAAGTACATTGTTTAATTATTTTGTTTTCAGTTAATGAGCTCATTAAATTAATAGAAAATGACAAAAGGTTGACTTCTCTTAATGGTGATCTGCGTTGCTCCCTCGCTGTGTTTGGTTGAGTCTCCAATGCATGGCTGGTGTTCGCCTAATAATTCTTTTGTTTTAATTACAACATTAGCACTGATTTTACATGTTCTGATTTTAATTGTTATCAAATTTGAGCAACTATCACTCCACCATCACATTTGCAATTAAGAGTCTGGTTATATTAAACTTTTATGGTAAAACTGAACAGACAGCGATACATCGCTGCTGCACCCTTGAAGGACTACGTTGAATTGAGATGGAGGCAAATGCAAATTTGCGCTTGTGTGTGTATTTTTACGTCATCAAGCTTTGTCATACACTACAACGCCTGGTTACCTGCGTTGTAGTCGGTGCGTCATTGTTTTTTGTTATGACGGAACAGTGTTATTGTCCAATCATAATTCGTATTGTAGTCTTTTCGTCACAAACACCGCCATGGTATATTTTGAGTTCAGCACGTCCATCGGCGATCTTGGAGTCTTACTCTGGCTGAATTGGCGTTGTTCCTTTTTCCAGAGGGACAATGTACCTAACCAATCTGTGTTTAAAAATTACATAATAAAACATTGCAAATACCTATGTAACTCATAATTATGGTATTGGGGCATTCTGTACTGTTACAAACCCCCTCAAGGAAAATTTTTGTGTCGAAACCCAAAAAATTTCCTTGACTCATTCACACTTTCCTAAAAGGATCGGTCTAGATATGTCACCACAACCCCCTGTAACGTTACAAAAAAATTTTTTCATCACTTACCCTTGGTCCCATGATGTTGGTCGCACCCTCTGACCTTACTGGACTTCTCCTGAGAGATCCCTACACCATAAGGCCATGAGGCACTCTACACTCCTGTTCTGACGCTCCAGCCAGCCCAGGACTGCGGTCACAACACCACAAAACTCTGAAACATCGAATACAAAATTTAAAATAGTGGTCTAGTACACTTACATATCTATAACTGATATGTTCCCTTTTAGACGCATTGGTTTGTGTTTGGGGCATTGGTTTGTTGTTAATTCAAAAGTTTCAACCTCACAACTACAAGACTTAAACTACATTGATTTTTACCACCACCAAACTCAATTTCTTACTTGTAAGAAAATAAACAACATATATATAACTACACATATAACACAATATATCAACAATTCTTTAATATACCCCCAAAATACCTTCACCTAATTATTTCTACAAATTCAGATTACAACTATCATGGCAGACACTTTTATTTAAATTCTATTACTCAACTTAGATTCACTTCTTTTATTTTGTAAATGGCAGCTTACTATAATATTTGATTCAACTTCATTTGTAACTTTAGACCTTCAATTTTAAAATCTACTATATTTCAACACTTGTTATCGTCATTACCCCTGTAACGACCTCCTAACCACACACTCTATTTCCATCAACATAATAAAACATTGTACATTACATATTAACATTGTTACATTTACCTTACATTTAAACAATTTACATTTACATGACTTGTACCAAAACTTTATAACATCAATTCTCAATTAACTTTTAATTATTTGACATTCATCATATTCCATACAACAATTTCAAGTTTGTCCTTACCTTTCTGTTCCCTCACCTTCCTTTGTTACCTCACCTTCCTACCATGAATTCTCCTTTTCTAACCCTTCTATCCTTACTCGTTTGGGTGACTCTCTATTATTCATTATTTTCTCTATCTTATTTTGGCATCTGTCAACCTAACCTTACTACCCCTTTTTTACACTAGCCGCTTCTAACCATTTACATATAATATGACACCAATATCTCAATAAAAACCCCCTTCACAAATCCCATTTAAAACCTCTGGCACCGCGCATTTTTTGTACTAGTATGTGTGTATTCCCTCACTATGCTCATTCCATCATTGGTTCCTGACCCTTTCAGATAACCCTTTCTGGCACACAATGATCCCTTCCTGTCTCAACATCTCTCGTTGGACTCCTACACCAATACCCTTATTACAAAATATCACCATCAACAACTATAAAATTACCATTCACATCACTCAACTCTACATATAATTACTAACCACTGTGTCCCTAAAATATCTAACACCTCTTTATATACTATTAATATCTCAACACTTTATTTTCCCTAACTTCCAATAACTCTAACTAACTAACTCCAATGCCCTGATTTATCCTCATTCCCAAACTCTTTACAACATTTCAACTTAATACACCATTACAAAATTCATCACTTACCAACTAACAACAATACCTCTCAATACCCAAATCTATTACCTGCTTAATCATTTACTAACCCTTTAGAATCTAAATCTCATAATATCATTTAAACTTTCTTCAGTTATTTAAAATCCTACAATACATGTTTACATAAAAATTACATAAAGTACACAACAGCAAAAATACACAAATACATAGACATCAATACACAAAATATACAATTCACATAATCATGAAATCATTTACCATAATCAGTCCTAATCAGTCCATTTTTAAAAACACTGTCCACACAATTAAATGTTCATAACACAATAAACAATTACCCCATATCGTCGAACAATAGTCTAACATATTTGTAACATAGATCATTCTTATTTATATCAAATTTATTATTATTATTATAATAATCTCTTATTTCTATGTCATTCATTATCACTTCGGTTGGTTCATATACCTGTTCAATATTGGTCAATTTTGTCCAGTCTCCGTTGGTATTATCTGTTAACATTAGGTAAGTTATATTCTCATTGTTAACCTCATCTACTGCTATCTCAATGTCATTGTAAGGTAAGTACTCATTATCATTGTTATTTCTCTCTATGCCTAGTCTTTCTATGAATTCTTCATAATTTCTCTTTACTTTAAATACCTCTATTTCTCTCTTTCTCTCTCTCTCCAAACATTTCTCACCATCATACCAAGCTACACACACACTCTCTCAAAATATGCAGGGGACATTAATTCATCATTATGGCACCACCTATGAAGTGCACAAAAAACCAAGGGAAATTTCTCTGTAGACCTATCGTCTTTCACATATTCATCGAAGGCACTCTCGTCCTTCCTAAACACACGTGAAGTCTTTACTTCACCCCCTACTACAACATTACGGGAAAAATTTACCCCCTGCAACCCCTTTATCTGTAAATTCTCTCTATACTTTCTCTCTAATTCATCAACACTTTTTATCACTTCATTATCAAATTCTACTCCCATTATACTTTTATCACCACTCTCAATACTCACACAATTATTTTCTAACACCATATTTTTAATTCTATTATCATAATTCTCACCACTACTTACCTTGTCTTTATTTTCATTCAATTTATTTGATTCTCTACTATTCTCTACCCCCATTTTACTCTCGTAATTTTCATCTACTTGATTCAATTTGACATTCTGTAAAGTATTCTGCTTTTTTAGCTCACTCTCCAAACTATCTAATTTTGCATTAAGTGTACCATTCATTTGATTGAATTTGTCACTGATTAACTTGAACAAATTTTCTAATGAGATTTTATTTTCCATTTCCATGCTATTATTATTTTCTGCCATTTTGTATTTCAAATGTTGGAATTATTTTTTTCGTTCTACTTACAACGAAATTACACAATCACTATTTACTCTATTAACATAACCTCCATAACCTCTCTTGTTAGGTTCTGGATTATTTCGTCACCCTCTATGTCTCTGAATCTGGCTTATTTATATAAAATAAATTTTTATATAAAGTCAACTGTTCGGGGCCATTTGTTATCTTAAATAATAAGTCATTATAAATGTATTTATATTTGTATGTATCAATACTACCTTTGTCAATAAACTTATTAACTACCTGTTCTGGACGCAATTCGTCAATAAACTTTAAATATATAATCATGTCCCTAGTTCTGGGCATCATTTGTTATATTAAATAATGTATTATAATTATAATTAATCATGTCCCAGTGAGGGTGTCATAGATTAACTATCAAACTTTTTAACTAACAAATAGATTCAGTATATACAAACCATGTGCTCACTATGGCGTCGTACAATGTTATAACGAAAAAAAAACAAAATGGTGGTTGTTTTAATTAACTCTATTCATTTTTAAATATTTTCTTTTGGTCTCTAATCAAGATCATTAAAACTGTTATTTTTATGCTGCAGCTTGAATTAATTATTAATTTGTATCTGAGGTTGTACACAAACCAATGCCCTTGGCATAGATACTCATGGCCATGTGCTCACTCACACACGCTCACATACATTCATCTGATTACAAGTACATTGTTTAATTATTTTGTTTTCAGTTAATGAGCTCATTAAATTAATAGAAAATGACAAAAGGTTGACTTCTCTTAACGGTGATCTGCGTTGCTCCCTCGCTGTGTTTGGTTGAGTCTCCAATGCATGGCTGGTGTTCGCCTAATAATTCTTTTGTTTTAATTACAACATTAGCACTGATTTTACATGTTCTGATTTTAATTGTTATCAAATTTGAGCAACTATCGCTCCACCATCACATTTGCAATTAAGAGTCTGGTTATATTAAACTTTTATGGTAAAACTGAACAGACAGCGATACATCGCTGCTGCACCCTTGAAGGACTACGTTGAATTGAGATGGAGGCAAAATTTGCGCTTGTGTGTGTATTTTTACGTCATCAAGCTTCGTCATACACTACAACGCCTGGTTACCTGCGTTGTAGTCGGTGCGTCATTGTTTTTTGTTATGACAGAACAGTGTTATTGTCCAATCATAATTCGTATTGTAGTCTTTTCGTCACAAACACCGCCATGGTATATTTTGAGTTCAGCACGTCCATCGGCGATCTTGGAGTCTTACTCTGGCTGAATTGGCGTTGTTCCTTTTTCCAGAGGGACAATGTACCTAACCAATCTGTGTTTAAAAATTACATAATAAAACATTGCAAATACCTATGTAACTCATAATTATGGTATTGGGGCATTCTGTACTGTTACAATACAAATTTGTCTAGCAACTTATAATTTATTCCAATGTTATAAAGAGTGTGATCCACTGCAATGTCATAACAATATTTTGTTGTTTAAAAAAAATCCTCAACACCAGGAACAAATCATTAATATCAATACTTTTTTTAATATTACGATCTTGCCACACTGTAAGATTCTGGGTAATGCACTCAAACTACTTTTACTCTGTTATCTCACCATTATATGAAAACAATGTCCATATCAAAAAGTTTATAAACAAAAAAATACATTTTTTGTCTATAACTTTCTTGGTGACAACTTTCACTGGGCAAAAGAACACAATCTTACTTACTACTTCTTTGTAGTAACATACCTAATTTATGTTTTCACTTTTCCCAAAAATCAATTGATAAGATGCTGAATGACTTTGTACTGAGTTGTCATGTGAATCACTGTAGCCGTTAGAACTTGCTCATAGCTCAATGCTCCAATGTTATACATTACATTCTGATCTTGTATGTACAATTATGCATGCCAGTTTAAATTGGACAAGTTGTACTTTCCATGTTGTTTGAAGCACACACATCGTTTTGCCTGGCGCCTGTAGAGTTTCTTTCCAAATGTGTATCAACAGATCATGACTGTGTCTGAAATAAATCATCTCCAGTGTGTTCCAACAGTCAATCAACAGTTATGATGGCTTTTTGTTACAGAGTGTGTATCAGAAGTGGCAGTGCTGTATATGAGAGTGCTTCATGGGTTTTCATATTATTCAAATAGTAAGTGTAAAATATAGATGGTAAATACTTTTGTTATTATCAAACACATTCTGATTCTAAAGTGTTTCTACCCAAATGAGGTGTTGGCCTCCTTAAGATTTTGTCATCCTGTATGTCAGGGAGTGCCCTCATACAACTTTCAAATACCCAGAAGACTTCATGTACAGTCAGTTACCACATCTTCCCAGCATTTCTGTGGTTTTCCTCCCACTCTTTTACCTTGCGTACAAGTGTTATGTGTTCTTTTTGGTGCCTATACTCCCACATGTAAATCATATGTCCAACCCACTAGTCTCTGTATCTTAATAAATTTACTAGTGCAATCCGGAAAAGCTGATTCACTTAATTGTTCTATCTCTTTCTACCATTACCTTGAACTAGTAAGTAGTCTTCTACGCACCTTATTCTAAAAAAATTGAATTTTTTTAATCAACTTTTGTTTTAGAGTCCAAGTTTCACTATCATAAATACTATTGGTTGACTACAAAATGAATTAGGTTAATTTCTTAAATTTTAGTTTATTAAATTTTCTGTTAAATTTTTTGTAAAAGCCAATAAACACATTTACAATTACCTTACTCCATTCAATATATTGTGCATATGTACAAATAATATGTTAAATGAATGAAGAAAGAGCAATGTTTCTAAGACATCAAAAAGTTTTGTCCTGAAAACATGCAATCATCTGTACAATAAGCCTCAATACATGTAATAATTATATGACTTAAGGTCATACAACTTGCAAATGCATGTTAATCTGTAAATGATACAGATCAGAATCTCACAATGCTAAGATGATTATATACTTGTAGTTTTACGAACTGTAGTCAGAATAAAGGTATGATTATTGTATTATAAGAATACAATAGTAATTTTTTACATAAATTTCCTATGTTGTAACGGGACAGAATTGGGTGATGGTTTTAGTTCAATAATAGGTCTATGTGCCCTTTTTCCGGCAATCACTTTAAATAATGATGCATGATGTTTTCTCTATGCACAGTAAACTTCAAATCAAAGTCTCTATTCGTTAGCCTTTGGACAACACTTTATTTACAGCAGTGCAGCTGTATCAGCTGCCATCAGACATCAGTTGAGTGGTGTTGTTTCTGCATTTCATTGTATTTGAGGTTATGTTTAGTTAGTTTTGTTGTAACTATTGTTATTTAGTGCAATGGACTCATCAAACGATGAAGTTAGTTTGAAAGTAAAACGTAAACGCAAAGTTTATAGTAATAATACAAATTTGAAACATGAAAGTGCTAAGCTAAAACGATGTAGAGGTGAAGAGTATGTTACAAAGTCTGGAAAGACTGTAAGTGGTAAGCTGTTCTTGAATATAGTTGAGTGCTGTAATGAGAAGTGCTGTAACAGTTTTACAGAAGAACACCAGGAAGAACTGTTTTCATCATTCTACAACCAAGGTAAAGAACTTCAAGATTCTTTCCTTTCTAAATGCATGATAAAAACAGCACCTAAAACTGAAACTGTCCAACCTAAAAAGCCCCGAAATCATACTTGGACTTATAGTCTTAACATTGGAGGTTTGTCAGTAGCAGTATGTAAAGGTTTCCTAATAAGATTATTTCAAGTTACAACCAAAAGAATAAGGGGTAATACAAGGGAAAATTCTAAAAGACGAGGACTTCACTGAACGGAGAGGGCATCATGCAAACGGCCGCGCAAACTGAAACCCAATGTTTTGGATTTGATGAAAAGTCACCTTGAGTCGATTCCCCATAGTCAAAGCCATTACAGTGGAAACAAAACCTCTTTAAAATACTTTGACAATCCAGAGTTGAACATTAAAACTCTGTACACTATGTTTCAAGAGTTTTATAAGTCTAAAACTAATGAAAATTTGAAATGGGTTATCCCCATTATTTTAAGCATTTTAAATCTAACTTTGACTTTGGTGTAGTAAAACCTAAAAGTAATGTGTGTGATTATTGTACAGAATGTAAACTAAAACTATCAAGAAACCCAAACGACCCTTGCAAAGTGCCTTATCAGACTCATCAAAGAAAGTTTAAAAGAAGACTGGCTTTGAAAAAAGAGTATATTGAAAACGCGAAGAGTGATCCGTCTTATTTAGTTTGTGAATTCGACTATGCACAAAATTACCCAGTGCCAAAGCTTAACGTTAACAGCCAATTCTACAAAAGGCTGTTATGGCTGTATGCATTTAACATTCATGTGTTTAATGATGATGAGTCGTACTTTTATTGTTTTATGGAATCCCAAGCTTCTAAGAACTCTAACAGTGTTGCATCATTTTTATATGATTGTCTTAAAAAATATGTGGAAAATTTGTCACAGGTAAAAACTGTGGTTCTGTTATCGGACTCTGCTGGAGGACAGAACCGCAACTCCACTATGATCAAGTTTTGTTCGTGGTTCAGCAAAGTTTTTGATGTAGAAATTCTTCAGCTGTTTCCAGTAAGGGGCCATTCATTCACGCAGTGTGACCGAAACTTTGGCCTAGTGAGATCATGCATCAAGAAAAGAGAGCTATGGTTCATGCTCGACAGAACCCCAGCCCTTTTCAAGTGATTATGGACCGCAATCTCATAAAAAAGTGGGACGAGAGCCTTGAGCCTTTGTTTATTGACATTCAGAAGTCTGCAAAAATCTTAACTTCACTATAATGAAGTATGTTTTGATTAAATACAAAACTGATGGAAGTATACTGTGCTCAAACAGTTACACACCTATCTACACACCTTTTAAGTTTTTAAAAAATTTGTACAAGACAACCCTAAAAGAACTTCAGCCTAACTCAGTTCCATATCCTGAAGTATCTCAGGCCAAGATTAAAGACGTTTCTCATGAAATACCTGCCCATTGAGGACCAGGACTGGTTGGAACAAATGTTTGATGAGACATCTTAACAAAGCTTCTTTTGTTACCAGTTTTTGTGTAACTTTGTATAAAATGATTTGTTCTTTGAATTTATTTTTTATTTTAGCTACACAATACAATCCATTAAAGGTGATTGTTGGAAAAAGGGCACATAACATGAGTTAAAACTTTTGAATGTTTTACAGCACACACTTCAATAAACACAAGGTTTGTCTTTATTTTAGATACATGATAACATGTTCTATAAAAAAGGTTCAATCAACTTAAAGTGTAAACTGAAATATAAGAGTTAGATAAAACCTAAATCTTTGATCGCCGTTTACCGAAAATGGGTTTTTGCTCTATGTGCCCTTTTTCCGCAATGTCCTCTTGTAAATGTGACACACAGGAGTTACCCACACAGAGCCTTAATTTTAACAATACACATTCCTTGTCGGGACACCCAGTTGCACGTTTGGTCTGTCCGCCCTGCAATAGGCTACTTTTCCAGGCACTAAGGTATGTGCACAAGTGCGCGTATGCTTGCCCACACAGATGAATCGGCACGTACAAGGCTCGCCAGTCAGCCAAAGGGAATCTACAGTACCTCGTGGTCACTAATTACTGTGTCACATGACGCCAGCTTGACCTATCACGGGGCAAGCTGGTCAGCACGAGAACATTTTGGCCATCTTGAAGACGCTTGGCTTTAAGCGTGAGTCGACTAACACCATCAGACCGCGCGGTCGTACAAAACATTGCTCGAGTAAATTAGGTCGGCCGACCAGTAAACCATGTGATTTAACTTAATACAATGGGAAATAATGTCATAGTGATCAATCAGACGTAATCTGCAAGTATTAACAGTTTAAACTTATTTTCGGAGTGTGTTAGGGAAATCGGGAGTTAACAGTGATGGTGTAACCACGTGGAGACGGCGATAAAAGGACGAGTACATAATATAAGCAGTTGACCAGATAAAAAACATTTCAATTTTAAATGAATTAAATACCGAAACCAATTATAATAAGAGCTCTAAATTATGGGGTAAAAAAAAGTATGAATGAATCCGTGTGCGCAAATACTGGGTTGTCTTAGAATAGCTATAAAATAGTTTAAGTTGTCTTTTCAAGATGTGTTTTTTTTTTTTCTAGAAATGTTCCTCATAAACAATGTTTTGTATGTTTAAAGAAACAGTAATAGTTTTTTTGTTTGAGAAGGAAAATGAATAACAAGTAAAGCTAAAAAAAAATATAAAATAAATGTGGTATTTGTTGAATAAAAGTTGAGTAAATTAACAATTATAATGAGAGTTGAGTACATTAATAATGTAAACCCTAAATCACGCTTATAGATCACGAGTTCATGTGAAGAACTCTGGCCGACACAAGGTAAGAGAAGTTTTATTTAATTATTATATGGTAGAGTGATAGTATAATTGCATTGGCTCCCGAACTTGGACAGTTTGTGCAAATAAATTTGAGGTATATCACATTTGATACAAACCACACCTACAAGTGGATATAAGCGTGATTTGGGAGTACATATAAATTACGTGAAGGTTATGTGATGTGTATACTATAGTTAAGTAATACGTATAATAATAAATTAATGCTGAGTACATATAAGATTAAAATTTTGTAAGGTTAGAATCTAATAAATAATACAAAAAAATGAGTACAAATGAAAATGTTAACAATGAAGTGTAACGGGGCAGACTGGGTTGAGGGATTTTCAATTTGATTATAAATGCAACGCAAAATAGTACCCACAGAGGGCCTCCGGCTGTAACAATAGACATTCCTGTAGGTGACGCCCATCCGCATGTTGGTCCAGAAAATTTGTCAACAAGTACGGTTTTAAGGTGCTATGGAATGTGCACTATTGCGCGGATGCGTGTGCTTACAGTTGAATTGTCACGTCCGCGGTTGGTTAAGCAGTTACAGTGAGTAGACTATATGCGGCGTGGAATATTTGCCATGTCACGTGGTACCACTGTGCGCCGATCACATATCAAGTTGCCGAGGATTAAGCGGCTAGCCATCTTGAAAAGCGGTGAGCGTCGCTTGTCTTACTACAGTGAGCGGACCGCGTGGTCGTACAAAAATTTAGCTCGAGCAAATTAGGGTCAGCCGACCAGTAAACCATGTGATTGAAACTATAACATTGGCACGATATAAAGTAACAGTAAACAGTGAAATCTTCAAAAGTTAATCAGTGCAACATCTTTTGGATGCAACCAGTGAACAAGAATGTAATAAGAGTGATACGTTGTCTGCAGAGACGCCGCAGGTCAAGTAACAGAAAAAACTTAAACCAATCAATATATCTAAATTCATAAAAGCGCTAAATGTAAATAAAGGGGTTTAAAAGATATGAGTGTGTGTGTGAGCGAAATTCTGGGTTGCATTTAATAAAAAATTTAATGAATAAGTTTTAGAATTTTAAATAAATGATTTAATTATAAGAAATAAGAGATAAGTTTGTTATTTCGATCAGACGGTGTCGTCACCTCGATAGTTAATTGTGCGTAAGTGAAATGTTAGCAAATAGAGAAGGAGAAGAGAAGCGATACGATAAAGTAGTGTGTTACATGAATTATAACTATGTACTTGTTTACTTGCATTTACCTGTTTTTCTCTGCTGAGTACACCAGACGACACTTTGGTTAATTACCAATAAAGGTAGGTGATACAATTTTCAATATTTTAAACATTCACTTGTACGATTTCAGAAGTCAGCTTCACTGACAGCCAGACAGAAAGTCAAATAAATAGCGACTTAAGCGAGACCAAATCAATGATTATGAGCGGAGTAAAACGCTAAGTCGACACCTACAGTCAGTAAAGTGTCGTTAGACGACTT